>OY776102.1:18850553-19450553 GCA_963675205.1 Catocala nupta | reverse complement strand
TATTTGACTGCATACATATTTATGTCGTATATGCATATTATAGGTATACGTATAGATATATTTTGGTGGATAAGTTTCGTCTACTGGCAAGTAGTTCTCGTAGATCTAAATGTAAGTTGTCAAAATATCATGCCGCGTAACCCAGCGAGAAAGGAGTTGGCAGCAAAAGGGATAAATATCACTTGGTTCTACTGATAAAGTTCAAGGAGAAACGGTTACTTTCCGTATCTCAGAAACAATAATTTTTTACAGGGTAGAGAAGGCTAGAACAATTATTCTAATGTAGCGTGTCTTCTTCGATTAAACATTCGAAAACTCAAATGTTGATAAAAAGAATGAAAATATTGATCATTAAATCAAAGCAGCAATGGTTTTACTACTCCTTAAACTATAATAAAAACTTAACCAACCTGTCATCAAACCGTGATTTGTAAAGTCGAATGTAATTGAATCGCAACTATCCCAATTATAATATTATTATGAATACACATTTTAGTTTGTTTATTTGTTTGTTACGCTTAAGCGTCTTAATTACTTGACCGATCATCATGAAATTTCACACAGACGTCAGGTTAGAGAAAATGACATAGGGATTTCATCCAGAAAGAATAATTGTTTCGGAAGTATAGTAATTTTTGACAAAATTTAAATTAACGCAAGCTAAGCCGCAGGCTTAATCTTATAAAGACATAAAGGACTACAAATCAATCTTATTTTTGTGCTAATTGCGTCTGACTACTGCTTGTCATTAAAATCTACATGGTCGTAGTTAAGGCAAAAGCACTGAATTCTGCCAGCTATGTAGAACTGGTTGGTTTTAAAAATCAACTGATTAAATCAAAATAAAATTGTTCAACTGGAATAAACCACTTTAACAAAGCCACTAATCACATGAAAATATCTGAAGTTTTCTAATGGTTCATACAATAGCGGTTGAAGCACATTATTAAAGTTTTTATAAGAAATTTTGAACCCTAACTACCTCCTATTAAAAACTTAAAAGTTATATCGGACATAATTTTTCATTCTAAATTAGTGGAGAGACTTCAGCCTTTATTTTGGATGATGTGTTTTGCATTACGTTGAGATATATAATATCAGCCCTGTATTAAACTGTCCCACTGCTGGGTAAGGGTCTCCTTAGTATAACAAGGGTTAGGCCACAGTCAGATGACCCAGTGCAGGTTGGCAAACTTTACATATCATCTATATATCTCTATACGCAGGTTTCCTCACAATGTTTTGGGATCGAACACAAGACCTCTACGTGGCAGTCTATCGGACTCCCACTATCAAAATTATAGCTAAAATAGAATATTCGAGAAAGACAAAAATAAACGAAATACAACATTCATCCATCAATAATACTTTCGAACCAAATATTACAGTCAACAGTTTAAAAGCTTGTTAACTCAAAACCCAAACTAAATGAAAAGTCGTTCCTTCGTTGATTTAGGACTGGTGCAAACATGTTACTTTCAAAATCGGTAATAACGATCTAGCCACCTTTAGGAAGCTCGATACAGCTTTTGGTATATTAAACTCTTCACAAAATTTTCAAATATGAACGCCTGTATATTGCCAAAAGGTTAGACAACATTTTAGAACATACACGTTATGCTAGTCATATTTAAGGCACATAAACTTATAATGGACCTCTATTGGATATAGTAGAAATAGTTTTCAATTTACTTACCAGTGAGAATTCAGCTGTAAAAGGTCAAATTAAAAAATACCTAATTAAAAAATCTAAATCATATTGTATAATTGACACTTTATTACATAATTTAGAAACTGTTACACTACTACTACTATTAAACTTTACTAAATTTTAAGCTAATTAAATTATTGAAACTATTTTTATTTAAGTTTACACTTTCCCCAACGTTTCAGTTGCTATTCAGCAGCCATGGTCACGGCGAGACTGGTACTAACCACTGAAGAAAAATTATAGGTATATAGGTACGGCCTATGCCATATGCAATAAGTACCAATGATCTATCATGCTATCATTATTTAACGGCGAAAAATAATGTATAATTTTTACCTAAATTTCGTATTTGTTACTATATAATATTGTCTTCTGTTTACGCGAATGTTATTAATTAAAATTAAACTACTATATACGGATTTTATTGCGTTGTTTATTTAATACTGTACCTATTACATAATTTTGAAAACTGTTACCCTACTACTACTACGGGAACCATGGCTGCTGCCCGTGACCATGGCTGCTAAAAAGCAACCGAAACGTTGGGGAAAGTGTAAACCTAAATACAAATAGTTTTAATAGCTTTAATAATTTCATTAGCTTATAAATTAGTAAAATTCAATAGTAGTAGTAGTAGTAGTATAACAGTTTTCAAAATTATGTAATAGGTGCAGTGTTAAATAAACAACGCGATAAAATCCGTAAATAGTTGTTACTATATTTAATTATTAAACTGGTGGGTATTCATAATAATATATAGTTCCACAAAGCCAGGCCTAATTTAATTAATTAATGTCTTATAGGCACCAGTTAATTGTTTATTTGTGCTTGACAGTTCCGTGGCGAATCTTTAGAACAGTGGTACTAGGTATATATTATAGGAATACTCGTGTTATTTGTAGCAAAGATGTTCGTGGGTTATCTTTGTTGTCTAACGGTAAATTTGATGTTAATGAAGTTGATGAAGATGTTTTGATTTTTGTTTTTTGTGTGAATTTGGATGAAACTTGTAAGATTCACAGCAAGGCAAAGATTAATATAGCTATATTTTTGTGACGCTGTTTTAAAAGTGTTTATTCAATACACCAATTTCAAGACCATTGGTCAAGACTTCCATATAATTTAATCGAAATACCCTTTCTTTTTTTAATTCGTTAACATAGCTCCTACATAGAAAGTGACGAGCTTTAAGCGTCTAGTATTCTGTTTTAAGACTCGTGTTTACTAGAATACTGTACTGACAAAATAAATTAGAAACAGCCTTAATCTTAAAACATTGTGTAAACAAATTATAGTCGTCTCATTTTCCCAAAGAATGAAATAAGAGCTAACAAAACCTCCGATTTCCTACTTCTCTGCATAGAGGCATTACCGTCAATGTTTTATGTGTTTACGCTACGGTATCTAAATTCTATCGCAGCTATTATCGTCCTTCACCGGCTTTATACGTGGTATACTTTACCTCGTACGTTCTAAGCATCCAATGTATTACAAAGTCAATTTGGTCGCGCTAAAATCGAATGTTTCTTAGTAGAAGGTACCGATTGTATTAGATAGGTTTTCTTAGGATCCGTTTCGGATAAAAGTGTCGTTTGTTATATTTATGTTGCTCTAAAAGATTTTTGCTGTACTTCGACCTACCTCTAGGCAATAGGTATTTTTATTTAGATCTAGCTCTTACGAGTAAGAATATGTAACACTAGATTTTTATGGTTTCCTTTAAAAACATTTTCTGCGGTAAAATTTTATAAGTTTATTATATACTTGAATACTGGTAATAATAAAACCTAGTAAATTCTGTAGTTTTATTATTGTCTTGTATGATAACGGAAACAAAATTATAAAGTCGAAATATAATATAAGTTTCCAACGTTTGCGTTGGATCTGTCAGAAAATAATTTCTGATGTTTGTTCTGACAACAATTCATTCACTCTTGCGTATACTGTATTTATATATGTTTCTTTACATATTCTTTCCACCTGATCAAATTATTTCCAAGAAAACTGCTCATTTCTTATTTTAATTATTTTCCACGCCACAGTGTTTTTTATGAACCCTTTTTCAATTTCCATTATTAATTGTAATAATGTAAATTGATAAAACCTATATAATAAACATGTCATTATAATACTAAAATACCTACAAATTTTAACATAGTGCACTTACTGCTTGTATTTATTTATTTATGTATTGCATGACACTTTGGAGTTTGTACTGTTTGTAGTCAAAGAGAATAAAGCCTAGTACGTAATTACACACAACCCGTATCTGAGTGAAGCGTATCTGCCACAAAGGGATACTATATGCTTAGCTTAAACATTGGTGTCACAAAGCAAATTTGGAATCTTCAAGTAGCTTGAACTAATCTGTCAAAAGCTTACCAGTGGTCAATGTTGCACCCTGGGGTACGCTTCATTAACTGTATACATTAGAATATTAAACTTTTAAACCCTTTAAAAGGTTGGGGTATAATAAAACTAAATGAAATTCACGTTTTACTATTCCGCCATCAAAGTAATGATTGTTTTAATCCCCCATAAAATTTTACGCGTTTAATAATTTAATTCGAGTTGTATTTTATTGTTATGCGGTTTATTCTGGTTTTATGATAAAAGGGTTGAATTGGAAATTAGCTATATTTAAAGTAATATCTACGAATTTCTTCTAGCTAAAACAAAATGGTTTGACCCACATACGTATGTTTTTCAAGTCTGATTTTTCGTCTAACCCCTGTGTGGACCGCCTAATTCAGAAATTATACCTATAGCAACGGAAGTTATAAGCAAAAGTTATTACATAATTTAGTTTTAACTTTATTTATCGTTTAAAAAATATAAATATACAGTAGCATAAAACTTAAGTAAGTAAGTTCATAATGAATACTTTACAGACGAGGTAACTAAAAGAACAGATACTTTTTACTAACATTAATGTTGATTTAGTTCTAAGACTACTATTCTCATGTCAACTTGGATTTAAAGAGTTCTGGAAGAGGAAGAGTTTGATAGAAAGGGATCTGAAACTACTTTTCACACTAAATAACTTCTAAATTCATTAGTTATGCACTTACATATCATACACATAGCAGCCAAATACCGGGCGTCTAATAATCTTAATAAGATTTTCTAATATCTGACTAAAGCCACAGCTTTGTAAGTTCAGCAAGAATACGAAATTACCTAAGATAAAAAGATTTGCTAGAACAGTTTTTTGTTGTTGTTTGCTATTAAAATATTTAGTTTGACATGAAATTTTCTAATGTTTACGTTAATTTTATATATTATATATTGAAATTATAATACTATATACGGATTCTATTGTGTTGCTTATTTTAAAAACACTATTATTATATCGTTTTAATACTAATTAACAAAATAATGTTATTTTTATTATTTAGATATCGATTTACATTTTCTCAGCGTTTGGTTGCTTTTCAGTTATGGTCACGAGAAGGCTGTTGTGTGTTCTTAAATTAAACAATGCGATAAAATCCGTATAAAGCAGTTTAATTTTAATATTTGGTTTGCTATTAATTTAATGTGAGTACATATTGCATTTATTTTTTTGCAGCTATGTAAAAGTATTATATTAGAATGTATTAAATAGGCAAGTCATATTTAAGTTTGACAGGTTTTACTGTCACTGTAGTAAATAACGTATTATAATATACCTATGTTATCTATCACTGTGACAGTAACAATTGACAATAAAAATACTGAATTACATACATAATTTTAAAATTAACATAAAATCAAAATCAAAATCAAAATAAATTTATTCAAATTAGGTTACAAGGTAACACTTATGAATGTCAAAGTTACACGTAATTTTTTTCTTTTTCCTGTGAATTTACATTTACTGCCACGTTCAGCAAAGCAAGGGTGTAGGGCTCATGAGAAGAACGGGCAAGAAACTCATAGCCACTCTTTTTAATCGCCAAGTGTACAATAGTATTAGTTTACAAATCGTAACTGTAAGGTGCTGCAACCATTTCTCCATTAACTATTACTCAACATACTCAAGCATTTGATAAAATTTGATGGTAGCCTCTAAAGCAGCAGTATGGTAAATAGGAACATCCACTTACATGTACATAAATAATCAAGACAGGACATGATTGTAGTCCGTAGTTTAATCTAATTATTTGTCATATTTATATGTCATAAAGAATATGTCTTAATCGACCCTATCTTTAAAAGCTATTATATTGCACCAGTAGTTCCTTGTCTTTTGTGTGCGGTCAACCAGTCAACCACAATAATGAGATCATAAATTGGCTTAAAGCTCCTTTGAGTGAAGCTAATATCCAGTGGCAGACTGATAGCCTGTTAATGCATGTTCCGTTAATATCACTATTAGCTTTGATTCGAGCTGTTATTGCTGTAATTTCATACAAGGCTAAGGGACAGCTGCTTTATGCACTTAAATCTAACCGATTGACCAAAGTATGTATGGATATTTGTATGCCTATATCGGCAAAACATGTAGATCTAAATTGTCCATAACATCTCGGAATATGCATGTTTTGTTATATTGTACACACATGTTTTCACAAATAAATATATCTTATCTTATCTTATCTAAAGTGGTCATTGTTGACTTGCCTATTAGTAACAGAAGTGCAACGCAAAGTAGTCGTAACCTATTTTATGATAATACTATTTCCACGACTTCACTCATTTAAAGATAGGTATGTTAGTAGCAGAGCAGTACTTCAAAAAAATAAAATGTGTTAATATAACTTCCTAAAATTTTTAATTCGGTTTGATTGTTTTTGAGTTAAATACTTACAAACAACAAAAATCAAATCTTTCCTCTTTATAATGTTAGAATATATAGTAATTATCTTTTTTATAAGCACTGATTTAATAAGAAAGTGTCCCTTCCAACTTTTATTAAACGTTCGTCTACGCTTGTATATTTCAAAACAAAGGATGAATTTGCCAGTAAATATTTTGTTTTCTTTTTCCCTTTTAATTATTTTTGGCACGAGTGTGTACAAAATGCACACATTTCACCCAGCCATCTTCTAGATACAGAACCAGACTCCATGATGTTATGATAACTAATAAAGTTTATTGATAGAAAAATATTGGAGGTTCTGGGTATCAAACCCTAGAGGTCTTGCAAAGCTGACGCAGTCCACAAAGCTGCGCTACCAAGGCAGATCAAAGATGTATTCTGAAATCATAATCCACGTAAATCCTAACCAATCCTACTAATAGTATAAGTTTGTGAGGATGGATGGATGGATGTTTGTTACTCTTTCACGCAAAAACTACTAAACGGGCTTAGATGTTTATTGTTTATACATCAGAATAACATATCGTTCTTTTAATAAAGCACAGATTTAACTCGAAATTTGGAAATTAGGCAATTTGAACTCTAACATACACACTAATAGAATTCAAATTGCCTAATTTCCGAATTTCGAGTTAAGTCTCTATTTTATCAAGAGTGCGATATAGGCTACTAAAATCTATCTTAGCATAAATCTACATTAAAGTAGCCGCGGGCAAAATCTAGTATTATATACTTATGCGAAAATGAGTTTGTTTGCTTTTTTGTTTGTTACGCGTTTACTACTTGACAGATCATCATGAAATTTCGAATACATGTTGTCAGAAGCCTTGTCCAAGAAGAACGCAACATTTTGACGACAATTGAGAACAGAAGAGGAAAGATGTTTGGCCGCCTTATAAGACATGATGACTTTATAAAATACATCATAGAAGAAAAAGTGGAAGGAAAGAGAGGTAGGGGCAGACTCAGAAGGGCATTCACAGATCAATTAAAAGAAAAGGTGAAGGTCATGTCTTATAATGTGGCCAAGGTACTGGCCGAAAATCGAGAAAGATGCCACATGCTCCACCGACAAAAGCAAAGCTCTTAAGTATAAAGAATTAGAAAGAAGTTGTCAGATGTACAAAATAGGACATAGGATTTTATATCCAATAAAAACAATACTGTTTTTAACCGAACCTAATCTACATTTACGCGAGCGAAGCCGCAGGTATAAACTCGTATATTATATTTTGGAATAAGCATAAGCTTTAAACAACGTTATATATTATAAAGTCATATTTGGCACAAATATTTGCATAACTCTACCAAACTTTTAGGCAGAATTTGCATTCTGTCAAGTGTGGTTTTTTGAGCACACATCAAAGCGATCAAAATTCATATATGGCTCAGCCTGCCACACTTGCTCAAAGTTTAGTGATGCATGCTCCGCTAACCTACTGACACCAATAAGTCCATTATAATCTATGTCCTTTGCATGACTCATCCCCGTAATACGTGTTTGCAGAGTAAGTTCTTTTTTGTACCATCATAACTAATATTATAAATGTGGAGGTGAGTTTGTTTGTAACGCTTTTACGCCTTAATTACTCGACCGATCATCATGAAATTTCGCATACACGTTGTCGGTACAGAAATTTACATAACCTAATCAAACTTACATTTACGCGAGCAAAGCCACAGGAAAAAATCTAGTATTACATAAACTGTATAATAGAACTGCCGGGCACGGGCCTATTCTCATTTTTGACCAGAGGTAGGACACATACAACCATGCTGGCCCAGACTGAGTTGAAAGACTTCTCACATCTTTGAGAACAGTATTGCGTACTCTTAGATATGCACGCTTTCGGCTCGGTGATTACCTGCACTGGTTTTCAGAAAACAAGCGATCATTAGTTGTTTTGGAAATGCTGTCAGGCTAATGACTCAAGTATTGAACGGAAGTTGTATTAAAATGCGTACACAGAATCGGTATTCACTGTATTCTAACTTCCTAATTGTAATGTTTATTTAATTTTATAAAAGCAAATGTGAGTTTGCTTGTTTGTCACGCCTTCACGCCTCAACTACTCTACCAATCATTGTGAAATTGTTGTGTGTGCGGTAAATGCTTGCAAAGTAACTCTGGGTGTAATATAACATTTACAATATATTTACATTATTAATCTAATATATATATATATATATATATATATATATATATATATATATATATATATATATTTATTTATATGTTATAGTTTGTATATATATACATATATATATATACAAACGTTTTAAAAAGATAATCAACATCGCTGTCAACCCGAAGGCTAACGATACCCTAAGGCTAGACTTATGTGCGTATTGATAAACGCACATAATTGCGAAAAGTCATTTAACTTCCGAAAGTCAGAGATGCGCGATATGGGTTCGAACCTGAGACCATCAGCATTGCAGTCTGTTGGTCTCCCCACTAAACTATCGCTGCTCTAACTCTATCTACGTGACTCTGGGATCAATAATATACAATGATTTGATGATATATATTATTTCTATAAGTATTTGTGTGCTATTATTTTCAGGGCTGATTTATATCTAATATAAATCTAAATATATATATCAATACAATTGACTGATATAGTATTAAAAGCAATTTGGTGATTGTTTTTCAACGAATATATTTACATTGCTTTTGTCTGGCAGTGTAATAACACAGGCTGAAATAGTATAAATAATATTTTACCAGATTCGTTAGCCCCGTGAATATTTGTATTGTGACAAGTTTGAAATTTAATTTATAAGATGATAATATGATGATGATATGGTTGACTTGTTTAAGAAGAAAAGAAGAAGAAGAAGAAAAATATTTTATTTGAATCTCCATACATAAATAATTTTAAAAAACAATAATAAATACAATTAACCAGAAAACCGTACATGGAGATGAAATTAGGCAACTGCGTCAGCTATTATTGCAGTATATACTGCAACGCTGATATTCTCGCAGGCCTACTAACAATAATTTATTAATACACACCAATGCATAAGAAAAAAAATATTTTAATTTTGAATTTGATATAAGCGATATATACGCAAAGGAGTGGCCAAGAACTACAAATTTCCAGTTGCTAAGAACGTCACATAAGTAACTCTGTTCTTACGTGTTAAATGCGCTATTGTGACTGTTTCTACACATTATGCACGACGAGCTTACGGCTAGCAACAAAAGATGGCACTTTACTCAATTCCGGACAAGTCTGTACAAATTATAGTACCTGCATCGCGCTAGCAAAGTTTGCATCGTAACTTACTAAATTATACTATGTAAGTTTCCGACACCATTGATTGTTCTATGGTCCGCCAGAAACTATCACGCAGCCTGGCTATAGTATTACTATTGAAGATAAATTACATCCCCTTTCTCTAATCCGTCATAATATTCTTTACGTACTTCTTCCCTGACTTATTACCGACTATCTATCTATCACATACACACAACACCATCTAGCCCAAACTAAGCAGAGCTTGTACTATGGGTACTAGACAATGGATACATATTTTTTTTTTTTTGTAAATACGTACATATTATACATAGAAACACCCAGACCTTGACAAACATCCATGTCCATGCACCCAAATGTTTGACTTATGCGGGAATCGAACCCGCGACCTCAGGCGTGGCAGACGGTTACACTAACCACTACGCCATCGAGGCCAACTAAGGTATAAAGCTTACTGAATTTTCAACTATACTATCTCGTTGGTTCTATAGAATAACTTTACGCTAACGATCATAGCTGTTTGTCATTCTTAATTACTACTCCTAGATCAGGCAAAGAAAGAGAAAGACTGTAGGTACAGGCGGAGTAATAGTTTAAGTGGTCGGCTTGCCGCTGCCACTAACACTTAAAATTGTATGATCCACAAATGGTTTTGCTGAATCTAGGTATTCTTTGTTTCCATTCTCGAAAAATTTTAAAGTCCCTCGATACAGGCATCACTTCTAATGTGAGAATTGCCTTTACAAAAAAAAAAAGATAAAGTATGCTTCTTAAATTGAAATATAAGTCTGAAAAACTACCAAAGACACTATGTGCAAACCCATTGGTGCTTAAAAGTTAGCTGTAAAAATATTAGCGAAAAGAATTTCTGATTTCCTCTAAAGGCACGTAAACAGGTAAAGAGTATGTACATATGTATATATGATTTATTTGTATACGTTTCGGCAATATTTCTCAGCAAAACGTTTATCGTGCCAGTGGTGCGGTTTCACCCTTAACGGATCGGTTTACTCAGCTAAATTGCTAGAAATTATCGTACCGTTACAGAGTCAACAAATTCTTCAAATGTTCGAAATTGAATCCAGAGCGATACTTGTTGACAAACATCTTAGGGCGAAACTGAAATAAATATGTATGTTTACACGATTAAACAACGAAGTGTAAATAGGTTTGCGAAGTAATTTTGTTAATTACTTTCAAGAGGTTTGAGTACGTCGCGAAATTAAGTTTTGATCGAGACTACGTATTCATTAGATGAAATTATTTTGTTGTCTTATGTACTAAATGTTTTTGATTTAGATTGTATTGGTTTATTTAGCAATCGTGTATAATTTATTTGCATATATTTTAAGTTAATAAAGAGATGAAATGTAGTTGAACAAATGTTGCAGTCTCGGCAGAACATAATATTCAGCCTGAAAGAAGTCTTGGACAAAGAAGAATTCGGCAAAAAAGAGACTCGGCTAAAAGCGAGTTTGGTAATGAGGTATCTATGTAAAAACATGCTATGCAGCATGTTGGCAATCCTTCTCTTTGTATTTTTAGCCATTATCGATAGTGAGAAATGCTTTGCTTCAGCTTCAATATTAATACATCTCTGCTTATCTCTTTTGTCTATAATATTCGCAAGAGTTTACTAGAACTGCTTTAGTGAGTAGTAGAGACTCGCTGATTTCAGCATGACTAACCTCTCACAGAATATCGACGTGAAATAGCAGTATTGCTACTGTTGTGTTTCGTTCGGTGAGTAAGAATGTCGGAGGCCCAATCACCCTCTTTCCCCCTTCCCGCTCCTTTTCCTCCCCACTTCCCAGGCGCGTGCGCTTCATACAAGCAAATAAGCACTGCATACCCTAGTCCGCTGGCTTATGTAAATCTATATAATCGAAATCTATTTATTAAATACTACAATATAATATACAGATATATATACACACAAAAACATTTATAAATGAAATGTAGTGCCCTCGCAGAGGTTTCGGGTAGGGCGTGCATACCCTACCAGAAATCTTTGTGCACGCCCCTGCCACTTCCTTTCCTAAAGGGTCGGCAATGCGCAAGTAATGCAGTCTGGTGTTGCAGGCATCCATAGGCCTCGGTGACCACTTACCATCAGGTGAGCCGTATGCTTGTTTGCCACCATAGTTGTATAAAAAAAACATCTGATAATAATGCTAATATATCCGCAACAATTTGCATTACAAACGAAACCCATTTTGAAATCCAAATTTTATATTTACTTTATTTCCTTGGCATAATTCCACGCTACTCTTTACATGATTCCGTAATTTATCACTCATTCGTACATAATTCGGTTGTAATCACAATTTTGAAACGCTAAATCCTATGTTAGCTGTTAGAAGGCTCAAACAAAAGTGACATGATCCTAGTGCGTTTTATAATTAGTTTTAGTAATTAACAAATCGAATGAATGTATCGTATAATATACCAAACGAATAATTAATGAATTCGAATGTTTATCAAAATAATTGTACTGTTGTACTGTTTCATCTGGTCTATTAATAATAAGTCTCAATTATGGGCACGCACCTATTCTCAGACTCAAAGATGTGTAAATCTTGTATAATTTATTCCACTATGCTGGCCCAGTAGTGGTTTGAAACTTCAGAAAACATTATGGAAAGAGCAGCGATAGCTCAGTGGGGAGACCAACAGACTGCAATGCAGAGGGTCTAGGGTTCGAACCCACGTCGCGCACCTCTGACTTTCGGCAGTTATATGACTTTTCGAAATTATGTGCGTATTGATTGACAATTACCGCCTGCTCCGTGCCTCAGAGAGCGCGTCAAGCCATCGGTCCCGGCTGCCATGAACATATAGGCAGTCGTTATTGGGGAAGTCGACACAAAAGATCCCACTGGGTTGAAGTATCGCTGGTCTGTACTGACTGGCCCCCCACACAAGATAGGATTAGACAAGATAAGATAAACATTATGGAATACTCTCAGATACAAGATTTCTATACGATGTGTTCCTTCGTCATTAAAACGAGCTATAATTTACTATTTATTGCGTACTGAAAAGTTTATCATGTTTGTAGTTGAATCGAAACAAATCTCTGTGCGGTAGTCGATCGTTACTATCATACAGCAATTATAACGTTATAGATATTATTAAGAATAATACGTGAAATCAATATATCAATAGGCAAAGATAAGTTCGTTCAGAATCATTTTCTCCTCTGTTCGCTAACTGATTTTGTAACCTTTTTCATTTTGATTTGAATTATATAAGGATATATATTCATTTTGTAGTTTTAGTAGCAGCTTTTTTAATGTTATGATGTATATATTAATAATACGTAAAATATTATTATTTTAAAAGACGTGAATCCCGCATTCTATATAATTCTAGTATTGCAGGGAACTTAACAAACATTTAAACAATGGACACAATGAACAAACAAAACAACTATTCATGTATTACACAAATTTTTGTCCCGTGTGTGGGTCAAAGCCGCTACGCTCGGTGCAGTGGTAAGGCGGTACCACTACGCCACACGTGCCTTCGATTTTAAACAAATATGGTCGAATTACAACGAATAGAATAAAAATAAATACGTAAAACAATAGTATTAAGTATTTTAGTAGCTTTTCATATAATTTTAGTCAAACCTACCAATTCGCTCTTATAACAAGCTCTTTATTTTTCCCCAAAACATTGAAAATACAATTACATGAAATACAAACTTTTACCTTTGCAAAGTTTTGACGAAGGGCTACCCCTTGAGGTTTTACAAACAGGAATATTTCCGTCAAATCCCCGAAGAACCACATATTATCTTGTGGAGTTGAAAAACTCGGTACCGTGATGTTTGTGAATTTTCTCTGGACCTTAGAGAATAATATATAGTGTTGTAAAGTGCTAAGTTTTGTTTATGTCATGGCAAAGCCGGAAAATAGTGTCTAATATATACGACACATAATTCTTAAAAAGTAGACTGTAGTGAATAAGACCTGCTATGCCAGAGGACTCAAGTTCGATTCTCAGTCCGGTGTTATTGGGTCTTTCTAACAAGAAATGTTCAGTAGTGACACGGAGTTTGGAACTATGTCCGGAAGATGCTCGTCGGGACTAGTAACTGTTTAAATATGAATTACACATTTTAGTAAAATATTAAGTACTAAAGAAGTCTACCCACTACACCGTCTCATACCATGACCGTGCTAGGAACGTATCAGACACGAAAAGCAACACGATACGCCCTGCTATAGGAACTGCTGGTCAGTAACGGAACGGTTTAGTGGGCATACTCTTATACATTTCCTTACAAAGAATATTTTTTTCCTGCCACGTTCCTAGCACGGTCATGGTATGAGACGGGGTAGTAGGCAGACTCCTTAATAAATAGGAAAGATTTGATTTTTGTCAAATAAATAGTTATTATTATGTATTTTTGTTGGATCGTAGTGGCACACCCACCGGTGTGCCGCTTCGACGCTACGCGACGATCCAACAAAAATCCTCCAATACAGACACAATAGTGTCTGGCATTCCAAGACCTGACGGGTTAGAACATATATGCGAAATTTTATGGTAATCGGTCGTAGATAAGGCGTGAAATCGTAACAAAGAAATAAACTCACATTCGAATTTATATTAGTTAGGTTAGGATATTTTTACTTAGAACTTGCCGTTAAATAGGTTTGAATGTTACTTAGCAGACAGATAAATACATTTTAAAGCAGTATGCGGTTTCGTAGAATACAGGCAGTAGCTGCAAACAAAAATTAGTACTGTTACATTCTCCAGTATTTAGGTGGCCTTAAATGTGTGTTGAGAATATCCTTACTAATAATTTAAACTATATTTTGGCCGCGGCTTAGCTCGCGTGAATGTAGGTTAAGTTACGTTAGTAACAGTACTTTTTTCTGGCTAAAAGGGTACTTGTGTATGCCGTTACTATTTTTTTAATCTTATTGAAATAAATAACTGTAACAATTACACACAGCAGCTCATATAAGGAAAATAATATAACATTGAATTGTATTGATGTAAACATTTGGCGATTGAAAACAGTGGCCATGAGTTTCTTGCCTGCTTCTTCTCGTGAAAGCTCTACTCCTCCAACAGGCTTTTTCAATGCAATTTTTATTTTTTTATTGTTATAATATTGAATTGACGTGTTCAAGAATTGTTTGCACATTTTTATGGAAATAAAGATTTTTGACTTTGACTTTGACTTTTCTATTCGCCTGACAATGTTTATGCGACATTTCTTGATGGATTTTGTGGTCGAGTCGAGTAGTAACAAATAAAAAAAACTCAAATTTGCATCCTTACTCCCTTATTAATGTTATAAATGTGAATGGGAGTTTGTTTGCTTGTTACACTGTCACGCCTTAACTACTGACTGAACATCATGAAATGTCGCATATACGTTGGAGTTTATAAAAGGAATATGACCTTTTATTTAGAAAGAAAGTACTGTTTTCGAGTGATTGAAGCCGCGAACAAAAACTAGTATTTTCCATAAATATAGACGCTACAAATTTATATACAAGGTACGCTCTTGTGTGGGTGCGCAACGCAGCAGTCGTCTCCCCACACCCGCTCAGCTAGGTCGCGTAATTATGTAGTTTATTTTTGTATATCTATTATAAGTTTCAGGTACGAGTAAAGAAAGTATATATCAATGTGATCACCATTTCTTCCACCATGATTATATCATGGATTATTAGAGATTCCTAGATTGTTGTATTCTTACTGAATATTATTTTCTTTGAACAAAATACCAAAACTAGAAAAAAATTTCTCAACGCAATATTATAGGTACACTTTGAAGAATGTACGCTAAGTAAATAACTTGTAAGCTTTATAATACAGGACTTTATATATCTACGCCAACGTTGTCTTCAAGACGGTTAAAACATGTTCGTGGTTGAAACATAGATTGATAATACAGAATTTAGTAAAATATCACCTATGTGTTACCACCGTTTGATATTTAAGATTATACAAAAGCGATATATGTACAGCAAGAAAATTATTAAACTAAAAGGCCAAGAGAAAACTGTTCTTTAAAAACAAAATCTTGCAATCTCAAAAGTTTGGAGATAAATCAAGAACAAAAACTAGATCAAGAATAAATATAAGAAAACAAATGGTAAGACCAGGCAAATCTAAATCAAGAAATAAAATAAGAATACTAAGAAAGATACAAACAGCTACCAACAACATTTAAATTAGAGAGAGTTTAATTGTAAACATTTCCTTCTTTAACAAAAAACATATTAAGACATTAATAACAAAAGGCTATGTAATTTATAAACATACTCGCGTGTATATTTCATTATATTACGCTAGGATATGAGCTCAATTAATTTTACACCCTATTCATAAAAAAATCATACCCTATATTAAAATTCATTACAATGAGAATCCTTTCTCTATTTAATGAGGAATCCAAAACCTGCTAATCTCAATTATAATACTAACAAATATTATATTAGTATAACACATTCTATTGTTCTATAGACAAACAATAAAACCAACTTACCTTTATTTCAGCTCAATTACATTGTCCACGTATCCAATTCAAATAAAAATAAACTAATCAACGTCAACACACAAAAGTTTCACAAAAAATCCAATATGTCCGACATCGCGGGCGAAACTTTTTAAATTCCGAACTTTGTTTCGCGGGGTCGTCGAAAAATGGCGCGCGTCTACACCAAACGGCGTCCACTGACGTACTGAACCGAAACATCCCTGTCATACAACCCTATATTACGTATTATCCTTACAAAGCCCTCAATTCGTGATGCATTCAATCTTATTACAAGCACATAAGATTCAAATTGGTTTATTCTATTAGATTTACAACAGCATTAGTAAATTGGTTGTACATTTTGGGAGTATTACGATATCTCCATATGGACATACAGTAATTTGTACACGGATGCCAGTTCCGAAGAAAACATATTGAATTTTAATGTTCGCAGTTGTGTTATCTTGGTTTAATGTACTGAAAGCAGAAGCAGTTTGGTTATTGTGTGGAAATTCAATGTTTTGAAAAGTAGAAGCACAGTTTAGTATTGCGTTTCTGGAACCCAGACTTTCAAAATTGTTAAAATAAAGTTGCACCGATATATTTCGTAGTAAATTAATGTGACTAGTTTATTTGGTTACTTTTAATGGGAAATAATGCAGAGTAGTTAGAAAGGCTGCGATGATTGTATCGTGACGATGCATAGTACATTATAAGAGTAGTTATAATATTCTGTGGATGATGAGATATTGAAAATACCTAGATATTGACGGTAGCCCAATGGATAAGCTATTGGACTTGCGATCGAGAGGTCGCGGGTTCGAATCCCACCCGTAGGAGTGGGTTCACGTCAGTAGTGTACTACTGACGTGAACCCACTCCTAATATTTACAATCATTCTAGCTGGAGGGGTTAACAAGAATACTAATAATTTGGAACCCAAATTGCTAGAAAACTTAAAAAAAAGAAAATATGGTTAAGTGGGCGAAAATAGGAATTTAAATGTATAGGCTATCTTGACTGCACCTATGACGTAGTTGTTTAAGTAGTCGCTTTGCCACTGCGGCTATGCCAAGTTCGATACCCGTTAGGGACAAAACATGTGTTATCATCATATACTGCGAGTTATGTTGCGAGTCTAGATGTTCTTTTTGTTCGTTGTTTGAATTTTTGTAAAGTCACCCGTGGCACAGGAATTACTAATCACCTATTGAGTCGCACCGTGCACTGCCGGCTGGATACTATAGGTTTCGATAGGTAAATGAAAAATGAATAAAATAGTCATCAACTTGGCTTAGAAGAAACTATTTTTCTAGTTTCCAAAACTAAGCATACAATCAACAAACCATTTTGAAATAGGTTTATCGCCAAACTAGTAGGGATTTAAAGAGGGTGCATTGCACTCTCATTTTAATGAGGTACGCAGCAGTAGCGAATGCAATTGCTGTGCATGAGGTCTATGGTTCAAATCCCGGGTTGGGCCAGCAAAATGTTATTGCGTTTTTCTGTTAAGAAATCTCAATAGCAGCCCGGAGTTAGGCAGTTGGCGATGTTCGACACCCCCGTGCCTCGGAAAGCACGTAAAGCCGTTGGTCCTGCGCCTGATCTCTCTCCGATCATGTCGGTTTACCGTCCCATCGGATCATGAGAGTCAGGGAACAGAGAGTACTCTTATATTTGCGCACAAACTTGTTCACTATAATATCTCTTGCGCAGACGGCTAGTCTCCGTTAAGACTGGCCGCCGTGGCCGAAATTCAGTCTAGTGTACATTATTATTATTAATCACTGTTACGGTGTCCGTGATGTTGTACGGTCGCAAATATGAAAATAAACGTAATCGGTCTAACCAGACGTATCATTCCATCACCTAGTAGTACCCGGAGTCAGATACACACCCATAAGATACAACAAGGGGCATTCACACCACTGGCTGCGTTATTCTTAATTGCAATGTTTTTGCAAAGTATAAGCGCTATTGAAGGGTGATACACACAGAGCAAAATGGATATCTATTTTAGTGAAAGCCTGTGGATAGAAACTAGTTTTAATTTTTAAACTGGTTCCAAAATAGTAAGCCACAGGGACGCAGACAGACGCAGATAGCAACGTCAATTAAGAAGAGTTAGCGTTGAGTAAATGTACATACGTGAACTTAATTTCAAGTGGGACATTAAAGTTGAGTTCTATTATGATGATATATAAAATATACTAAATTGAAGCCATAAGTTATTTATTTCTTAACAATATAGATTGTTTGAAAATATTTTTACATGAAAATAATAATAAATTTAATAATAATTATATACTACACAAAAATCAATAATAATTAATGATTTCAATTTCAATAACAATTAGCAATATACATTTTAATATAATTAATTAATTTAAGGGAAGGATATCAGCAGGTTACTAAATAATATGTTATTATGTCTACTGTTTGTCATTAATAAACTCGTCAATACTATAATAGTCTTTCCCCAATAAATATGTTTGAAGTTTATTTTTGAATAAATTTGCACCATAAATAATTTTAAATTCTGTGGGCAGCTTATTATATAATGAAACTGATTGAACTCTTGAGCTATGTTGCACTGACATTGATGTATGTAGATTTAGTCAGTAAATATATTGTGTCCCTCGGCAGCAGTACTTTTTTTCATAAGCCTGGCAACGTGTATACAAAACATGATGATCGGTCAAGTAGTTAAGGCGTAAAATTGTAATAAATAAACAAACATACATTAGCATTTATAATATTAGTTATGATGATAATATATATAACCATTAAGCATTAATCTCAGTGGGGAGACCAACAGATGACTTTTCGAAATTATGTGCGTATTGATTGACAATTGTCACCTGCTCCGTGCCTCGGAGAGCACGTTAAGCCGTCGGTCCCGGCTGCCATGAACATCTATGGCAGTCATTATTGGGAAGTCAGTGCCCTATAATATCCTGACACTGGTCTAGCCTTAGGGTATCGTTAGCCTTCGGGTTGCGGAGGTCAGGTGGCAGCCGCTCCGTGTAAAAACTGATATGCAATTAAATCCGGTTAGACTAGAAAAGTGGACCCCAAGTGACTTGGGAATAATAAAGGCTAGGGAGAAGGAGAAAAATACATCTTTTAGTATCAACTAAAAGTCAAGGCTTTTGGGATCGGGACCGCAGTCCCAAATTCCACCGTCAGTGCCACAGCACTGCCATTGCGCCGAGTGTTGTGGGTTCGCATCCCACACGGGACAAAACTTTGTGTGATCTACAAATGGTTACAAACTAACTTCCTTTAAAAAAATTAAAGTACACTCTGCTCAATCGACGACCTCACGCACAGTTGCAAACATTGCCGCTGATTCACCATGGAAGCTATTTCTGTCACTTTAAAAGGCTTTTTTTTTATTATATACGAAATCCTGCCTCTATACCTTCAAGGGTAGACTGAGGTATTTACATCGATATTAACACCTATATTTTCAGGTACTAAGTTAATTTTATTTTTATTTATTTATTTATTTTAGGAAAGCTTACAGACTAATAAGTACATTTGATCAGTTATAATTAAATACACATGTTGCTAATTACAAGCTTTCACATAATAATTAGTACACCACTTGTATAACTACTCTGATTTCCTATGAGTTAGTTATCATATTTTCAACTAAACCAATGGAAAAAAGAAAAACAAAAAAAAAAGCAGATTAAAATAACAACAAAAGAAGACACAAAAAAAATATTTTTTTTCATACACTTTAACCAGAAAAATACATCGCGATATAAGGATATTACCCAAGACCTAAAAAAAAAAAAAATAAATAATTAATCTATAAAGAAATCTTTAACAACTTTATTTTTGATTGAGTTTGAACTTGTACAAAATAAATCAATTTCCAATTTCGATGAAATCTTGTTGAAACTCATTGCACTCCGCGAGAAGAAAGTATTTCGTCTATAATTAGTAAGTGAAAATGGGATTACTAACAAAGGACGCTCTCTGAAACCCAATTGATTAGTGCGTAGTGTTATATTTGATAGAAGTTCAGGACAATCAATGGAGCCATTTGCGATATTTGCCAAATAACATATATCACTAATATTTCGCCTATATTCAAGTGGTAGGAAATGGTATTTCTTGCATCGGTTGAGGTAATCAGTTGTATATTGATGTGCTCTGTAATCGAGATATCGTAAAAATTTTCTTTGTATACCTTCGATGTGAGTTATATAAACTTGATATTGCGGATTCCAAACTTGCGAGGCATACTCGAGGTGGCTACGCACGTATGAACAGTACAAGATCTTCACTGGTTTTAAAGACCGAAAACAGGCTGTGGATCTCATAATAAAACTGAGAGCTTTCGACGCTTTTTTTATAATATTATCTATGTGCTTATCGAACAGAAGTTTATTATCAAAAATTACACCAAGATCTTTAATATGGGTAACTTGGGAGATAATTTGATTGTCAAGTGTATAATCATGACCGATCCTTGAGGTTTTCCGCGAAAAGGTTAGGTGAGAACATTTAGACACGTTTAAGTCGAGTCTGTTACGCTTACAGTACACCACGAATCTGTCAAGGTCTTCTTGAAGTTCAACAAAGTTATGAGGACACCGTATGGTTTTAAAAATTTTCATATCGTCAGCATATAAAAGTATATATGAATTTTGAAAGCAATGTATTACGTCTGCGATAAATATTGTGAATAAAAGAGGTCCTAATAATGAACCTTGGGGTACGCCAGAAGGGACAGTACACCAACTAGAAGAATAACCCTGTAGAACTACAGCCTGGGTCCGATTATCTATATACGAGCAAAACCAACGATACAAGTCACCGTGTATACCAGATGACCGTAATTTATGCAGAAGTACACAATGATCTATACGATCGAAACATTTTCGGTAATCTGTATAGATTACATCCACCTGTGCACCTTGTTCCATTCCTTTTGTGATAAAGTCAGTGGCAAGGATTAAATTTGACGTAGTTGATTTCTTTCGTACGAATCCGTGCTGAGCATTGCTTAGGCTATTCTGTACGGTCGAGTAAACCTCATTGTGCACTATGCGTTCGAGAACTTTCGCGAATAAACATAATTTTGAAATGGGGCGGTAGTTTTCGACATCGGATTTATCTCCTTTCTTTAGAATTGGTGTTATGAAGGCTGATTTCCAGATGTGAGGGACTACACCTTCCGATAATGAACGCTTATAAATCATACAGATAGGTTTGGCTAAGCTTTCCGCACAGTTTACGACAAATACCGGTGGTATCAGATCTGGACCGCCAGATTTACTGGTATCAAGTGCTTTCAATAGGTTTAGGACACTTTCATGAGAAATCTGTATGGTACTGATGCAATTAACACTTGAATATGTATCATGCTTCAAGTGCAAATCATCGACACCCGTACTTTTATTGCGATATGTAGAATAAAAGTATTTGGCGAATAAGTTACTTATTTCAGTCCCTGTGTTGGCAATCAAATCACCAAATCGCATTACATTAGGTAATGAAGAATCATTTTGTTTATTTTTAATGTACGACCAGAAACATTTAGGGTTGGCAATTATTGAAGATTCGACTTTTTCAATATAGGTTTTAAAGCAGTCTTGTTCTAACTGGATAGCCCTAGCCCGCAGCAAAGAAAACGAATGATAATCAGATAAATTTTTATATATTTTATACTTGCGGTGGTACTTCAGTTTTTCTTTTAGCATTTTTATTAGTGCCGAAGAGTACCAGGGTGGATGTGATGAGTGCCGTATAGTTTTCTTGGGGATAAACATAATATCCCTAACTTCATACAATTTATTGTAAAACGCTGTTACAGCATGATCTAGTGACTCTGGGCTTAAAAGCATAGCCCAGTCAACCCGGTCGAGCGCAGATCTAATAGCTTCGTAATCGCAATCGTAGAAAAGGTATTTTGTACTAATCTTTTCCTCAAGCTTATGTAGCTCTACGAAGTCAGCCTGGATTACTAACGGTTTATGATGCATATCAATAGGTACTGCTAGTGGTGTATCGCATTCGTTTACAGTAACGGGACCATTAGAAAAGACTAGGTCCAAAAGCCTACCATTTACATTTCGAATATTATTAAACTGGGATAAGTTGCACGTATCAATAGTCTCAAAAAAGTCATTAAGACAGTGACAAGTATAATTTATAGGTGATAATTCAATGCTATTAATATTATATGTCCATTCTACCTGATTGCCAAAGTTGAAGTCACCTACAATGACAAATTTATCCAGTAAATGTGATAAGGTTAAATTGTAAAGTTTGTTGGAAAAATTCTGTAATTGGGTGTTGTATGAGTTACCTGTATTTTCCTTGCAGAGATAAAGGCCACATATATGCACATTGTAGGTAACTGCAGGTCTAGACCTCTTCACAACAACAGAAACCCAAATGTCTTCAGCGGTACTACGCCAGTCACATCTTTCTACAACTGTCAGGTCACATCTCACAGCGATTAAAACACCACCACCGCGCGTCTGTGATGTTCGATTATAATCCCGATCGCGTCTCCACACCAAATATCGACCATCGAACAATTCACTACTATATACACTGTCCACTAGCCATGTTTCTGTTAGTATAATAATGTCAAATGCGCTTAAACAAACGTTTCTTAGGAAGTTAAGTGTTTTAGTACGTAAACCGCGCACATTTTGATAGTATATGCTAAGAGATACCATTTTTAAGCTTTATCATAACTATAATTAGCTTTAATATAATACAATGCAATAATAATGTATTGCATTGCAGAGAAAAAATATGATTTAAACAACTACAGGTAGATGGTATAAACATATTATAACGATTCAGTAGCAAAACACTGTGTCCGGTGACACACTCACTTCGAATCTTCATCGCTAATGGCTTTTGAATAGTAACAATAGAACTGGTAGATACGATTAGTAAGGTGCAATGAGTCATAAGTGACAGCGATAGATAAGGCAAATTGAACTTAATGCGTATAGTTAAAGATTTCATATTCGAATACCACAACACAATTAGAAAAATATTATATTTTAAAAGTTTGTTAAGAAACACAGTGCAGGGACACATTGGGTGATGGAATACGACATGTTCACAATATCGCAGACTACGGTTCTCAAACTGCAATCTCATTATAAGTATAGAAATATTTTTAATTTTCCTGTAAACAGTTATTATTGATTTTAACATCAAAGGGAATAAGGTGAGCATATAAATGTATACCAAGTACGTTCCAGACTATGTGCTGCTTGACTTACAATTTGAACTCGGGAACTCATAACGTGAACAACAACAGCCGTAAACATAAGTGCAAATTTATAATAAGGATATTATTTTAAGATGAAGAGGCTGACGATGCCAATTATTTAGCGTTGGTGCTAATGAGCTAGCTTGCTCAGGGCAGTGCTATCCTCTTACTTGAAAACGGAGTTTTCTGTTAAGATTGTCTCATTTCCAGGACAGAGTCTGGTGATATCCGGCAGGTGAATAGTCTCTGTAACAAAGGACCTGTGATATAGCTGGTTAAATGTGGATTTAATACACCTAGACTTTGCCTAAGCCTTTTTTTAACTAATACTACACAGATTGTCCGGTAATTAATGGATAACCTTTAAATGTCTTATAGTAGAACTGAAGGCCGTTCAGATGAACTGAAAAAAAAATTAAAAAATTAAAAAATATATATGTTAAGAAGTGCAAGCTATATTAGCATAGCATACTTTTGACTGTCTATCTATTAGCATAATTAGTGTTTAATAATAAAACAACAAAAACCCGATGGATTTCATTCATTTATGGTCATAGTATACAAGAAAGTTATACATGGTAATTAAAAAAGAAACACATATCTAGGTAGTAGTTAGGATAGATTTTTTTCATATTTTTTTCTGAACTGCCATCAATTCCACTATAAGACATTTCCAGGTTATCCATTAACTACCGGACAGACTGTATATGCAAAAGTGTGTTTATTTGTTACGCTTCCACGCCATAACTACTCTACCAACAATCTTTAAATTTTGTCTACACGTTTTTAGAGGTCCAGAAAAATACACCCACCTTTCATCCAAAAAAATAAATTACTATTCCCGAGGCTTAGCTAATAATTTAAACAGGCTTAACACTTCTTTTTTGATAGCTTATTTATAGGACTCACTTCTGTGCCCAGATTTACCTTATATCGCCAAATTGGTACAATTTTGTTAGCTATCCCCTCCCAGCATCTTTCAAAAGCGTTTAAGTCATCCCGCTATCTCCATTAGTACGTAAGTTCAAGTGTAAATTGGGTTGTAACCTTTTATGTGGTTATTCACTAGGGATCTGATCGATCCAAAAATAGGACAGGTCACGCCGTAGGGACGTGGTGTCTTGAGGTTAAGTTATGCAGAGAATATTAAAATATAGAACAACAATTAACACTTTTAATTGACTAGTAACGGGAAATAAGAAATATGTATTTAACAATATTCACAAGATAGGTTCACAATCCTACGCGAACAGTAGACAGGGCGTGGTTCGTAAAAAGGGCTTGCTCCGTGGTTCTTCTGAAGCAAGGACACTTATCTTGATGATGTTGTAGCCAGCCGGAAGAGGTCTCGATCCAGGACGCGATCGGCTTATATATCCGCTACCGCCGGGCAGGAGGGGAAGAAGGGCGCCACCCACCACTCCGACTCGCGCGCAGCCGTCATAGCGTGAGCGGTCCACAGGATACATTTGTATATAGGAAGATAGAGACGTCACTCAATGCATTGGCGATTTTAGCGCTAACTGGCGTTCGGTTCAAGCAACTTGGGTATATAATATATCTATTATAATGATGTAGTGATTTTTCCCTAGCCTTTTATTATTCCCAAGTCACTTAAGATCGGCTTTTCTAGTCTAACCGGATTTGACTGGATATCAGTTTTTACACGGAGCGGCTGCCACCTGACCTCCACAACCCGAAGGCTAACGATACCCTAAGGCTAGACCAGTGTCAGGATATTATAGGGCACTGACTTCCCAATAACGACTGCCATAGATGTTCATGGCAGCCGGGACCGACGGCTTAAAGTGCTCTCCGAGGCACGGAGCAGGCGATAATTGTCAATCAATACGCACATAATTTCGAAAAGTCATATAACTTCCGAAAGTCAGAGGTGCGCGACGTGGGTTCGAACCCGAGACCCTCTGCATTGCAGTCTGTTGATCTCCCCACTGAGCTATCGCTGCTATTATGATGTAGTGATTAATTATGTGAATTTTCAGACTAGCGAAGTTTATAGGTAAGAATGTGTTTAATTAACTATAAAATTCGCTAGCCTGTATATTCACTTAAAAATGAAAACCAAGTTCAGGGCAAGTATAGAATTGTAAAAAATAAAACAAGGTCTTGAGTCTATTATTCAAGAGAAAATAACGGAATGATAAAATGTCATATTTGACAACAGCTTTATCTATGTGTCAGGTCCGAATTGTTCGAAAATAAATAATATTAATCAAATATGGTAAGTGATAACTTTAGAACTTCCTTTATAAAAACAAAATTATTGTTTGATAATAGTTTCATGTATTAAAAGCTAAAAATTGTTACGATAATTAAAAAATTGGTAATAAAGTGAAATTTTCAGAAACTGATTTCCCCGTCATCTAGCGGTTGTCACATGTATCTTTCAGAGTATAATACAACTAAATTGAATATCAGTTAGTTATCTTATAGAAAGCCAACATGGTAACCTATGTAATTTGATTATGTTATAATTCAACTGTTTTCTTCTAAGTTGTAACACCATGTAGCGGTCCGCCTGACAGGCTCAGACTTGAACTTATGTATGTAAAATGTTTATATTTTAAGAAACGCTTCTGCCTACCCATTCGTAAGGGTGTGAGATTATGTATAATAAAAAATCAATATCTAACACAAGAACCTTTTTTATAAAGCAAACAAATAGTATATTGTGTGTATTACAGACGTTTTTTCAAGGTGTTTTTACTTTCGTCACCCAAGAAATTGTTTAAAGAAAGTTTTGCGTATAACATTTTCTCCATATTTTCCTGTAGGCGAAGAAAGACGAATATAAAGAAAATATTGGTTTTACATTGCAAGGAATATATAGTATGATTAGTGTTATCAATACGAAGGTAAATCTCGCCATCGCAAATCCTTCTCTTTACCTGTCAAGTCTTGAAATACCAGATAGTGAAAAACCTGTTGTGTCTAGGTATGTGGTGTGCCGCTATAACTCGATAGGTTAAGCGGCAATACCAACATCAAAGCATCCAAATTTCAATTCTAAAAGAAAAAAAAAGAAGTAAGGAAGAAAGAAGAAGAAAGCATTCAAATATAATGTATTTAATAGTTCTATTCTGTCGCACTGGGTCCGAACGAAATATCAATATTGTCTTCTATTTACGCGAATGTTATTCATTGAAATTAAACTACTATACAGGGTGATTTTGAAATCGTGTAATTCCTTTTAACCACGCATTCTACTGGTGATATAGAATAAACCTGACCATATTTTTTCTTAATTAGAATAATGGTTTCGGCAAAATTAGAGTACAGATTTTTTTCATGAAATGATTTCAAATAATCATATTTTAACCACCTGACACAATCTTAATATTTTACTAATTTAAAAATAATAACATAACAATAACTGATGTCGTAAATAATAAGGGGCAATAAAAAGGACCGCCCGTTATTATAGACATTAATTATTAATATGATTTTTTATTTTAATGAGTAAAAAATTAAAATTGCCTCGGTTGGTTAACATATGACTATCTGATACCATTTCACGAAAAAAAACGGAATAATAATTTTTCAAAAAAAATAAATCTAATTAAATAAAAATATGGTCAGGGTTATTCTATATCACCAGTAGAATGCGTGGTTAAAAGGACTTACACGATTTCAAAATCACCCTGTATACAGATTTTATCGCGTTGTTTATTTAGCACTGTATTACAAAATTTTGAAAATATTACACTACTACTACTATTTTATTTTACTAATTTATAAGCTAATAAAATTATTTAAACTATTAAATCTATTTATTTTTGGTTTACACTTTCCCCGACGTTTCGGTTGCTTTCCAGCAGCCATGGTCACGGGGAGACTAAGATGGTAGTTGTCTCAATGTTCCAGTGTAGTTATTTCAAAGTACCCGAACATAATTTAATTATTGGTGTTTCTATTTACGCAGAATGAGCTCAAAGTATCATGAAGTCTAGCTGTGGTTTGTTTCTTCTTGGGTTTGACTATTTGAAGTACTGGATCCCAAGCTGGTGGTACATTCCAAGCATCTTCTCTATTGAAATTGGGATGTTTTTTGATTTCAATAGCCTCGCGAAGCATCCTTGGTAGGAATCGGTGTTCTTTAGCGAGAATCTGTGGTTTGTCAAATCTCAGGTAGTGGTTGGTCCCCTGTTGTATATGTTCACACACAGCAGACTTCAACGAGCGTTTGTGTTTTACGTCAGCTATGTGTTCTTTTATGCGGGTGCCTATGCTTCTCTTGGTTTGACTAATGTATGAGAGTCCGCAGTCACAATTTATTTTATAGACCCCTGCATCTTGTAAAGGTAATTGGCACTTGACGGATGGTAAAAATTGACTTATCTTCGTTGGCGGCTTGAAGTATGTGTTGATTGAAGCTCGCTTCAAGATGTAGCCAATCTTGTCAGTGACACCCTTTACATAAGGCAGTATAGCAGGCTGGCGCTTGACTGTGGCTGGCTTTTCTCGAGATCTGTGACAGCGGTGCGGCTATTGGAGCTTGTTGTCTTGCAGTACTTGCTTGACATGTTGAAGCTCGGCGTCCAGGTGTTTCTTGTCATTTTATTAGCTTATAAATTAGTAAAATAAAATCAATAGTAGTAGTAGAGTAATATTTTAAAAAAATTGTAATACAGTGCTAAATAAACAACGCGATAAAATCCGTATATAGTAGTTTAATTTCAACGAAATATTAATGTTCGAAAGAGCTAGCACGGATTGATCATACACCTGCAATTATCATCTCGTATTCCCCTGTTGCGACCTTTATAAGTAAACGAATTAATAATTAAATTAATAATAGAAGATTTTAACTATGTCCGTATGTTTATTTTATCTGAGACTCCTGTCTAGTGTTGAATCGGAATCCTAGATCGGCAAGTGTTATTGGGTGTTATTGTCAAGAAACCTCAGTAGTAGGACGGAGTTAGAAACTGAGCCTAGTATTAAGTATTACGTGGGACCTTAATTCATAGAAAAGGGATATAGGTCCAGACTCCATGTTGCTATTGAGAATTTCTTAACAGATACCTTATAGCACTTTGCTCAACTCGGGAATGGAACCGTATCCTCATGCATAGCAGTCGCTTTTACTATTCTATACTTTGTCGGCCTCGATGGCGTAGTGGTTAGTGTAATCGACTGCCACGCCTGAGGTCGCGGGTTCGATTCTCGCACAAGTCAAATATTTGTGTGCATGAAAATGGATGTTTGTCTTGGTCTGGGTGTTTCTATGTATAATATGTATGTATTTACAAAAAAGTATATATATGTATGTTTATCCATTGTCTAGTACCCATAGCACAAGCTCTGCTTAGTTTGGGCTAGATGGTGATGTGTGTATGTGATAGAATATTATTATTATTATTATTACTCGTAGCACAATCAAGGCAGTCATACGTGCCATCCAATATGACTTAAACAGATATTATTTGAAGTACGCACCTAGAATGATACCTAAAAGCGCCGTAGAACTGTTCCTCTTTTTTAAACAAAGTACACATTAGGTACACTTTAAAAATATATATTTAACGGACACAGAATCTACTCTTCCTGCTATTGAACACGGTTGCTATATTTGATACTACCTAATTTCTTTTTCCCATCTATCGTAGACCTAACTAAGACGCATGTATATAGCGAGAAACATTATTAAGAAATATAGTGATGAGTAAATTAGTTTGTCTATAGACGGTCATTAAAAGAGCCCGTCTGGTCGAATGGGTAAACCCATACAACATCTTAAAGTAACTGCCTAAACAGATTGGATAAAGGGTATTTATTAATAAAAATAATATCAGCCCTGTATTAAAGTATCCTACTGTTGGACAAGGGCCAGTTCTCAGTGTGAGAAGACTTAGGCCATA
This sequence comes from Catocala nupta, assembly GCA_963675205.1. Taxonomy (NCBI): domain Eukaryota; kingdom Metazoa; phylum Arthropoda; class Insecta; order Lepidoptera; family Erebidae; genus Catocala; species Catocala nupta. Next base: position 19,421,121 of record OY776102.1, on the reverse strand, counting down.
AGTCCACTGCGCTGGTTCAGTGTGGGTTGGCAGACTTCACATATCTTGGAGAATATTATGGAGGCACGGTGTTTTCCTTCAGCGGTTAAGCAAGCGATACTTAACTATTTAATACGCACATAAATCTTTGAAAAATTAGAAATGCGCGTTTGCGGATCGAATTCGAGAGCTCTGCGCGACAGTCCAACGGTCTCCCAGTTGGCTTTTGCTCATCAAAGGAATAGGAGGGATAGGAGGCATGGGAGCTAGGTATGGAAATGATTGCTACATTTCATTCATTTTTATTCAATGAAATGACAAATTTTATCACAGTGATTTCACAGGTGAATTTTCACAGTCAATGATTTTTTTCAGTCGCAGTAATAATAATTAAATAATTTTAAACTAACATGAAGATTTATTTAGACTTATAATAATGTCTTTTATGTACGAGTAACTAACAGTAATTCTAACTTCAATTAGAAAACCTAACGAACGTCGTGTTTAAGTAACAATAACGCATGCTGTTAAATTTAATTTCTTATAGAATCATAATTTAAACAAACACTGCGAAATTACGACCCGCTACTTTTTACTGCAGAAAAAATTTAGCCTTATAATGTTATGAGAGTAAGGACTATATTTGTATGCACTCTTGAACTAATCAAGGTCATAGTGCATCAATACGTCACCACGCGAGGCGATGCGATGAGCCGGTAATAGATACGAATTAACAAATTAATGTTTGTCTCTTTCTACCATGCATTGTAATCGTTTACTAGGCACCGCGCTTACTCAATGCAACTGTGTTCCTCAAGTATAGGTTACCACTTTGGCAATCTGTGATTTCATATCGTGAGTGATTTTTAGCAGGCATAGTGAAGCGAAGTAGCAAGTGTGACTGATGAAAAATCATTTCTTATGATTTTTCACTGTTAAAAGTGAAATGTTCCTTGACTAATGGGAGCCCAAAAATTTCTACTGCACATGAGAAGGATTCATACATGGTCTCACTTCTATCTCCCGAAGAGGTAGACAGAAATGTCTACCAGTTATATTTCGCCATCTCTATTTTCAAGTCTCAGGTCAATAGTGGACGTATTTTGCCTTTTATCGAGCACAAATGAATAATGTCAGTCCTGTATTAAACCGTCCTGCTGTCTTCTCAGTGTCAGAATGTTGAGGCCACGCTCGTCCAGTGCGCGTTCACAGACTCCGAGAACATCATGGAGAATTTATACATTGAGGTTTCCTCACGATGTTTTCCTGATCACATGAAAAAGAAAATGGCGTTTTTTTGTAAAGACTTCTACCGCACTAAAGTACTATTCTAGTGTAACTAGATAATTTAAAAACACAATTAATGGATACAAAGTACACCCAGATTTAGAACGAACATTTATTTGTGGTTTAAATAAATAATTGTCGACCACACAACATTAAGCACGGCGGTAGCGTAGAGGCATTCGTGCAGTAATTATTGTAAGTTCTTTTCAGAGAAGATGGTTTCTACTAAACTACTTCATACTGCCTAGATGTTGCAGCGATAGTGAATGTGACTTTTGTGAACGAGATCTCGGTTTTGATGTCAAACTCGGGCAAATTTATGTGGTTTATTGGTATGACATTTTTAGAAGCAACACGAAGCCCGGTAAAAGGCAATTAACTCGCCTCCTCTTACGTGGATCCTAAACATATAAACCTACGTTTCTGTATCCCTTTGGGAATAGGGGCATGAGATTATACAACATATCACAGATATAACGCATAACCTCAAACACCCCAATTAGATTATTAAATCGTAATAATAATATAATCATTAAATATTACTTTTATGTACTTAAATATTTTAATTTAACGAATTAGTTCTCCTTATTGTGCGCGGATAGTATGGGTAATATACCCATATACAATAAATCTAACATTATTGCCTTTATTGCATCAAAAACCTTATTACCTTGAATTATGATACATCTTCGCTTATTTCAGGTGTTTAATAAGCGGCTGACTATAATTTAATTCGTTTTAATTCTTTTAGGGCTAAAAAATTACCTATATTGAAAATTGCTTTTGATTAAGTAGCCGATTTTGAACAAACTACTTTCAGGATGTGCGTTTATTATGTTACATGCATATAATGTGAACCAAGTGAGCTGAATTTAAATAACAGAGCCGCGTAGGCAGGTTGTTATAACCCAAAAAAACTTGACTTCAACAGATCTTATTATTTTTAGATCTACAACGAATCCAGATGTTTCAGGAATAAATTGAATATACATAAAAATATGTACCTTGTGTCAAATATAAAAGAAACATTTTATTATATTCTAGGAACTACGCGATAGATAACATAGAGCCATGAATATATAAGTATGCTGCTTACAATTTTGTCAGTTGCGGCAACGACAATACATTCTTGTGAAGACGATAATTTTATACGAAGATTGAACTGCAGACCTACTCGAACAATATAATAATATCTAACAAGAGTTAGGTAGTTTATAAACAGAGCTGATATTATTATATTGTAACTTCTTATATTGAGAAGACTCAATATAAGAAGGGTTAGGGTATGGCCTTACCTTCTCATACTAAGAAGTCTCATGAAACAAAAGGTTCATGTGCCATGCATGTGGGCAGTGACAAATATTTTGAGAACTTTCAGACTTCGAGGTTGTCTGAAAATGTCCATCGTTAAAGCGAATGATAATTAACTATTCAATACGCACAAGACTTCAAAAAGTCAGAGATGCATGTCTTAGGATCGTACTCGTAATTTACTCGTAATTTGATCGTACGTTACATTTGCATGGTAGTTCAACGGTCTCCACTACGCTATATATATTATTTCTGGGTATATTTAAAAAAAAGCCAAATTTTATTATATCAAAATTTCTAGTAAGTATTTTCTCTTCATATACAATATAACTTGATGAGTCAAAATCAAAAATTATTTGTTCATTTGGTCACAAAGTAATACAAACGAACGTCATAACTTATTGGTTACTGAATTTATTAAAGTTACTTTTATTTAACGTCGAGGCAAAAAGTTATTTTAATATTGCCATTTAATTATAATATCAGCATTTTACAACTCACATATTTATTTATTTGTACATTCAGTACTTATAACTTTATTTCTACATAACTAAATAAAACATTCAAGGTGTCACAACATGTATAATTATGGCGTATATATTTTTCTTCTTTTATATATCTTGATACTGATATCAATATAAAATAATATAAAAGAAGAAAAATATCTATTATAATTATTTGATTGCATAAAATAATTAAACAACAATAAGTAAAATATTAACTAACTAAAAACAAAACCTTAAAATTAAAGATTTTTGTCTCCCCGTAACTATGCCTGCTGAAAATCAACCTTAACGTCAGGGAAAGTGTAAAATTAAATTTAAATAGGTATTATAATTTAAATAGCTTAAATTGAATTAACTAACAGAGGTTAAAAATAGTAGTTTAAAGTTCAAAATGATGTATTAATAGTGTTTTAAAAAATAACCAACTCGATAAAAACCGTATAAAGTATTTTCATATACAGGGTGATTTTGAAATCGTGTAATTCCTTTTAACCACGCATTCTACTGGTGATATAGAATAACCCTGACCATATTTTTTCTTAATTAGAATAATGGTTTCGGCAAAATTAGAGTACAGATTTTTTTCATGAAATGATTTCAAATAGTCATATTTAACCACCTGACACAATCTTAATATTTTACTAATTTAAAAATAATAACATAACAATAACTGATGTCGTAAATAATAAGGGGCAATAAAAAGGACCGCCCGTTATTATTTACGACATTAATTATTAATATTATTTTTTATTTTAATTAGTAAAAAATTATAATTGCATCGGTTGGTTAACATATGACTATCTGACACCATTTCACGAAAAAAACGGAATAATAATTTTTCAAAAAAAATAAATCTAATTAAATAAAAATATGGTCAGGGTTATTCTATATCACCAGTAGAATGCGTGGTTAAAAGGAATTACACGATTTAAAAATCACCCTGTATAGTATATTCAATATTTAAAAATATGAGAAACCAGTACTTTTTTTTTAAATCCGCAAACACATCCACTTCACCACAAATAAGAATGCAAGATATTGCAACCATAATACCATACACTACAAACAAAAGAAATCTAAAAAACTACATTAAGCCGCTTCTAACTAAGGCGTCCAATAAACTTAACAAACAAATAAACGTCGACAGACCAATAGCGTTGAAACTCATTTATCTCTATACAACATTATATAGACAAGTACGCACTTATATAGGTCACATACATTCCAGACTTTTTCTTTTAAGAGCAAACTAAAGCCATTCAATATGCAGAACTGCCTCGAGCGATGTAGTCGATTTTATTATTGCGTCAGTTTCAGCGAATATAAAATGATATGTTACGAGTTTGCATACAGAAATGCTTGTGAAATGAACTATTTATTTCATTGGTGTAGTGATGTAAGTTTGCGCTTTTGTTTACTGCCAATTGTGGCGCACGGTTTGATTCTGCGCAATTTTTTTTACATATGTCTTTGAACTCACGTTTGTATCACTGGGTAGGCAAAGGACAGGATAACCAAATTTTAACAGTTAAGTTACACGTAATAGAGAACCTATTGTCATTTATAGAGTATACTACCAAAATCGGTGCCACTATTGAGAATTTATGGTATAAATATCTACCAATAACATTTTGCTTAAACCTAGTAATGAAAACCTGCGCTGCGCACTGCGTCGGGAAGTTTGTAATATTAACGGTAACGCGCGTCGCCAAATCTTAGTAAAAAGAAAAATGAATATAAAAAGAGAAAAGGCATGAAAGATGTTAGTATGTTGGTCTCGAAAACTCTTACTAATCAAGCCAAAAGCAGTAGTTATAGTACCTTATTACTAGTCATTCATCTCGAGTAATCCACTTAGAAGTCGATCTAGTCCATCTCTTATACACAATTCCACTTAAAAAAATGTCCTTAATTACCAGAACCTACCTTACTTATTTGTTTCTTAAATATAGCCACACCTTAATATTCCTCGCTGTATATTATTAGCCACCCTCGCCGATATCATCCGTTTTTTATTCAATTTGTCATCCAAAACTCATATCCATGTCAGTATATCCTTATAACATCCCATAGCTGGGAAACATTTTAAGTATATTACATTATGATGGGACGAAGGTAATGTACCTATGTAATTTAATATGCCAAAAGCTTCCATTGATATTTTTAAACTGCGATGGAACACGTGACATTTTGTGATCCAACTAGCTAAACCCAGCCACGTTTTGTTATGTCTCAGTCTGCTATTTTTAATTTCCCGATACCGTGAGAACATAGAGATAAAAGCTTATAAAAACACTTTTACATACAGGGTGTCCGGTAATTAATAGATAACCTTGAAATGTCTTATAATAGAAATGAAGGCCGTTCAGATTATATATATTAAAAAGTGCAAGCTATAATAGCATAGCATACTTTTGACTGTCTATCTATTAGCATAATTAGTGTTTAATAATAAAACAACAAAAAACCGATGGATTTCATTCATTTATGGTCGTAGTATACAAGAAAGTCATACATAGTAATTAAAAAAGAACACATATCTCAGGTAGTAGTTAGGATAGATTTTTTTCATATGTTTTTCTGAACGGCTATCAGTTCCACTATAAGACATATCCAGGTTATCCATTAATTACCGGACAGCCTGTATATCAAACGTTGTGCTAAAATTGAACTAAATCTATTGCATACTTTTCGAGTTTACCGGACACAAACGGTAGCTCACTTTTTATTATTCTTCTGTATGTATGTATGTCACTGAAGTGCACCTAAATATCTGGACGGATTTTAAAGAAATGTTGTGTGTGGTTAAGTGAGTCCTAAACCAATAAGGGATTGGTTTAGTATTATATTTGGACGAGGAAGGTGGCGCTGCCAACTCAAAAAATCTATCGGGACGCTAGTAAAAATTTTAATAGATACAAAGTCGTCCATTTTTAAGTAGCGTGAGAAATTCATAGTAAATTTATTGCTCCTAGTTTCTCTGTTTATTTGATCACTTGAAGTTTGGAAGGTGGTAACTATGTGATGTCTTTATGTAGTAATTAAATAATTACACTTTTTATCGTTTGCAACAGTAGCGAACTTAACTGCTGTGGATGAGAATTTGAAAGCTGGATCGGTCATAGTATCATAGGGTATACTGCTAAGAATTTGCCAGCATGGAGTCAGAAATTGTGGTTGCCTGACCATAGGCTGGCCCTCTATGACGTTGGATTTAAAACCACAGCTGCCAAAATGTGGTTGTACCTAATATACCTTTTATTATCCGTTTTTGACTATAGGAGTATCATTTTATATGTTATAAAATTCTTGGTAGCTGCATAGAGTCTGGAATTGTGTTTGGACGTCAGTAGGTTCGCCTTCTATCAAAAGGAATCTGAACCATAAATATGGATGTAATTCACCTCTACTTACTCTTTCGTAAATAAAGGCGCGAGATTATTTGTGTAACCCCCCACAAGGTGAACCGACGACCTGGTAAGGATCGTGGGTGTATGGTAAACCTTGGGGGAGGCCAGTGTCTAGCAGTGGGCGTCTTTCGGCTGAGATGATGTGAAACATGTCGCAATTATTTTTAATTTATAGATTTTCACAAATTGTATTAATTTACTAATCCAGTCGAATTTAAATGAAAGGAAACGAAATAAAATGAAATGTACATTTATTCGTCAGAGACACTGCATTAAAATAATTGATGTTGTGTTTGTATTTTAAGGAGCTTAAAACTTCTCGGTCATGTCGGGCATTCGGAAAATAATACTTTGTTATGGAATATAATTAAAATAATAATGTTATATGTACTAACTGTTAAAATACGATGTCAAAATGTATAAAAGACTGCATTTTACCCGCAGCTCTGCTCTTGTAAACTTGGGTTAGTAACAGTAGTTTTTTCTGGATGAAAGGTAACCTATGCCTTTATCTGTTCTCCTGACAACGTGTATGCGAAATTTCATGATGATCGGTCGAGTAGTTAAGGCGTGATAGCGTAACAAACAAACTCACATTCGCATTTATAATATTAATTAGGATTATACAATACCTCGCCTCTTTCCTCTTTCCTCCCTCGCCTCTCTCACCCCCAGCGGCGGCAAATAAAAGTACGGAGACGCCTGGATCGACACTCTTCTGCCGGACGACGTATCTAAGTGGTCCTCTGAGCTTCTGCCGGACCTCGTAACGAAGCCTTATTCTAGAATCACGCCCTGTTACCTTTTGTATACTAAATAATTCGCGTAATTGTGTAATCTAGAATTAAATAACGTGTAATTGCTAACTATAGTGTTTACCTTGCCAATTTTGTAAAAACCGCATTACAGATCTTCTAATTGCGAAGTATATTGTTTAAATTATCTGCGCTATTTTAATCATCCCTGATCGAGCACGTTTCTAAAAACGTGACCGACTAGCACTATGTTACAACATCTCTACCGTCCCCTTAGTCGTAAGACTTAAAATAAGTACTGTTAAAATTTCATATCATGTTTAATTTATTCTGAAATCCTACACATACTATTGTGCAGGTCTACTATGTTTATGTATTAATTAGGTAGTACGTATCTTGCCTGCAACGGTGTTAGGCCCACTTTATAGAGGACGTTTCTATTTTCATCTACTAGATAAGGATTCAGGCTCAGTGTTTCGATTGAAAAATTTTTGACAGAAAAATACAATAACACTTTACTCGGTATCGAAACTGAAATGCACAGATGAATAGCAGTTAAAAAGTCACATATTTATTTGCTTTTTACATTGTATTACTAATAATCTATACTTTATATTATAAAGCTGAAGAGTTTGTTTGTTTGTTTGCTTACGCGCTAATCTCAGGAACTACTGATTCGAATTGAAAAAAATCTTTATGTGTTGGATAGCCCTTGTATCGTGGAATGCCACCACCAATTGGAGCGGAGCAGCAATGAAAAATGTTGCAAAATCGGGGTAAATTATCTTATATTATAATGAAGCAGACGAAGTTGCACGGGTCAGCTAGTTAATAATATAATGTACTAAATGTGCCCGCGGTTTTACCCGCGTTTATAGTTACTGCGCCGCCCCCGTGGCTCGAAGCGTGATTTTGTATAGCCTATAGCCTTCCTCGATAAATAGGCTACCCAAAACTAAATATTTTTTTAATTCGAACAGTATTTCCTGAGATTACCGCGTTCAAATAAACAAACAAACTCTTCAGCTTTATAATATAAGTAAAGATAAAATTTTATTCGTTTACTTTGTAGTTTTAAATCATATGTGTGTGTGTACACTACAAAACCGAACGCAAACCATTTTCATTAAACAATAAAAGCGTTTTAAATATCACTAGAAACTTGGTTTAGAAGCTACAAGTATTCTGGTTAACCCCTCCAGCTAAGCTCGAAAGATTGTATTAGGAGTAGGTTCATTTCGGCAGAAAAGTGTCCATTGGACAGGAAACAAACACGATCGCGACTCCAATGCAATTCTACTACTACTGACACATAATACGATCAAAGCAATATTGCCGTACCTAACGAATAACCCACGACTACAAAACCTTTCACAAATATATGCCTAAGCAAAATTAATCAAACTCATAAAAATATATTATTTTTCTTTCCTTCTATTCACCCTTCAAGGTAAAACCATGAGTAGATTTAATTACTCCAAGTAACTTCCAACTTAAACCTGCTACCCTCTAAATTACGAAGCGAAACGATACATTCCCGCAACCACCAACCCTTGGCAAATAAATGGACTGGAGTTTTTAGACTAGGAGCTTGCGGTTTACAAATGTTGAAATTTTTGTGGTACCAGTCTTTTCTATGGTATCAAATGAGAATTAAGCCTTGCTGTTAGTAAGTCATAAATAATTTGTTTCATACTAGATTTTATCCGCAGCTTCACTATAACAATAATAATTATAATAAACAAGAACTTCAAGAGCGCCCGTGGGACTCTCAACTCTGGCTTGCCTTGATCGGTAGGTCAGAGGGGGGCCGCTAGAGCTATATGCTTAGGGGTGGAAGTGTCATTTTCAAGAGCATAACTATGGGGAAACCCGCTAGTCCCATGGAGTCCCATCTAGTGAATTGGCGAGTCATCGTCTGCCCATTGCATTGATGCTATTAGAGTATTCAGAACATAATAATAATATTTATTTCACGAAAAACGTTTTTTTAATATCTTATATGTTTAGACAAGGCATTTATTTCTGCATTATCGATAAATATGAAGAGCGGCCCAACGTAGTTAAGCCGCTCCTCAGCGAACATGCAGAATTGTCAAAAACTTTAACCCTGACTTCTAAACTAGGCCTGTATCTTAGGAGACAGTGTCTCTCCGTAAATATTACAATACAAGCCATATAAGTTATATTGTATCATGATATCATTCAAATTTGAAAAAAAGGTAAAAATACAACTGAACAATAATAATAGAACAATATGCAAATTTTTATACAAGTAAGTTTACATTTATCTAGAATGTGTGAATGAATGTACGTTTATGTTATGTGTATGCGCGTGGCGCGCACTCGTGGTGGGTGTGTATGTGTGTGTGTTTGTGTGTGTGTTTGTTTGTGTGAGTTGTGCATGTGTTTGTTTATATGTGGTGTGTTTGTATTATTTATGTGTCAAACGTATGGAGATTTTCTTTTGTGGCATAAATGTGGCGTTAATCTAATTATATTGTCAATAAATTTCTACTTACTAAATACGTACTATATTAACAAAATATAACTGATATCACGCAATGATATTATACAAAGAAAAGAATCACATATATTATTATTAATTATTATCATATTATTATAAAAGTTGTTATATGTAGTTTTAACTATCATTCAAATCACGTATCATAAAAGTCCTAGTATCTATTTTTATTAACTAAGATTTGACCTTATGTTTATATGCTATGTTCAAATCCTTATAAGTTTAAGTAGATACATATGTATCAACTTTTGAATAATGGTGTCCATACTCTTATAGTATCAGGCTATATTGTTACTGTATACAGGACGTAATGCCGCTTGCGATCCCTAACTTTTCTTCTATGAATAAAAATGCGTTATTTCCACAGTTTTACTACTAAAAATATGCCCAATAGCTCAAACACAACAAACCGGACGGTAAGCGTAAGCACAAGACTTATTCCACAAGGTCAACAAGGCAGTTTATAATACATCCCTCGAGATAATATATCAAAATAGAGAACCCATTTAAAAATCTCGAAAGTTTGACCTCTTTGCGATATTTGTATAGCCAGCGACATAAGTCACTATACATTTGTAGGATTTTTAAAGATTCTATTAATCGTAGTAATATGTAAGTTTTACAGAAATTACAGTTTATAAATGAGAAATACTAATTACAATATTTAATTCATAAAATGGCACCTATTGAAAATGTATTAATTGTTTAGCTAATTACGTCACTGAGTGAACAAGTCTTCATTACGTAGCTGAATCAAAATTAAGAGACAATCTTGCAAAAAAATATCAGAAAGTAAGAAATACTATAAATAAGACGCCACAAGCTCCTCGGCTTGTCGGTTGCACATACGAAAATTGCCTTCGGAATGTTTACTTGTCCAAATGAGTTCTGTTATATGAAAACGTGAATATGGTTACGAAGATGGCTAATTTTCACACAGTTACCCGACGAATTGTTGCCTAATAGGATTTGCTGCGATCTTCAGGGGAAAAATAAATGGGTAGGTATAAGTATTAAGGAAAATGTAATATACAGAAGCGGTATATTAGAAATGTTTGTACATTTTAATATTCTTTACTGAAAGAAGGAAATAAGTAGGGATGTTGGCACTGGCACCTATACCACTGTATAAGTGGTCGCTTCGACACCACCGCAGCGTCAAGTGCTCACAGAAAAATTGTGTGATTCACAAATAATTGTTCCAAATGTTTCCAATGTTCTTTGTGTCTCTTATTACTGATGTGAATGGAACAGTCGCAAGGGGAAGACCTAGGCGAACGTTTCTCGATCAGATCGGAGACTCTGGTTTCTCCAGGTTAAGAGCACCTTAAACCGGCGAGCGTGTATGAGGAATGTGATGAAAGAGAATGATGCCGGCGAAGTGTATCACGATCATAGCAAATGGAAATCCGTAGTCTCTGCCTACTCCTCTGGGAAACAGGTGTGAATCTATGTATGTATTTAAATGTTTGTAAGGTCTCCCACAACACAGGATTTATTCCTAGTGCGGACGTTGTCTTCTAAAAAGAAAAGTAAAAAAAACGAGGGCTGAAATATGAATTCTAAGTAATAATATTATAAATGCGAATGTGAGTTTGTTTGTTTGTTACGTTTCTACGCATTAACTACGCGACCAATCATCATGAAATTTCGCATACACTTTGTCTCGAGAACAGAAAAGGACATAAGGTACCTTTCATCCTGAAAAAAGTACTGTTTTTAATCTAACCTAACCTACATTTATGTAAGGGAACCGCGGGCAAAATCTCATAATGTATAAAGCCGAGTAGCCACGACAACTTGTATACCTGTAATACATCTGTGAAGCTAATCTCTAAAAATTGTATCCGATACTGAAATCATATATCGCGCTATCTTCGATACACTTCACCTTCTCAAAGAGTAAGAACATGCTTAATAAAATTTATGGAATACACCACATTACCAAGGATCACAATAGTACTATTGACATAATAATTATTAAAACGCTTCTATATTCTTAAATAGGTAGGCAGAGGTGTATTATATCTATATTATTTATATATATTATGCTTAGTTTGGGCTAGATGGTGTTGTGTGTATGTGGTAGAATATTATTATTATTATATCAACATTTTATTAACTACAAGGTAAGTTATAATGCTACTAATAATTAATATTATCAACCCTATATATTATAAACTGTACCATTGCTGAGCAAATGTCTCAACTCAGTGTTAAAAGGATTTGAGCCGAGACCTAACCCGCTGGTCCAGGTCAGGACGAGCGACATTACATATTTTCAAGAAAATATAAAAGAACTTTAAGGAATCAGGTACAGGATAATAATTATATAGTCATAAGCAAAAAAATACCTAATAAAAATTCTAAAATATAGTGCATGACGCAAAAATAGACCCTGAAATAAGTAACTGCCAAATTACACCACGAGACCAACAATACAGCCTTTCTAAAATATATGAAGGAAACAATAAACTAACTTCAACACCAAGGACAATACAATCCAATTTTCGTATAGGACATAAGTGAACGGGGAGGAAATAGCTCATTACGGCTCGTAGGTGATTCATTGGCGACCTGTGGCTCCAGATATTTACTGCACCCACGACTGGAACGGTTTAATGATCTCCTTTTACTATTATAGTAATTGCTGGCCAAATAAGTGTGGGATAGCGCAAATTGTTAGGATAACTAGCGTAATTTAAACGGGCGCTAATTAAACAGACTTCTTTTTAATAGCATTATTCGTCTCTAAAATCTACATTGACTTCTATATTACCAAGTAAGCCACAATTAACGAGCATCTGAATGATACTATGGCAGCCACTCTAAATGCAACTCAGCATGGTGGTTATTTTTTAGCAACTAAATTTGTAACATGCATTCAAGCAGTAAACTATGTTATCAAATAGTAAACTATGTCATTAAATCATAGCCACTAATATCACAGTAGAAACTATTGAGGGGAGACAAAATAAAAGTCTTTTTTTTTAATCATTTTGTGTTTTGAAATACCATCATTTTACTTATAGTAATTAATGTGTGACTAACTCGTCGGTACATGAATCGAATGGCGCTGAATGATTGGTGCAAATAGCCGGTCGCTGGTCGATCTTTCCATTCAGTACAAAGCCAGAACGCAGAAGTGTGAAACTAATCGCGTATAGATTGGAAATCACTTTTTTACTAAGGTCTGCCAATCTATACAAGACTAGTACGCAAATACTCACTTATACTTCGTAGTGACCTACCTAACTAGCTTGTTCCATAATATACAGTATCAGAACGCATACGGACTAATCGTGTATATGTCGCTGTATGATAGATAAAACCGTAATGTTGTTATATCCCTAGGGATTTAATTATTTACTGTAACATAGATAAACGAAAGCGATTCATTACTATCTTACTAGGAATATAATTATAATACGGTTCAAGTTTAGTGAGATAATTATATTACTTGACTAAGTTTAGTGAAATAATTGTCGACGGAGCCCCGCTACGTAGGGCTCCTATTTCAAGATGGTCACAAAAAAAATTGCCACGAGGGCTATGGCGGGAGCAGAGCTACCGTCTCCGCCTTCTAAACTAACCTATCCAAGTCGGAGTGCTAAGAGTCGGGACTCGGGGCGTTTTACGGTTTATGTAGTATAGTCGCGCGTACTCACATTACAAACTGTACACGAGCAGTACGCAAAATTCGTGTATACATTGTAATAACAGATATTTTAAAAATTACATTGAATATATATACCTGACCAGTTTCCTATGGCTGCGTTTTGATCTTGTATAGGTTGATAAAACGCGTCGCTGTCGTCTCGCGCATTCGCACCAAATCTTGCAGTGGCTATTTTCACGATAAAAGGATATAATGGATTATTTTTACATGCTAAGTTATAATAAATGAAATTGTCTATAGAAGCTTGAACTATATTTTTGAGGACCTTGTGTTGTAGCTGTAGAACGTAAAATGGTGATGAGATGTAAAATCTGTGGCTGAGTTAGTAAATTAGGTGGCAATGTATGAATAAGAAGGATAAGTTAAGATAATTGTTGATCTTTACTTGACGCTTTCTATAGAATATTTAGTTGGTGTTGTAAAAAGGCGAATAAGTTTATTAGAGGCTATCTCATTGGCCCGTTGCTTAGTTATAAAAGGGTAGTATTTAATTGTTCCTCAATTTTTTGCCTTTGTTCCACCAAAAATACTAATTGCACATCAAAATATGCTTACCAAAAATTGCACAGCAAAATATATTCAAAGAGATCAAACTAAGTCGAGGGAGCCCCGCTTCACGGAGCTTCTATTTTTCGGTGGGTTTAAGAAGGAACCTAACATAACCTAACCCTTCCGACGCGAAATGCAGTGATTTGAGGCGTATAGATGTTCGTTATGATATATTTTACTGAGCATATGCTATTCAATTATTATTTTTGATGGTCATTATATTTAATCCTGTTATAAAATTAGAAGTTTGATCACGTGGCCAATCTGTGGCTTGACTTATAATTTCTCGATTTAAACTGTATTTGCGAAATCAGTTTTATATGTTTGCGTTGCATGATTTATATGGCAGAAAACGAGTATTAAAGCGATCATGCTCGGTCGAAATAATACTGAGCTGACTGTATATACCAGGTTTAAAAAATATATACACGTAGTTCATAACAAAAGTATTAATTATTGTTTTTTTTTTTATATTTAGTTGGTGAACCATTTATGTGTCACATATGTTTCTGACCCGTATGATATACGAAAACTTTACACACGCCAATTTGACTGGATTTGACAGTGGTGATCATTTAAATCTCTGCATTATTCGCGTTGTCGTGGCAATGAAAGACAAAGCAATCAAATCAAAGGATAAATACAATCTCACGCACATACATATGTATATACAAAGAGATGCGAGACTATGTATATATATTATACCTATTTTTTTATATAGCCCTTCAGAGATAGCTCCAAAAGGGTCGGCAAAGGTGTGTTACACCGATATATTACGAACTATGATATAAAGTCTCACATGCTAGTAGCGAGCCAAATAGCGTTTACCGGGTACAATGCCGGATTCAAAGCTACTTCTAAGAGATTTTTAATACAAAGCCTAATACAATTGTCCAATCGAAGAACTGGACTCAAGATCTCAACCACAGGAGTCGCATTGATTAACTCTACGCAACCGAAGCATCTCACTACACATAAACTTCCTAACTGCCAACCCATTACATCCTTAAAACATAGCTTCACCGAAAAATCTCACCCTTGCTAACACGAAAATTAAACACAACAGTCCATAAACCAATGCCCGAAACATGCCTTGCAAAAGAAAAAAAAACACGGAAAGAAATCTGGCGTAAAACAGAGGTTTGCGAGTGGTTACGGAAATCCGTAGTGAAACGTCGCTTATAATATAATATGGTATTATTTTTCCTTTCATTGGGCGGACAATACGGATCATAAAGTTTTATTGTGGGTTGACGATACCTTACAATGTTTAGCTCGCTTTTGTTTTAGACTGGCTGGTTAGAAAGAGGGTTATGATTTCTGTATGTCTCTGTGTGTGAAATATGTGATAGTAGTCAATGAAGCTAGATGAAAATGATGTCAAGGATAGAGCGAAGTGGAGAACTGAAATAAAGAAGGATGACCTGAGCCAGGAGAGAGAGAGGGTCGATGAAGTTAGAGAAAGATTATTGAGCGGAAAAGCAGGCCTGACTATTTGTTGAAGGTACGTATTAAACGGCTCGTTCGAGCCAGTACAACAAATATTATTGTGTGGAAGAGCAAGTGCCAATTATTTGGTGACGGGGCAAATTAGCTGGCTTGTTTATTTAACTGACCATCTTGCATGCAAGCTAATGTAACTTGTATTGTATACTCATGTTTCACAAAATAAATGATCTTTATCTTTAGTACCACCTACCAGAGAAATCTGGCGTGAAAGTATTTATTTCATCTGGTGAGTAATTGCCCAGAGACTCTCGTGGCTTCATTATCAACTCTTCTCTATTTTCACCTTTTCACCTAGGGTCAGTGAGCAAATACAGCTGGTATCACAAGATCATAGGCAATGATAACCGCGAACTACACGACGGGTCATATGCTATGTCACGTATTTTGAATCTACGTGTAACTAGTACATGCTTGTATAGACTATATTGTGCGCTTATATTTGCAGGTAAACGTTACACGAATCAATTCGTAAGTGGCGCGTCAATCGGAATTATAGCTAGGTACAATTTTCGGGAACAGCATCGACTCCCATGTACCAGGTAAGAGGCCAGGTAACCGATTCACTCTCTATTGGCACCAAATATAGCTACAACACAACAAATGAAATAGTTTATAATAATAGTCACGAACTCGAACTTGGTGAAAATTCTCCTTTTGCCTATTAGTGATCTATAATTGTAATAATCAGTAGCTACTGCTGCAGGCGGATATCAAAGATTCTTACCTTCCTTATACAAATAGATAGACAAAAAACATAAACAATGTCTTTGATAAAGGTATCACCTAAAATAATTGTTATTATTCTTATCTCAAATTTATACGGTAACGGTATTTTTATACAGCTCGCATAATGGATAATGGTTACCGGTTAGGGTTTAGCTTCTTGTAACAGCAACTTTCTACAAACATACGGGTAGCAAAACAAAATACAAGTTGCTTTTATTAATTGCTAAACTATCCTAAGGGTGCCTTGCGTAAAGCCAAAACGTATATTACTGCATATCTTGGTACAAAGAGGAATATTGCAAGTTCAAGAACAACAATAATTTATGTGATTTACAAATAGTTACGCTGAGTATAGGTATTTGTGTACGTTATTTTAGTTTTTAGCTTGTAAAACCTGCTGCACTTTATTTATTCATAGTGCGAGAAATCTCATATAAAAATGTCAAACAGTCGCTCAATAACACTCATTTATATGAGTGAGTTTGTTTATTTGTTTGGTTTGTTACGCTTTCACTCTTTAACTACTTGGCCGATAATCGTGAAATTTCGCATACACGTTGTCAGGGGAACAGAAAGGAGGGGCGTTTTCATCCAGAAAAAGTACTGTTCTCGAGGTATAGTAATTTATCGATATAACCTATTTCAGCGCGAGCGAAGGCGCGGGCTAAATCGAATAATTATACAAGTTATAGATGAAAACTTAAATTAACACGAGGTAACTGACGAATAGTGTCCTGCTTATACCGAATAATAATTACATCGATCACTCAAATTAATATTTGAAACATCGCTGTCTATGATATGTGTTGACTGAGCCACGCATGAAGAATATTGTTACACCCAGTGCCATCTCTCGGCATTGTGAAGAAGACTCGGCAGTTGCGTCTAATAATTTATTACAGCGCCATCTATTGGTGTCTTACGGAGTTCCGTAAGCGTTGTCTCTACTCTTCTCGTACGAACTACGTAGTTACGTAGTTCGTACGAGAAGAGTAGAAAGAACGCTGGCACATTCTCAAATCTTCCTACTGTTTACATACCAGGTATGACGTTTCTAGAAGATTCCGGAGACGCTTTAACCGCGTATAAAAGGAGAAGGCCAGCGCTCTCCAAATCAGTTTGCAATCGTAAACGGTCAAGTATTCATCGAAGCGAACGGAACAGAAAATACTACGGAGTTTGAAGCAGTTACAGTGGAAAAGTGTAGTATAGTGTTTGTTGTGTTTTAAATTTAATTGAGTGCTAGAATAAAACGTGTTATAGTCGGTAATATTATTTACATTCTTATCCCTTGAACCCAGCACGTAACAATATGTATTATGCCTGGATCGTATCTAGTAAATATCTGGTCACTACTATTAATTTAATATGTGCCGTGCCTACTACGCACTGAAGAAGACATATAAAATAAATTGTTTGTTAAATGCAATATACTGCAACGGCACTTTTAGTTTTATTATTTAATGTTTTTATTCAGTTAAATTAATATTTTACTAAAACGTGTCTTAACAATAATCATCTGGCCTTGACTAAGATATCTAAACAGCTCCTCCTCTCTCCTAATAGTGTTGTGCCGACAGGATTCATAATTTGTTTCTTATTTTTAAGCCTACCTGTAAATGTATATTATGGAATGCAATTAATTGAATTTGAATTTGAATAAGAGAGTTAAAAACTATGCTTGCTCTTTAACTATTTTAGTCTCAACCAGAAACACGTGTTTCAAAATGTTTTGGAATACCTGAACAGATCTCCCAAAAACATTTTAGACAACTAGAGGTAGTCAAGTCCTGTCAAGCAAGCATGAGCTTGTGTATGTTAAAATAGATTTAAACTAACATTATTTAAACTGGGCTGCTAAGCCATGGCTATCGGTGCCACCCGCCCCTGTATTCCTGATCGCTCCCTTTCTCGGATTAGCGGGGGCAGCACTTAAGATTTTATTTTTCGTCGTTTCTCTTACGTCGTAAAACTTGTACGTGGCTTTTATATTCAGAAAAGAGTGAAAATTTTGTATGCAGACATTTTAGATATTACAGCTCTTTGTTAATACTTATAGATTAGTATGTAATGTGTGACATTAATTTTTCAAGTATTTTGTGTAGCGATGCGTAGAATTGCATTTGAAATAATATATTCGAATGTGATGAAAATCCACCAAAGCACTGAGGCTGTTGTTTACCAGCAGCTCATATTATGTTGAGCCACTAATTTACTTTATTATTGAAAAAAGGCGTGGCCTTGTGGATCTAGATAAGTTAACCTTTCAAAAATGGATATCAAAAACATGTTTATTCATATAGGTCACAAAGTAACATGTATGAACCTCAAAGTATTAGTGTAAATTTAGGTTTAACTGTTGCAATGTTTAGCCATATCGTAAAAGCTATGAAAAAAACTGCCGAAATATTCACAACCACTCTTTTTAATCGCTAAGTTAACAATATAATTTATATTAAAATCAGTTCTGTTCAGGCTGAAATATTACACCACATTTCACTTATGGAACACTGAACTAATAAGTAATTTTTAAAAGTTAGCCTTCTATAGCATTTTATAGTAGAATGGGACCACTTACGTATAATTTGACTGTGTAAAGAAAGTACATTGTACTAAATTGTATTCGAATATTATTCGAATAGATACATATATTTTTTAACTATCTACTAACTGAAAATATAGTAGCTTAGTGGTCGCCTCACCACTGCCACTTCACTGAGTGTTGTTGGTTCAAATCCTTTACGGGATAAAAGTTTGTGTGATCCACAAATGTTATTTCGAGTTGAGTATTTCTTGGGTTCGTTGTTTGATTGTTTGTGAAGTCTCTCGCTTTACAGTAGTTACTCCTGCTGCGTGTTGTCTATTATTTATATAATTATGCGTTAGTTAGTGAGTTGGACGTGTGTTATCCGCACAATTGGGCCATTGAGCGTAAGTAACCGACGCGAAAAATTGTTCGGTTACCTCATACCATCTCAGTTCCTTTCAGAAAGATAATGGGGGACCGGTGTTGCGCAGTACCTCCTTCTTCGTTTCTGGACTGTTTTGTTTTTTTTTAATTGCATTTGTTTCGTTAAAATTAAAATGTTTCGTCCGTTGGTTGCTCACGCTTTTACAATGTAGGAGCACGAGAGCCGTTGACTCCTCTGTATACATGGAGCCTCTACATAAGGGACTGTCAGTGATGCCGATGATGAATAGGTAATAATTATGCGTAATGCAATATTAAACAACGGGTCATAATCACGTTAGTAAATATTTCAAGGCATAAATACTAATTTATTTCCGACGTTTTGATCGACTTGCATCGGTCATGGTCATATCATGTAACCATATCAGCCCTGTATATCGTTTATATACAGGTCTGACAGAGCAGTAGTCCTACTGGTGAGCATGGGCCCTTTCTCAGTGTAAGAAGGGTTAGGCCATAGTCCACCACGCTAGCCTAGCGCAGGTTGGCAGACTTCACATAATATCTTCGAGTTCAATATGGAGAGCTCTCATACTTGTCGGTTTCCTTCACGGATGAAGCAAGGGCAAATTAAATAATTAATACGCTATATACGTAACAGAAATATACTGTACTTATAAGATTTAGATGTGTATGCCTTGGGATCGAATTCGAGACCTCTGCGTGGCTGTCTCCCACTAGGCGATAGTAGCCTAATTTTTATAATTATAAATATTTATACCAATGTAATCAAGACATATATAAATAAATAAGAATTTATTATTATTTAGTTTTTTCTTTCACATAGAAAAGATACATATAGTGGTAAAAATATAACAGTTGATGCAAACATGTAATAAGACAATTGGGGACCGCTTTACAATTCCCAACAGGCCCCAGGTAGACGACCCCAATGCACTCCCACTGTCCGTAGTATTAGCGAACAGAAAGAGAGCCAGCGATCTAGTCCCCAAAACCTATTTGGAGATTGCAAAACGTGCCCCTACACTGTGTACGATACATGAGATTAAATCTATATAACCAGCCTCCCCAGACACCAGAAGTGGACAACGGTAAGTACATCAGGTAAGACACATTGTATACTGTTGTATTATGTGTATGTAGAAATCTTAAAGTCTAAAAACATTAACAATTATGAACCTTGCTTACTAGAAAGTCTATAAAAATTACCGTTTGCCCAGTAAGGTGACTTCTTCGCCCTAGCCTTTATTATTCCCAAGTCACTTGGGGTCGGCTTTTCTGGTCTAACCGGATTTGACTGGATATCAGTTTTTACACTGAGCGGCTGTCACCAGACCTGACCCGAAGGCTAACGATACCCTAAGGCTCTGCATTGCAGTCTGTTGGTCCCAGTAAGGTAACTATTTGTAGCTGTTAAGACAGACCTTCTGGCTTGATCGATCTACGATCTTTAGGAAAAGTCAGGTAAAGCAACAGTGCATAAATAAAATGATAAGCATAAAGAAAAGACAGAGAGAGAGTGACAAGTGGAAATCCGTATTATGTACAGTCAGTGACATAAGTAGCTCAACAGTAAACAATTTTGTAATCTATACTAATATTATAAAGAAGAAAATTTTTATTTTTGTTTGTTTATTTGTAAGGATTTAACTCAAAAGCTATATTATCACTGAGTAATAGGCTTTATTTTATTTTAAAAAGTACTGTTGCTAACATACTCTAACCTAACCTACATTTACGCGAGCCAAACCGCAAGCAAAAGCTAATAGTATAATATTTTAGTCATGAAAATGATAATTTAAGTAGGAATTGTAATTAAAATCCTATATTTATTATTATTATATCTACCTTATCCTTAAACTGTTACTGCAGTAAACAATAAGGAGTTACTATTATTGTGTATGATAAAGCAATTCAAAATCTCAGAAATGTTAATCTACTTATGTCGCTGACTGTACCTACCCCTCCGAGAAATTGGCGTGTGTCCATATATTTATGTATGCATTTGTTTTAATGCATGACTTCACGCTTGTTTAAAGCCACATCGTTTCAGAAGTCCGGTGTGGCGCAGCGTTAGTAAATGCAAGTGTTATGTAAGAGGGCTCAAGGTCGACTCAAAACTATGGTTGATATAAAAAAAGAAAACTTTAAATTCAGAATTTAAAGTTTTCTTTTTTTACTTATCAGTTAAAGTACCTACTTACTTTAACTGATAAGTTAAAATTAAATATTAAACGGCTGCAGCCCAATGGATAAAGCATTGGACTTGTGATGGAGAGATCGCGGTTTCGAATCCTGCCCGTTGCACTACTGACGTTAACCCACTCCTAACACAAGCATTCTAACTTAGCTGGGGGAGGGGAGTGGGGGGGTGGTAAACAAGAATACTAGTAATTTAAACCCCGATTTGTACGAAATCTTAAAAAAAATTGAGGCTAGTTTAAGTAACCTAGCCCCAGAGAACAAATATTTACGCAGGGTGACACTGTATAAGAATATATATGTCTTCTAAAACCTACACCGATTTGGTCAGAAAACATAAATATATTTTTATTATTGTTATTTGAACCAATTAAGACACAGACAATTCTCAGTATACCTCCAAAAATGTACACTACTGTGTATTATGCTCACATTTTGCCTTCTATGTTTTAAGATCCGAAATACTAGGAAGCGAGCATACTCCGGCAAAAATTGCCAGAGTACACAATTATCACAGAAAAATATTTCGAATAATTTTACACGACTCAAAAACCGAACCTTTAGACCGACTAACATAAGCACAACCTTATACCTAGCGACTGATAGTCAACTAAAGTATAAAAGCAAAATATCAAAAATGTTGCGATTTAATATTGTACCGTCATCTCCACTTTGTACACTTAAATTGAACTATAGTTGCAAGTGTTACCAGCGTAAATTCAGTGGAAGTCCCAGTAGTCTCGATGTCGTCGCTCGACGCGGAGGTAATTTTCTAGCTAGTTCAACTTTTAAAAGAACTTAAAATCTTAGGTTACTTGTAGAGACAGTTTCTGGATATAGATGGATGGATAAATCTTGTGGATGTATAATATCATTTTAGATGGTATGACGTAATATTTTTTAAACTGACTGTAGGAAAAGTGCAGTAATATCTTTGTTTTTCTTTTTACTGCCAATATGACAAGTATTGTGTGTTCGATCCTCATGCACAGAATTCTGTATATAATAATATTGGCTCTATAAATAAACTGTGCCACTGCTGAACGTGGGCAAGCGTGGTAGCGAGCACACTATACAAGCGTGGTGGATTACGATCCAACTCGCTTGCACAGTCTGAGTTGGCAGACTTTGCATATCTTTCAGAGCATTATGCTGAACTCTTAGCCATGAAGGTTTCTTCACGATGTTGTACTTCAGCGTTCAACCGAGTGCCAATAAAGTATTTGACAGAACTCTGTGCGTACATTATAATACTCATGTCTGTATATTTTTAAGGGAGTAGAGTTTTATTACACCAACGTTTTGCTAGCTATGTTTTAAGCCACAGCGGTTAAGGGATTGCCTGAGTTCTATTTCTAGGTAAGGCAGAATTGGTTGGAAGTTGTTTTTCTTGTTTGTCTTCTCGGTAATCAGCACGTATTCCTGATATATCGTCACGTTATATCAGGACTCGTCAGTAGAAACACAATTCAAGACTAATTGCTCGTTCGAACCGAGGACCACCGAGGATCACCATTGCATGCTAACATAAGTGCAATCTTATGCCACAAGGTGAACAAGATACGTACCTTTTTAAAGTCATCTCCCGCTTTTAGAATGATGATCTATCTAATATTAAAAACTGAGCTCTATTTACATTCATATAATATTTGCACGTAGCTATTGCGTCACTTTTGTCTACTTACTTCTTTCTGTCTCGTCTAATAACTTGCCACATTAGTCACCTCACAATTGTGCGTTCTCTGCAGAAAAAAGATTTCCGTGATGATAATAATGAAATTGATTAATATTTGTCATGGTATACTAAATTACATAATATGTAGATATAAATATTACATGATATTTAATGCAATTCCATGAGGTAAATTGTAATTATTACAATAAGCACTCTGCTAATTTTATGGCGAACTTTGTAGTTTTATTATACACTAGTTTTGCCCCGCGGTTTCACCCGAGTAAGTCTCGTTTCCGTGGGAATATCGGGATAAAATGTAGCCTACGTGTGAATAGGCAGATCACCAGCTATCTACATACCAAGTTTCATCGCAATCGGTCCAGTAGTTTTTTGTGAAAGAATAAAAATCATCCATACAAACTTTCACGTTTATAATATTAAGTAAGGATTTTAAATAGCTAAAATAGTATTATAGGTTTAGTAGTACTGTAATATTTTCAAAATAATGTAATAATAGTGTCAATAAAGAACACGATAAAATCCATTTAAAGCTGTGTACAAAGTGAACATTAAACATTCGCGTAAACATAAGAAAATATTATATATTTCCAATTCGAATAAAATTATAGAAAAACTAAGTAAAACCTATTCAAAGAGTTCAAGTCAAACGCGAAATTTAAACGCTAAGTAAACTAGATGAAAAATACACCTTTGACATTTATAGTGAAGTTGATCTGAAGAAATTTCTCCGGACGATTAATTCGCTATCGTTCAGTTTGTAAATAAAGTATTCGATGGCAATGTTTATTTGAAGTATGACTTAATTTGATTTGTTCAATTACGGTCTTATTTTAGATACTTAGTAACATTCGTTAATTCACAGAAAGAATTTTGTACAGTGGGCAGATCAACAGACTACAATGTAGAGGGGTTCGAACCCACGTCGCACACCTCTGACTTACGGAAGTTATATGACTTTTAGAAATTATCTGCGCATTGATTGATAATTATCGCCTGCTCCGTGTCTCGGAGAGCACGTTAAGCTGTCAGTCCCGGCTGCCATGAACATCTATGGCAGTCGTTATTGGGAAGTCAGTGCCCTATAATATCCTGACACTGGTCTAACCTTAGGGTATCGTTAGCCTTCGGGTTGCGGAGGTCAGGTGGCAGCCGCTCCGTGTAAAAACTGATATGCAATCAAATCCGGTTAGACTAGAAAAGCCGACCCCAAGTGACTTGGGATTAATAAAGGCTAGGGAGAAGATTATGTTTATTAAATAATAAACTTAGTAGCAGTATCACCGATGTTTATGATTATTTTTCGGCTTCCGTGGTTTGTAGCGTAATGTTACTTGTGAATAAAGTAGCTTATTGTACTTACACGCACACACATACATACACACACACACACACACACATAGACGCGCGGGCGCGCGCACACACATACAAGTAAGCATACACGTACAAAAACACACATCCATAACACACGTGAACTCAAACACATACGCGCGCGTACTCGCGCATAACTATTTAAGTAAGTAATCCCAATTGCATGTCTGCCACGTTCGATGAACAAAAATAGGAAATCCTTTGTGAGGGCGCTGGTACCCATAACACAAGTTTAATCTTATCTTGGGTACCAGAGTTCAATGCAACACTTCTATACAAAAATTATTTTATTGTATTTATGTCATTGTATTGTGGCTATTTGGAACAATAAATTATTATTATCTTATATTATCTAGCTTTCTAATAGTAAACGTTTTAATGAGGTTTGATTTTTATGATTATACTCATTACGAATAAAATACAAAAATACAAATCTCGCTTCTTTGTATTATTGGTATAGATTATGATTGGTATATATAAAAATTATGATTGGTTTGTAAAAGTATTTTCTATGGTGAAATTTAAGTAAGTTAAGTCTCGATGGATAACTTGAAAATATTATACACTATAAAAATGCTTGGGTTTGAGGGTGAGGCTAATTTTGTAATAATATCTGTCCAAAATACAGTTTCAATCTAATCTCAGTGACATAAATATCACAAATGGTATACCTACTCCTAAAATAAAATAAATGATAAATGTAAACTTGTTTTTCATTTAACATTTTACATTTATTGGACTAGATCGGAACTATTATATTTTAAACGATTTTATTGCGAGAATTGGTCTATTGTTATTTATAAAAGTAGATATTTTTATCGAAAATATATCTGAATTTTTATGTGAGTGTGGGATTAAACAAATAATACATGGTTTATATACATAGTAATAAAGATACTATGCACGGATGGCGTGTGGTTAAAGTGGTAACCTCGCCATTGCCACCACGCAGAGTATTGTGGGTTCGATCCCCATACATGACAAAACTTTGTGTGATCCACAAATGGTTGTTCCGAGTCTGGTTGTTCTTTGTGTCCGTTGTTTGAATGTTTGTAAAGTACCCCGCGACACAGGAATTATTCTTAGTGTGAGAGTTGTCTTTTGAAAGAAAGAAAGAGTACTAATTTAGAATACCTAGTTCTTCTTCAATGTTAAACATTAAAACCTAAAAACCTTAAAAATAAAATAATTACTTTTTGTGGAACAGTTATAAATTTAAAATTTTGAGAATTTTTATGTATACAAACTGTAGCGACACTGCCGACGCTTTAGTTTTGTATAGTCGTCTCCCCGCAACCGCTAAGTT
The DNA here is from genome assembly GCA_963675205.1 of Catocala nupta. Taxonomy (NCBI): domain Eukaryota; kingdom Metazoa; phylum Arthropoda; class Insecta; order Lepidoptera; family Erebidae; genus Catocala; species Catocala nupta. Next base: position 19,395,382 of record OY776102.1, on the reverse strand, counting down.
AGGTCGTAGTCCAATATTATGTATTATTTATAACTGGTACCAGTAAATTTACCGCCTACAAGAACACTACAACTGTCACTGTTTCTATGACATATACATCGAGCAAACATAATAAAAAAAGAAGTATATATGTATGTTTATCCATTGTCTAGTACCCGTAGTACAAGCTCTACTTAGTTTGGGCTAGATGGTGTTGTGTGTATGTAATAGAAAATTATTATTATTATAATCGTTCACATAAATTTTAACACAAAAACTTCCGTTCAGAAATTGACATATTGGACAAACTCACGAATTGAATATCAGTCTTTTGGTAAACGTTCCATTTCACGCATTATTTAATTTTATTTGGACTTAAACAATGGAGAATGAACAAATTGAGAATACCAACATTACGTTAAGAAAGCAATCGCGATGAATTCACTTTACGATATTTCATCCAATCAATCCATTTTTCCTGTAATTTAGCCTATACAAACTATAATGTATTAGTGTTGTTAGTGTTATGGCTGAATAGTCTTTAGCACAAAACTTTTTGATAGTAATTATAATATTTTCCGTAGAAACTGAGAAACTTTATTTTGATTGCCGTTGCAAAAAGTTTGTTGCCAATAGGTTGTCAAACTGGGAGAGTAATTACGAGGATTTATGGGTAACAGTCCAAGTCAAACACAACTTTAAAATAGCTTTATGTGCAGTATATTTACCGTCACCTGTTCAAAACTCAATTATTATTGATCACTTTATAGACAATTACAATTCTTTGCTTAATAAAATTAATTAATGTCATACCATTCTCATTGGCGATTATAATTTAAGCCAAATCAATTGGAATTTTGTGACTGATCAAGCAGATTTTTATCCGTTTTCTCATTCTACAATCTGCCAGAAACTTATTGATTTTATGCACATAAACATCTTAAGACTGCTTTGAGCGTAAGACTTGGTCGTTGTTTAGGTATAACGCTAGCGGTGCGTATTAACGCACCCAACAGCAAGTGTGCCTAGCTTGGCCATCCGGCCGGTTGCAAAAGAACGTAAGTCATATTTTATTAAATTAAATTGTACACACAGTAATAGGTAATTTAGTCATGAAATGAGGTAGGAACTAGAATATTGTCTTATGTATGTACATAATAGACGTGTGTAATGTGAAAGTAATTTATACCTATAGGTATATACTTGTATGTTAGTAATACACGTAATTATATAAATACCTATCTATAACATTTATGATATCATCATCATTTTCATCATATCATGATATGGTAACTCAGTCACATAATAATTTCCACAAAATCAAGGGTATGTTCGCGGTACCAATAGAATATTTTTTTATGTTGTCTACAAGAACATTTGTTATGATTGGTGCATTGATAGTTCTTTTTTGTTTCTCTAGTAGTTTCATCTAATTTCCGCTCGTTTTATTTTTTAATTTGTGTCATTGATTGCTTCCAGAATATAGTATGGTTCCCTAATTTCCATCTGTCTGTCTAATATTAAATCAATTAGTTCTGGAAGAAGGCAATCAAAATAGAACTTCTTGAATTTTCTTACATTTTATTCCAAAAATAGTTTGTCTTCCTTTATCAGTTCAATTTTTCATATCTACATTTATCCAAACGATATGCATGTTTGCAAAGCAAATATGATGATGATGATAATGACAGCTTGCACGATGTTGCCAGCCTCTACTTTCCGAATACGCCCAAGTCGATTCAGGCTTGACGTTCCGTGCTTCACTCTCCGACATATATAAATACGTGGGGACACTAAGCAAGTTTTGCGAAAAAGAATATATGTATACTATAATAAGAGAATATATATACGAGTATATATATACTATGGGTAAATATCTTTTTTATTAAATCTTTTCAAACTAGTACTCTCTATCAACCTCTACACAAAGTTTCATGTAGTTGAACCAGTTTCCGAAACACTTTTTTAAAGCGCGCCGCAGATACCTCGGTTATAGCGGGTTATTCCACATATCCCCATTGATGAGACAAATCAATGAGGATTTGTGAACTTTAAGTCCATAAATCCTCATTGTGATGTTGATGATTGGTCAACGGGGATTTGTGGTCAAAAAGTTCACAGATCCCCATTGATGGGGATAGTCAATGGGGATATGTGGAATAACCTGTTTACAGCATGCTCGAACGCTGACAGCGCTACTTCCAGTGACGAAAATTGTATCCCTCTGAGCTGATTTTTTTATTTTCAGGAATAAAAAGAAGTCATATGGGGCTAGGTCTGGGCTGTAAGGAGAATGACCCAGGAGTTTGACCGGCGTGCTGTCCAGGAAGTCCCTCGTTTTGAGAGTGGTGTGCGCGGGCGCGTTGTCGTTATGGAGCAGTAGCCCGTGGAGCCCTGTATTTGGTCGCTCACAATAGACAAAACTTTTGTTAATTCGGAATTCTTCTGTCAAACGGAACCAACTTCTTTGGTTCTGTAAAAGGATTAACATCAAGTAGCCAGTCAAATTGAAAAAGCTCGCGATCAGAATCTTACACCCACTTCTAGATCGTTTTACTTTGGTAGGTGTTGAAATTAAAATTCGAAACACCCAAATCGTCGACAGACGCTTCGGTTCTGGATCGTGTTGATAGATCCAGGTCTCATCGCCTGTAATGATGTCGCAAACACGTTGAGACAAGCCTGCTTCAAATTTATTTATCTTATCACGGCACCATTTCACCCGGCACCCAGCGTGAAACTATCCTCCTCACGTGAAGATGCACGACTAGAATCTCGTGAAGGCTTTCCGATCCAATCTGCAGTATGTGCTGAATCTCCTGATAGATAACTCGCCTATTGTTGAATCACCTTGAAATCGTAAAAAATTATAGCACGACAATGTTCCCAGCGCCGATCCATTTTTTAATAAGACACGTTAATTTAAATTAGCTCGCAAAAAAACGTGGAGAGTAATTTTAAAATTGGAACGTACCTATTTTTTACTTATAAAGAATCATATTTTCTAAATAGATTATAACTGGCTAGACTTTCAAACATAAAAGCTTTTTTCGCAATACTTTCTGAGTGGCCTGGTACATACTATTGTATACATGTGGACGGACCAGCCGCCAGAAACTAGTATATTAATAACTTATGTATGTGATACTAATTTTGCATTGTACTTGGTACTCACCATGGGTAGTAAGTAAGTGGTAATATCTGCCTACCCCTTCAAGAAACATTATATTTATTTATTTACAACCTGCACACTTATCCGGAAAATGAGCTTTAGTTTATAACCAAACCACGTTTAATATAGCTTCTATATAAGTTAAGAAAGTCCAAAATGGTGTCGCTCAAAGTTTGCACTGGGTCGCCAGCAATTTGTGAACCAATCTAAGCTGACGTGAAACAATGCAATCGATTCTCAGGCGCGCGGCGGAATCCAGCCTTATCCCAATTGGGACTTACTCGATCCTTCAAGGAAAGTGTTTTCTTTGAAGGAATATTTTCGTAGTTTCTAGTTTTTAAACTACTGATGGTAATAATTGAATTCTAATGATACCCGACAAAAATAGTGTACAATGTAATATTCAAGTTAGCATTGAAATGCACGAATGGCGTAGTAATTTAAATGGTCGCTTCGCCACTACTTTTTCGCCGAGTGTTGTGAGATAGATCTCCATACGGAACAAAACCTTTGTGTTACTCAAATAGATTTTCCGAATTTGGATGTTCTTTGTGTCCGTTGTCTGAATGTTTGTAAAGCCCCCGCGATACAAATATCAAGTTTCAAGAAAGACACCTAGCGATGAGAGATGTCTTAAAAATATAGCCGAGGACGCAGTGCATGTCGGCGCTCTTGTGCCGAGCTTTACCTGACTTCGAATGTATTGAAAGCATTATACATCGGTGTGTATTTTGAACACATTTAAATATACTTCGAATACTATTGTGCTGTATTAGCAGCGATAACCTAGTGGGAAACCGTTGGACTGCCACGAGGTCTCGAGTTCGATCCCAAGGCGCGCATCTCTGACTTTTCGAAGTTATGTGCGTATTAAATATTTAATTGTCGCTTGCTTTAACGGTGATGGAAAATATCGTAAGAAAACCTGCATGTCTAAGAGATCTCAATAATGTTCTCAAAGATATGTGAGGTCGGCCAACACGCACTGGGTCAGCGTGGTGGACTATGGCCTAACCCTTCTCACACTGAGAAGAGGCCCGTGCCCAGCAGTGGGACAGTTTAATACAGGGCTGATATTATTATTTATATATATACTATTGTGCTGAAGAGTGTCTGAATTTTTATTTGATTTGAATAATGTGACATTTATATTTAATTTTTAAGTTAATTTCTTACAAGATATCAGCGTGAGAGTACTAAAAGTGTAACGGTGCATGCCTCGGTAACTAAAAGTGATAGAAGCTTGCACTTCTACATATCTCTACTATTTCTGTCTTTACATTCCATTTATATAGGTATAATACTATAAAGCTGAAGTAATTGTTTGTTTTTTATTGTTTGTTTTCCCTAAACAACAATGAGTCGAGCCACGGGAGTGAAATAGTAATCATGAATGTAGACGAAAGCGCAGGGGGTTGCTAGTCTGTAATAAAATTTCTATTCCTTTTTTTTTGTTTGAAGTCCAAGCGATTATATTGTATAAAAATCGCTTACCAACAGGCAGGTTATATTTATTAAATGTATTTTTGTGTATTAGAGCCTAGCTGATTTCAACATGGATGTGCCGGCTCGACCGGGGAAGGACTAACCACTCACAGAATATCGACGTGAAATAGCAGTGTTCCTACTGATGTATTTCGTTCGGTGAGCAAGAGTGCCGGAGGCTCAATCACCCTCTTTCCCCCTTCCCGCTCCTTCTCCTTCCTACATCATGTTTCTCTTCTTCCTTTCCTAAAGAGTCGGCAACGCGCAAGTGATGCCTCTGGTGTTGCAGGCGTCCATAGGCTACGGTGACCACTTACCATCAGGTGGTCACCGTATGTTTGTTTGACACCTCAGAGGTATAATAACATAAAAGTTTCCACTTATGATGTATATAAAGAATGCCATAGAGATATAACGAAGTTAATGCTTAAAAAGGCTGTAATAATAACTTATCATGCCAAATTATAGTTCTTTTACTCCAGGGGCTTTGTAAATATTAATTTTACTGCTACACAGTTTCCAAATCTAGGTGTACGTAAATTTGGTACAATATTCTGTGGATTATACAAATTATTGTTCTGTGTCGAGTTTCTGGCGCCTGACGTCCATTTTCCCAGAGCGGCAACTGTGTGCTGTTGTAAAATTATTGCTAATCTACTCAATCATATTATGCTGGCTTTATGTTGTGTGAAAGAGATGTATGATAATTACTGCATTAATTATTAAATTTAAGGCAGAATTCTCTATCGAAGTTCTGAATGCCATTTATGACCACGAATGCGGTTACTGTTCAGTTGCGTAAGTTTAAAAAAAATAAAACGTTTATAGGACATTATAATTATATCATGCAAAGAAACAACATGTTGATCGACATACCAATCTATATAAAATCGAATGTTTAAAAAATAAAGTCATTTCCCGCACGTAGGAATAATTCCTGTCTCGCGGGGGGTTTTACAAACATTCGAATAACAGATACAAAGAACAGCCAGACTCGGAACAGCCATTTGTGAATCAGACAAATTTTTGTCCCGAGTGGGATTCGAACCCACTACACTCGGCGCAGTGGCAGCGGCGAGCAGATCACTATACCGTCCGTGCAGTCCATTACTTTAAGAGTTATAAGTAAACTAGCACATCCGACAGAAGTTGACCCACCCGAATGTTGGTTTGCAACCCGATTGCAGTACCACCTACAGGGTCTGATTGTAAATCTAAGGGATTCACTACAACACACTAAAAAAGAATCATCAAAAGCTGTTCAGCCATTCAGAAGGAATTCAGTAACATACAGGCGACAAACTTGTAACAACCATATATTTTACTGATGATGAAATTTTATTTATGTACTTGCGATCCACCCCGGCTTCGCACAGATACAACCTCAACAAATTATACACCTAAACCTTCCTCATGAATCACTCTGTCTATTGGTGAAAACCGCATGAAAATCCGTTTAGTAGTTTTTGAGTTTATCGTAAACAGACAGACAGACAAATGTGGCGATGGACTTATTTTATAATATGTAGTGATAAAATAGTCACTTTTCTTCAGACAGTGTAATAGAATTAAATTTTTATGAGTAGATTTTGTACGTTATTTTAAAATGTAAATTAAGTCCTGTGTTTCTTATCTAGTAAATTTAACAATAAACTCAGTAACATAAAAGCTATAAAATTTGGTCCTCAGTTTTAATATAATCTTGATTATTATACCTCTGAATATTTTTATTACCAAAGGCCTTGCTACCTAAATATCAATGTACTTTATCTTAAGTTGTTACGCGATGGAATCCGGCCTTATCCCGTTTGGGACTTTGTGCCCTCTTAAGAGGAAAGTAATCTCGAGCTTCCTACAAGAGAAACATAATTTGACGTTCTTTTTGGTTTAAATATTTATTGTATTAGGTAGTTAAATACGCAGATATAATACTTAACTATAAATACTATTTATTAATTAATGTATACATATTTATAATCCTAATTTATGCCAACCAATATTATAAATGCAAACGTGAGTTTGTTACGCTTTCATGACTTGAACGAGCAATATGAAATTTTGCATACACGTTTTTAGGGGAATAGAAAAGGACATAAAATACCTTTGATTTAGAAAAAAGCACTGTAACTAGCCTACATTTACGCAAGCCACGGTAAAAATCTAGTAATTATATAAATAACTAGCTGTTTTTGAAGTGAAAACTTCTGTAGGCCCGTTGAGAACTTTTTGGGTGAACAAAAATCATGGAACTCGCGTCATCGTCACCGAACGCTTGCCATGAGCTATATATATACTGTATATATGTGTGTACTTTTTGGGTGAACAAAAAGCGTGAAACTCGCGTCATCGTCACCGCACGCTAGTTACTTAGTTTTCACTTCTATCGGCAGACCCCAAAGACTGCCACGCATGTTTTTTTTTAAAGACAACTCCTGCCCAAGGAGTAATTCCTGTTTCGCGAAGTACTTTACAAGAGGCACGGAGTTGCCTTTAGCGAAGTGGCAGTGTGGTTTCACTGCCGCAACGCATCTCGGGAGCTTGCCTGCTCAGCAAGTAAGAGTCATAGCTGGAGTGACTCGGGCCACACCCGGCTTGTAGGCCTATTTGGGTAGGCATACGGATGTATGTCGGGAAGTGAGCGTGCCTTACACAGCTCCGGTACCATACTGGAGATATGGGAGGCGGCTTCTCCGTCGGCTTCAGCGAGGTAATCGTTAGCAACTCCTTTGAGTTGCGAGTAGTGAGCGGCTTTATTGCTCCGGTACCTATCTGGTGAATAGGTAGTGTCACTTGGGCACGAGGTAGCTCGCTTACGAGAACCGGATCTCTGAGGTTAGGATGGAGAGTCGGGATTTGGGGACAAGACCTGTCTATAACTGGTCCCGGAAGGTGCTCTCGGGCACTGGAAGGTACAGCGGCTCCTCTATTATAACCTAACGGTTGGTGTAGGGGAACGCTATATCATAAATTGGGATAGTCGTAGAGGAAGGGGATGTCCCCCCCCCTCGAGGGGAGACGGACTCGAAACAGAGGCGCGCGTGGGAACACGCACGCTGCCTCTCGGACCTGGTGCTGAACGGATGGCGGACAGGCCCACAAAGCCCGCCACCCCTAGGTCAAACCTCAGGGTGGCTGGAGGTCATCTCGCGCCCTCCGGCGCCCGGCTCTGCGGTTGGGGAGAGGGTTCAAACGCTCCGTCTCCCGCTCCGCCGCCTTCTTGATTGAAATCACTTCCTCGCAGAAGGAGGCGACGGCGTTCCACGACCTCTCACTCCGGACCATAGACTGAACTACGGCCGGGAGCGAGAGGGCAGCCGATCCGACTGCCGCGATCAAATCACGGCGCTGCGATGCCCAGGCGGGGCAAACCGCCAAAGTGTGCAGCGCCGTGTCCTCGACAACGTCGCGGCAGTCGCCGCAGTGGTGACAACCGGGCGTCTCTTGCCGGCGTATACGACACAGGAACCGGCCAAAACAACCGTGGCCAGTCAGTACCTGTGTCAGCCGGAAGGTGAGGGCGCCATGCCGCCTCTCCAGCCACTCCTGAAACACGGGACTTACCGCCATACTTTACTTATAAGCCAGACCCCATGCTACAACTGAGATTCTCTTAAATCTCTTAAATCATTAAGTTAATTGTAAATGTGAGTTCCTGTGACGTATACTTCATTTTTTACATATTAATATTCTACATGGTGTAAGATTTATTAAAATCCGTGAATTAATTTTTGCGTATATTATGTTATAAACAAAAATAAACCTGCAAATAATTCCTCCATCTAATAATAGTATAGAAATGTTTTACAGACAATTAAGTTAAACATTCTATAGGTATCTCTTTTTCATTTAAATAAAATTGGCTTGATATGGGATGAGTCCCGTAATATGGCTGATCCGTATTCACATATTGCATAAATGGAGATACAATCAGAAAAATATGTTAAAAAGAATAGTTTTAACAGGCCCATTGCTGTGGGCCTGAACATAATAACAATGTGCAAAAGAGGTAACTACAGTTCGGACTGATTATACAATATACATCTGAAAACATCAGGTCGTATTACCTCTATTTACTCCTTCTAAACCTTTATCAATTTTTATCATTTTTTATAAACAATATGATAAGATTTTAGCTATATCTGTAAGTATTTATTAAATTTTTACTATGTCTAAAAACAATAGTATAACCGAGCGAATACTGTAATATTTAAAGGATATTATACTTTACTAGCGGACCCGACAGAAGCTGCCCTGCAAACACACAAAGGAAAAAAAATTTAATAAACATATTTAAACCATTCTCGAATCCACATGAACACACAAAAAATTTCATCAAAATCGATCCAGCCGTTTAGCAGGAGGATAATTACATACACACGCACCGAAGATTTATATATATAAAGATTATAAAATCTAAAGTCATAATTAAGTTATGAAAAAAGCAAAACATGTGTCTGTATAGTTTTATTTTTCATCAAAGTCCCGCACTAGAAATAATGCATGTGTCGCTGTTACTTACAAACATAAAAAAGACGGACACAAAGATACCCAGACTCGGAATATTTATTTATGGATCACATTTTTTTTATCCTGTTTGGGTATCGAATCCACAACATTCGACGCAGTAGCAGTGGTGACTACCTAAACTCTTGCGTCATTATTCAAAAAGGAAGTCTAAGAAATTGTCTGTTAGAACAGAACGCTACCCACATTTTCTTAAGTTTCCACTTAAGCAGCAAGTCGCTTGCCATCTACCGGCCATTACATTGACTACGTCCTAATATTTAGTATGGTACAAGGTTAGTCCTTCTTCAGTCTACCCAGTCCATTCATGCCGAAACTCATGCCTGTTTCCCGGAGGGGTAGTCAGAGGCTACGAATTTTAACTTATTATGATCCTCGCATACCTTTCTTGCTTTATTCACTTTCATTATGTTCTTCATTCTTGCTCAAGGTTCTAGGATACTCTTAACCTGGCCTTTCTAAAGAATGTCTCCAATATGATCAGAAACATTCGCTGAGGCCTCCTTTCAGCTATCTCATTCACTTTTGTCATATATACTTTCATTCATTTGTCGTCCATTTTTTTCACATGGTTAAACCCTTTCGATAAAATTTTCTACTCATGAAATATATAAAATCTCCTCTATAAATGCCGAAACGGGAACATACCAAGTAATTCTCAGCTAGATAGCTATTCGATTGTACAAATACCTTTGGAAGGATTTGTCAAATGTTTGATCAAATTGTTGAATAAGGAATCTATGGTGGTTGTGTGGCAAACATCTGAACCAACCCACGTTTATTTTCCTTTCATGCGCTTAGTATGTTTATTAAAACGGCTTCGCTTTAGTTTCATGACTGCTATATAACGCAAGCAATCGTTACTGTTATAATAATAACAACTAGCGGTCGCCTAGTGGTTAAAATTCGACCACAATTCATTTAAATTTTAAGTTTAATCGTTATTAAAGTTTTACCGTCTATAATTTTATCCTTATAATCACATTTAATTTAGAATTCGCCAAGGCTATAAAGGTTAATTTACCTATCTTTTTCAAACAAACTATTAGGGGACCAACTTTTACCTACGATTTGACAAACCACAGATACTCGCAAAAGAACACCGATTCCTACCAAGAATGCTTCGCGAGGCTATTAAAATTAAAAAACATTCTAATTTCAATAGAGAAGATGGTTGGAATGTACCACCAGCTTGGGATCCAGTAATTGAAATAGTCAAACCCAAGAAGAAGCAAAACACAGCTAGACTTCATGATACTTTGAGCTCATTCTGTGTAAATAGAAACACCAAAGATTAAATTATGTTCGGGTACTTTGATATAACTAGCTACACTTCAGAACATTGGGACAACTACCATCTTAGTCTCCCCGTAAACATGGCCGCTGAAAGCAACCGAAACGTCGGGGCAAAGTGTAAACTTAAATATAAATAGTTTTAATTAAATTAAATAGCATAGTAAAGTTCAAAATAGTAGTGTTAGTTTTCAAAATTATGTAATAAAAGTGTTTGTAGTAAAATAAACAACGCGACAAAATCCGTATAAAGTATTTAATTTCAATGTATAACATTCGCGTAAACTTAAGACAATATTAAACTATTATTTACTTAACTATACTCTTTCATTGGTAATATTTCTAAGCTTGCTACTTCGTTTCCTTTTTTCTTTATTACATATAAATAAGATATAATAATGTAACCATAGTTACGAAGAATTGTACGACGTCAGACGAACAATGCCAAAATACATACTACGAACGCGATTCGACTGCGTGTGTCAAATTCATGGTTGTGTGCGTGTAGTGTTTTTCCATTAATTTAATGTATTTCTGACGCATATTTTATAAAAATATTTGGATTCGCCACTCCTTCTCCATATAAACTTTAATTGTGCCGAAAGTCATACTCCTCCATTCGCGCAATTATTGTAAAAAGGGGTACAAAGTTTTTGCTTCACGTATTAATATATATAGATATCCACCAGACAAAATTTTGATCACGGCGGCCAATCTTAACGGAGACTAGCCATCTGCGCAGGAGATATTATAGTGCACAAGTCTGTGTGCAAATACAAGAACACTCTCTGTTCCCTTACCCTCATAGTTCGATGGGACGGTGATCTGACACAACCGGAGAGAGATATGGAACAGAACGCATAGATTTACATGTTTTCCGGTCCAGAGTTAGGAACACACGCACACATACACCAAGAGCAACACAAAACTTCGTAACTTTTTGGACTTTTTGGTAGAAAAACCCGATGACTTTTTCGTTGACACAGGATTCGAGCCCTCATGCATCACAGCAGTCGCTAGTACCGCTACGCCACCGAGGCGGTTGAAACTGAATTAGATAGATGTTTGCTCTTACATCCCCAAGGATATGCCAAGGGGTACATTCACATTTCACCAGCTATGCTTTTAGGTTCGATGTCCGAACCGGAAGATGACTATCGTTATCCCATGGGACAAAGCAGTCAAACTCCTCTTTCAATATTTATTTATTTATTCGGTTAACTCACAGCATACATGTAACATTTAAGTGAACATTTTTGATTGTAAATTTCTAATATATATGATACTTACGAGCTAACACAGCATTCTTAGTTAAGACAAAAAAAATATGTCAAATGCTAACAAACAATGTTTAAAAAGTAAACTTTAACTTATATAAATTAAAATTAGTTTGCGTATATTTAAAATTCAATATTATCATAAAAAGCAGAAAAAATACATCATAATACTATACTCGTTCTACTTTAACTAAGTGTTTTAGAAGCGATAAGTACTTATTAATATTGTGGATTTTTATGTGATTTCAATATTTTTACATTTACTATCGTGATGCACATCAGCATCAGACACAATCAGATGGCAACACCGCCAAGTTGTAAACATTGGCTCCGCGTATTAAAATATTTTTTCCGGCAAAATTAAATGAATATCGATATTATGTTATACCATTGAACTTAGAATTTAATAATTACTCAGTGATATTGTTTTCTATCGTATCAACAAACTCTTTGAACAGTTATATTTGGAAAAAAATACTGTGTAAAGTGACAATAATAAACAGAATGATAAGTGCAAATGTGTTTCAGTGACAATTAACGGTCAATATCAGTGCAAAACTGTTTTAAACTAATATTATAAGTGCCTGGTTAACATTATATGGTCCAAATAAAACTTTGTGTACATTTAAACTCGTTACCTTAATTCAAAACTTTTACATTTCTAACTTTGACTTCAAATCTGACAGTGCTACCAACCTACGCCCACTATTTAGCAGTGCGTTCCAGTTCCATGTTATATCTTTGACTTTTAGCTTCTTGGGCCAAACTAACCACCACGGGCTAAAATAACCACGGGCAATAAAGAAATTTTATAAAGGTATTGAGTACACCTTTCATTACACCTTGCACTAAAGTCTTCAGCAGACTTCTAGGATGCCTACGATGTGCAGCGCATGCGGTAAGAAAATCTCTTCTAAGTACGTTATGGAATGCGCATCGTGTAAATGCAATTACGATATAGATTGCTTAAATATAAAACCTGCAGCCTTTGAAAAACAAAGCGACACATACAAAAAGCAATGGATCTGTCCTACTTGTTCATGTGCGAAGCCAAAGGTTAATGATACATTCACGCCGATTCGCACTCTAAACCAGTCTAACTCGACGGGTAACGTTAACACAATGCGAGGCAGCCGTGGCAAACAGCCATCCTATTCACCCAATAACAATATAATTCTGGGGTTGTCTGATGTCGTGGAAGAAATTAGGTTACTGAGGCAAGATATACTAGAGGTAAAAACGCAATTGAATGCTGTGTCATCTACATTAACAGAGAAAATAAAAGAGTACGAAAACCGTTTACTCAACAAGGACATCGAAATTACCAATTTGAAATGTTCAATTAAACAACTACAGCAAGCGGCAGAAATACAGGAACAATATAATCTGAGAAACGAGCTCGAAATTATAGGCATCCCTGAACAACCAGTAGAAAATCTAACCCATACGATCCTAGTCACTGCTAAAAAACTGGGAGTGGAGTTACAGGATTCTGACATCGACCAAATATTACGAGTAGGCTCAAAACAACGGCTGTCATCTCCCAAGAGCTCTAGACCAGTAGTTGTAAAGCTCTTACGTAAGTCTAAACGTGATGAGCTACTGTCAGCTGCTACTAAAAGGCGTGGACTTACATCTAGTGATATCGTCAGCGGCACATCCACGGTACTTTATTTTAACGAAAGGCTGAATGCATCTACCAGGAAATTATTTGGAGAGGCCAGACGTTGCGCAAAACTACATACTTTTCGTTACTGTTGGGTGCGCAACGGACAAATTTACGTGCGCAAAGCTTCAAATACAGGAGACACTAAACACCCAGCCATCGCTATCCGGTCCAGGGAAGACATCGATAAGCACATTGGTGCCGCAGGTCAAGAATCGAATGATGATACATTTCGCGACCTTAATTAATAACCCACCCCTTTTTTGTCTTCCTTGCACCCATTGTTTGCATGCACAAATATTCCTTGTTATTGTATCTTATTGTTTTTGCGTCATGTTTGTTTTTGTACTTTATTATCATAACGTTATCTTAGTGAATCTGTGGTGTTTCTGTTATCGTAACGACATTCTTGTAGTCTGTGCAATCTGTATCAAAATAAATTATGTATACTCGTTAAGGAAGCTAATACTTCAACTTTCAACTGCAGGTTCGGAACCGAGTAACCATCTCAATTGCAAACTAAGTATTAAACACCACATGTTCAGCATTATCTACCTTGTGGCCACTTGTTCAGTAAAATATATTGATTATTCGAATTCATGGCTTTTAACGATTTAATACAAGATATTGATAATTCTCTCAATATTACATGCCACAAGATAGAAATTGCTGAACATTGTAGAGGCTTCATATCAAAATATGATTTCAAAATATTAACATTTAATATAAGAAGCATATCACACAATTTGAATAACTTCTTGGTTACAATGAAAAGATTAAGCTTAGATCTTGACATAATCCTTCTTACCGAATGTTGGATCGATAATAATTCAGTAATTCCTCCGATCGATGGCTATCACCACTTCTCTTCCACTAAATATATCAACCAATCAGGAGGTGTAGTAGCTTACATTAAAAAATGTTGGACCCCGATTGTAAGCGAACCAAATGTACTTGATGCAAATTGTCTCCAGATTTGTATTCCTGGTTGTATTACTTTTTTGGGGATATATACTCGTAGATCACCGTCTTTTAGAAACACGGATAATTTTATCAATTCTCTGGAAATTGTGGCAAACCATATGACAAGAAGTCCCTGTCATGTAATTACTGGTGACATTAATATTAATATAAATAACCCTGAGGAATGTACGGAATACTTAAGTCTAATGGCACAACTAGGTTACCAAGCAGCGGTTGATAAACCAACCAGAGGCGATGCGTGTCTTGATCATGTCTTCACCCGAACCAAACATAATTTGGAATCAATAGTTTGTTCATCGTCGGTTACGGATCATGACTTAGTTATAGCAGGTATAGGTTTAAAGGCCCCAAAACCAACACGTAAAAGAACCCAAACAAAACTTGATTTGGTAGCGATAGAACAGGAAGTGCAAAAAATGGACTGGCGACCAGTTTATAGCGAATCACGCCCAACAGATGCCACGCAAGTTTTTATGTCAACCTTAACGTCTATTATAGAAAAACACACACAAATTATGGCGGTTAGCCGCTCGAAATTGACTTTTAAGCCCTGGATGACTCCTGGACTTATAAGATGCTCATTACATAAAGATAGACTTCATACAGAGGCGCGCAAATCGCCTGATGATCCTGTCAAATTACACATTTATAAGAGATATAGAAATTTCTATCGAGACCTTATTCGTAAGCTGAAAAATCAATATGACAAACATGAATTAGAACAAAATTTAAATAATTCACGCAAGTTATGGGGTACTATAAAACGCATTACACATTCCGTTCGAAATATAACAAATGCCCACGAACTCTGCAAAGTAAAAGACACTACCATAAATTCATTAAATTTCTGTAATAACTTCTTCGCTACTATAGGACAACGCCTAGCCGGCCAAATACTCGAACGGTTGGATGAATCACAAATCTCACTAGCGTCACAAACTAAAATAGCCGATAAACCTTCAAACTCTATGTTTCTTCATCCAACTTCTCCGTCTGAAATTGAAAATATCATACTCCAACTTAGTAATAATAGTGCACATGGTCTAGATAAAATTACAAATCAACTTGTGAAACTACTTAAAAACTACATTATTGAGCCATTATCATATATATTTAACTTGGCTATTTCTTCTGGAGAATTCCCTAACATATGGAAAATATCAACTGTAACTCCAATTTACAAAAGTGGTTCAATAGGGAATCCTAGTAACTATAGGCCAATCGCACTCCTTAGTGTTCTCTCTAAATTATTGGAAAAAATAATAAACAAACAATTAGTAAATTTTTTAGAATCACAGAATTTGCTATTCACACACCAATATGGTTTCCGCCAAAAGCGATCAACTGAACAAGCTGTTGTCTTATTGACCGACATAGTCAGTAAACATCTTGATGAAGGGCGAGCCTGCATGGGGATATTCCTTGATCTAGCTAAGGCTTTCGACACGGTGTCTGTCCCGATTTTGTTGAAAAAGTTAGAAAGCATTGGGGTAAGAGGAATTAATCTGAATTTCTTTCAAAGTTATCTCTCGTCTCGGCGGCAGTGTTTAAAGGTTGATGGCTATGTCAGTAATACACAAGAGGTTAACTATGGAATACCACAAGGTAGTATTCTGGGCCCGACACTCTTTCTGGTCTATATAAACGATCTGTCAGCAAAAGAACAAATAGGCAATGCAGAAATTATTAACTATGCCGATGACACCGTTATTTTATTTAATGAAAGGACCTGGGATAGAGTTTTCCACACTGCACAGATCGGGTTCAATGGTGTGGTTAACTGGCTGAATAAAAATCTTTTGTCACTAAACGTCAACAAGACAAGCTTTATATGTTTTCACAAAACAGCTGCATCGGCTCCTCCAACAGGCTTGGAAATCATAGCTCACGCTTGCAGCACTGACATCCATATTAATACACCAACAAACTGTAATTGCATGCGATTAAATAGAGCAAAATCTACAAAATACCTGGGCATTATCATAGATGAGAAACTCACTTTTGGCGAGCATATCGTTGCCACGTCTGCAAGAGTCCGAAAAGTCATCTATATTATGAAAACACTACGGGACGTGGCTTCGATGAGCTTGCTAAAGAGTGTTTACCTAATTCTTTGCGAGTCTATTTTATCGTACTGCATTGCAGCTTGGGGAGGCGCTGCCATTACTCATCTCATAGGTTTGGAAAGGGCTCAGCGTGCAGTGCTGAAAGCTATGATAAAAAAACCTTACAGGTTTCCAACCAGTTCATTGTACAGTGAAACAAAGGTGCTGAGTGTCAGAAGACTATATATTTTAAAAATTACTCTTATGATACACAAGGAAATAATCAATTCTAGCGGTTATGGAGACATGATCAAGAGACGGGTCTACAGAGTTCCTCTCGTTAAGTTAATACCAGATTTGCACAACGTTTTTGTACCTATATGAAGCCCTTTGTGTATAACAGAATTAACAAAATATGTAGCCTAGCCAATATGTCAATGCACGAAGTTAAATTAACTGTACATGAAACATTACTTTCCTGGACTTATGATGATACCGAGAACTTTATAAAACATTTAATTTAAAAGAGTTTAATAATATAATTGTGAAATTATTGATATTCAAATAAGTATGTATAATATAATTTTATTATTTTTATTTTTTATTTTATTTAATTTGTTTTTATTTTTACTCTAAATATATAATTTAATTAATTTTTAAATTTTTATTTATATAATTTACTATAAATTTTAAATACGAGATTGTTAGTTATTGTAAACATTTTATACGATATATTTATTTACGTCGAGTCAAAATTAATTAATGGTAAATGTGAATAAAAAGACTACCTACAGGACAGGCCAAGCCTAGTGTAGGAAGTCTTTGGCAAGACAATACATTCTTTTACTTAGTTATATTATTAATTAACATCTGAGAATGTGTATTTCTTTATTTGGTGAATAAATATTTTTATTATTATTTTATTATTATTAATCTTCATGGACGAATTCAAATATTAGTGTATAGTCTATTGTTGTCTGGCAAACATTGGTACCAAATTTCTAAAAGAGTTGGAAGCATAAGTTACAATGTATCTGCTTTGATTTTGATCTCTCAGACTAGCGTGTTGCCTAAGTACTATACTGTAATACTACTAATAATTTAATGACTATAAGATTATTGCCATAAAAGGAACCCACAATCGATGCATCCTTGGATTGCCCAACGTAACTACTGCAATAGAAAAAGGTTAAAAATACCAAACTCCTCTGATGTCGAAAAGTCGAAAGAAAGTGAAAAGAAAGAATCCGGGTATACATCGTAACGGTTAATACTCTTACTCAGGTTTGGCAACAGTCATGGAGTCGCCAACTCATTTAATTTTTAACCCCCGACGCAAAAACGACGGGGTGTTATAAGTTTGACATGTCTGTGTGTCTGTATGTGGCATCGTAGCTCCCGAACGGATGAAGCGATTTTAATTTAATTTTTTTGTTTAAAAGGTAAATTATAGTCGGGAGTGTTCTTAGTTATGTTTGATGAAAATCGGTCCAAGATGCTCGCCACCACAAAATGGCAGATTACATATTTTTTCACAACTCCCTCAATATGGGTATCAAATGAAAGGGCTTGACTAGTACAATACTATACACTACAATAAACTTTAAATCCAAGATACAGGCCGCCACCATAAAATGGCGAAATACATTTTTTTTCACAACTCCCTTAACATGGGTATCAAATGAATTTATTGTCGGGGGATTTTAAAATTTTTAATTTATAGTTATAATACAAGATCTGACTGCACGGACAGTTACGTTAAGTGGTCGCCTTGCATTGCCACTGCACCGAGAGTGGTGGGTTTAAATCCCATACGGAACAAAAATGTATGATTCACAAGTAACTGTTCCGAATCAAGTAGTTGTTCTTAGATTCCATTGATTGATTGTTTGCAAAGTCACCCGCGACACAGAGATTGATCTTGATAAAGGAGATGTAATAAAAAAAACACATGTTACAAGAAGAAACATTTACTTATCGAGCGATATGTAATACACCTTTACACCGGTGCAGCAACGGTTGAGTACTCTTCTACTCCTTTCATTTAAATAAAAGACCTGTCGTACACAAAATGTTTCTTGTATCGCCACAAATATTTTCAGACACTAACATACCCAAAATAAAATACAAAGGAAAAATATTCTTGGGACGCAAAAACAATTGTCTGGTACGATCAAACCCGCAGTATAGATAGTGGTGAGATGATTTGCATTTATATGTACATATATACTTATTCCTGTATATTGACGAAGGGGTAAGCAGAAGAAAACTACATACATTTGGCCTTCTATGTTTACAATCCCACTTTATAGAAGATGAGCCTATTGTTGTCCACTAGGCATAATAGTACTGCTATACAATTTTTTTTTACAAAAATGGAATAGCGCTTCGCTCGTTCCATAATCGAATGAGATCTCATGATTGACTTGAAAAATTCGCAAAATACCATCTCATTTAAAAATCCAATTCTACTAAACCTAACTTTAATATTATAAATGCGAATGTGAGTTTGTTTGTTTGTTACGCTCTCACGCCTTAACTACTCGACCGATCATCATGATATTTCGCTTACACGTTATCTGGAGTTCAAGAAAGGACATAGAGTACTTTTCATCTAGAAGAAAAGTCCTATTCCTGAACGAACAGGCAAAAGCTAGCACCCTTACTTAATATTATAAATACGAATATGAATTTGTTTGTTACACTTTTACGTCTTAATTACTCGACAAATCATCATAAAATTTTGCATACACGTTGTCAGGGAAACGGCAAAGGACATTAAAAAAAAAGTACGCTTACAAACCTAACTTAACCTAACTTTCATTTACGCGAGCGACGCCGCAGGCAAAATTTAGTATTCTATAAAAGTGAAAGTAAGTTTTGTAGTCAATCATGTTAAAAAATTTGAATGGAGCTTGGCACACAGAAAGACTATGACCTGGACTAACAAATAAGATCATGTTTATCTCGATATGCGTTTCCATGGCATGCATGCTAGCTAAACCGCACGCAGAAACTATTATTGCTATATTAATTAATACAGTAAATACTTAAACGTTTGAGTATAAATTTAATTACAATTCATTTAGTAATCTGAAGTAAGATTAACTATATAAACACCAACCAAATTAATTTTAACAAAATTATATTTACTTTGGCAACAACACAATGGTGGCGACATCAAATCACCCTGTCATCTTGTCCAAACTTATTCAATTTACCAACATTCGCAGATGTAATCGATTCGATTCTCGATAAGGCGATTAATGCGATTCCGACAATCGAGTAGAGACACTTCCCGGAATCGTTACAAATTGAATTTCGAATTCGTATTCACGCTGTTTTTGTTTATGTGGTCTTATTTTTGTGTAGCAGAGGCACTTGATTATTCAGCCAAAAGGTTTTACAAAGGTCTTTTCTTTTATTTTACAATAGTAGTGACTTCTTTGTGTCTATATACTACTGCCAAAAATATCGTATATCG
The DNA here is from genome assembly GCA_963675205.1 of Catocala nupta. NCBI lineage: Eukaryota > Metazoa > Arthropoda > Insecta > Lepidoptera > Erebidae > Catocala > Catocala nupta. Next base: position 19,375,473 of record OY776102.1, on the reverse strand, counting down.
TATTATCGAAAAAGTATTCGACAGCATATATAGACAGTGTCGTGCCTATATGTTGTTACTGAAGGTAATATAGAGGACTAGTAATTTTAGAGTACAATGGAGACTTACAATATCCAAGACATCTGTACAAGTATAGATAAGAAAATGAAATGTATCATAATAGCAAATTATCAGCACCAAATAGATGCACTTCATCAAGAATACCAAAAGACAAGAAAAGTTGTAAACATAAAACCGAGATATATTATTCAGGTTTCCTGAAGAAAATATAGCATGCTTTGAAATTAATGTATCTTGTAACGCATCGTTGTAATTATGTGGGTAGGTTTCAAATTTTACTGTACCTACGTAATAGATTGTACTTAAACTTATTTAAAAATTTATAAAGTACTAAAAGATCTGAGACACAAAACATATTCATCCATATGTCAAATTCGTTTAGAATTAATACCAGCTAATTTTTTTTAGGTCGTGCCAAAGATTTAGTTTATAAATGCGTTCCACATTTAATGTCATCTTACTGGACAAATTGTCATCAGATACACAAGGCTAACATGACATTGAATTATAAATATAGTACCTATATATACTGCTCACTTATATCGAAACTTGTGAGCAGCGATACCTCATTGGGGAGACCAACAGACTGCAATGCAGAGGGTCTCCGGTTCGAACCCACGTCGCGCATTTATGACTTTCAGAAGTTATATGACTTTTTGAAATTATGTGCGTATTGATTGACAATTATCGCCTGCTCCGTGCCTCGGAGAGCACGTTAAGCCGTCGGTCCCGACTGCCATGAACATCTATGGCAGTCGTTAGGAAGTCAGTGCCCTACAATATCCTGACACTGGTCTAGCCTTAGGGTATCGTTAGCCTTCAGTAAAAACTGATATCCAGTTAAATCCGGTTACACTAGAAAAGCCGACCCCAAGTGTCTTGGGAATAATAAAGGCTAGGGAGAAGATATTATTATATAAGAGAAGATATTATTATATTGAAACTTGTACATTATCGTTATCTACTACGTAAATGTAATATGTGAACTCACTCTTCGTAGTGTTGACACTTTTTCATGCGATCTTGGTACAGTAAGGGCACATACATGATTTAAATATTTGTTACTTGCCTTTTTTATCCTCGTCCATTTGTTATTAAAAGTAACAAAAATAAGGCATTTAGATCTAAAGCCTTCTGCGCCTACTAGAACGTATCTCTTCCACAAACATTTTTGACGGAGCGCCTATGCATAGAAGTCACTTGCCTTAACCTTCACCTTAATACTACTTGAACCATTACTGTATGATCACGAGTTGTCTTAAGCCAAGGAACTAACGACGCAGTCGAAAAGAAATTACACCTAACATTAAAAAACGCTTAACCCAAAAACAGATATATATCCCTTAACTTAAAACAGTACCCTCAAAGACAATACATATCGCGAAAACATTCAGCAATTCCAAGTATTTCATTCTGTAGCGTGTGGTATGGAAGTACTGTGACCACACTCTGGCGAGAAGCCAAGACTGAACGGCGTGTAATTGTTTCAACGCAAGTGTGTCGAACTTGAATTTAATTATGCTTTTTCTGAATATAATTACTATTGTTTATTTTAATTTGAGAGTCTTTAGTCTTACTTATTTATGGAGACAGTGCCACTTCAATGACGTCACGTCAAAATATTGATGGGTTTTCCAATAATTTGATACCAAAATATAAGATGCTATAATAGCCATTTTTGAAAGAACCACTGCCTCGGTGGCGCTACGGTAGTAAATGCGATTGCTATGATTTAAGTCTCGGGTTCAATTTCCACGTGTGACACTCACGGAGAAAGTGGTTTTTGGATTCTTTTTATTGGTAAAAAATTCTCAGTAGTAATACGGAATCTAGAACCGTGCCGAGTACGGCAACATTCTCACTCCATATTTTGTGCCATTTAAATTATAATTGCAAGGCAATATTGTCATTGGTAGTCTACCCTCTACGTCTAAGCCATGTTCGTAAACTCGTCGATTTAATTGGCTAGAGGGCATCCTAATTTACGTTTATCAATTCACAGTGTCAACTATAGGACTCGTCTGCTGATGGTCGGTTTACCGGCAGATATGATGAGCCGTTCCTTCGTTAGCTTGCCTATTCTGCTAGCTATGTTATTTATATCGATAATATTTCATTATTAAAGCACAACATTCATACATATAATACGGAATTGAATTGCGTAATAAGTTATGCTTTATACTTGGCTAGAAATGGACATAAAATTGGCAATCAAAAAACAAATTGGAAAGTACTTAGAATAAATCTGAGAATCCGAGCTTAAAATACAAGGGCTGCAAGCTTTTCAAATATCTGTCTCGAATGATCCATTCGATTTCTCGATACAAAAGCTAAGCTGCTACGATGCACTGCTAGGGCTGCTACAAATTATGTAACGTAGGCCACTGAATATTTGTCTTTGTCACTGAAACAGTCAAATGTTTTAACGACCCCTCTTTATTAGTTTTTAATTACGGCAATGAATTTTGTTGAAAATACAACAATAGCAACTCAAATTGGCTCTTAGCGTTACTGGGTTCCAATTGAAAAGTTACAATTACTACATTTTAAAACTTTAAGTGATGATATCAGTTTCAAACGAGCCAACGACGAAATTGTGTGTCAGTAAGCCAAAACAATTTTTTGAGAAATTTCGTCCATCTATATGTTTGTACCCGCATCACTAATAAACAACTGCCCGAATTTGAGCGGAAATTACACAGTTGAATTGTAAGAGGTCTAGCTTAAAATCTTAATCATGTTTTATGTTGATATTCCGCCTGGATTATGCGTTTAATCAGTTTGTTTATATGCAAAGAAAGATAAATATATATACGTACCTACTTCCAAATACCATGCCTATGATGTTTTCAGAGATACCTACATGCTATATAAGTTTGTTGTAGTATTCTCGGCTATAAATATATTTTATTCATTTAGCTAATTAAATTCTATTAGAGCTCTCGCCCTCTAGGCAAGTCAATTGTGATTGTGTTATTAAGACATATTGATTTGTATGCTCCTTGGTGCTATAAAAAGGTCCTACCGGGATAAACGAATTACATTATTTCATACACAATCTCTCTCGAACGATTACAAATGTAAGGTATGGTTTTATCAAGGAGGCTGTTTTTACATTAACACCATCAAAACACTGCAAAAAAAACCTCGCAAATATTTCAACGTTCTAAGTGTCGCTTTACTTAATCCGAAACTCTATATTTCCACCTTAATTACAAGGGGTTAAAATAAACAAGTAGATGAGGGCAAATTTAACTTGCTGTTCCAAAAGTGAAGATTACGAAGTTTCATCAAAAAGAAAGGAATTTCTCGACGGCAAAATAAATTTTGTTAAAGAAGGCAATTTTATAATAACACCTAGTAATAATTTCTTGAGCATTAAGCTACTTACTACTAACAGTAAACAATAATGGCTAATGTATTTTTTAACTAGTTTCAGCCCATGGCTTCGGCCATGTGAATGCACTGGGAACGCTTTACCGGGATAAAAATTATCCTATAAAGCTTATGTCTTGTCGTTGTTGTCATGGCGTTAATCTAGATTTTGTCAATAAGTTTAGTTAAGGCGTTAAAGCTTAACAAACAAACTAAATACGTTCGACGATTTACGCTAGCAATGGGCAAAATTGCGATAAAAATAGATCGACTTTATTTTTTGTTGCGGTAGCCCATAGTTGATATTTGAAAATTGTATGATCCCGCATTCAAATGGTGAATCGTTTTCACAGATTATAATTTGAATATTCGACAATAAACTTGATTTAATTGTGATATTGTTTCCACGTTTATTGTATAGTCTGCGATGATAAGCTTTTTTAGTGATCTGTAACATTTCTGCATAACGATGTTCTCGTAAATGATGCCGACGCGATTACTATTTTTAATTGTTGGGTATAATCAAATGTGCTTTCGATATGTGTCGATTCGAATAATTGACAAAGTTTCGAATATTTTGGTTTATTTATGACATCAATAATTTTTTTTTGCTCAATACTCTGCATCGCTAGTTTACACGTGATTGAATAACAAACATCCAAACATCTTCAAACACATACAATATCTCTCGCCTATATTGGTAGGCCCTGCCTAGGGGAGGTAAATGACAGCATGTATGTATATACTCGTACTATGTTAATTTTTATTAATTTATTATATTTTATTATAAGATTACATTACCAAATGTTGTACTGTGTTCATAATGTTAAAACTTGTCTGTCATTTTAGGGCCACCTGTAAATATGGTTAAGTGTCTGAATAAATAAATTTAAAAAAAAACTTTCCCAGCTGAGTCTTGTTTTAAGTCCCATATAATAGTTCGGTACCTACCTATCTAACCTAATGCCATATGTTATTCTACTTGACACAGTTCTTAATTCTGTGCAAGTTCTGAGAATTTCATAACAGGAAAATCCAATAACACAGCTTGACTCAGATATCGAAACCGTCACTTCAAGCACACCAGCGGCATTCACTACAGCTCCGCCTCGGTAATGGTATCTATCAGTATTGTGACTCGGCCCTGTCTTTGAAATAATTACCTACAGCCGCGCGGTACGTAAACACTAGCGATGGGCTAAAATGTTATTTTTTTGTTATACCTTTAAATGCTAATGTTAAATAAAAAATAGAATGTTATTTAAAGTGCTAATTCTTATAATATGTTAAATAGTTAAACGTATGTAATACGTTGATTTAGCTGTTGAGTTAAATAAATGCGTTATATACATTTTAACTATTAGTCATGTTAGCATAATATTATCTTGTGACTTACATGATGTTCAAATTGTGAATGTTAAGATGTTTCTTTTTCGTGATTTTGTTGAAGTACTTATAGAAATTTAATATGCGACATAATTAGTTAGATCAATGAAATTTCCTTCATACTTTTACAGGCTTAGAACTGTCTGAATATTTTAAATAAAAGAAATCAAATTAAAATGTTTAAAATGAAGTATCGTGGCACTGACGTGAAAATTTACTTTATGTGAAAAATAACATTTTGGTGTCATTTATGATAACAATGTAAATGATAATTTTATTTTAACACCCATATTTAGTAAACACGCGATAGGGCTGCCCGCCTACAGTATTTTAATTTCATCTACCTATTTGAGTTTCTTTAATATATAAATATCATATATTTTATTAAAATAAATTAAATTCGTTGTAAATGTTCAATAAAAATAATGTTGTGTTTTTGATTAAGTAGTAGATTTAACAAACAAACACCCTTATAAATTTGAGACTGAAAAATATTTTCGCCTCAACTGAGGCGCACAAAAAGCTTTATTTTTAAATTTAATAGTATAATAAGTTTAATTAAAATACTTTTGTTTGCACTTTGCTAAAGTTATTATATAAGTACTTGTACTTAATGTACTGCTTACAAAACCATCACACCGTCCGTTCGTCACTGCGACGCATTCGCGACTGGCTGTACCCGTATATAATCGTACTCTGCGACTGGCTGTTTACCGAGTGTATACCGAACTCGAGGTGCGTAGGACTCGCGTTCCGACCGTTTGTATGAAGTTAGAATATTGATAGATAACATTACCGTGGCTCAGCTATCAAGGCAGCCAAAAACATATTTTACATTAATAATATTAGTAAGATATTTCTTTGTACTCTAAAATCTAGTTACAGATTTCTAATTTTGGAAGAAGTAATATTGAATTCTTTTGAATCTAGATATAATATTCTAGTAGACGAATATATTGTTATATTATGACTTCTATTCGGCATAAAAATATACGAAATCTTTATCCAACTGAGTACCTATGTCTTTTTAATATTCTTACAAGCCAAGTATATAAATAGTGCAAGTAATAGTTTTGTAGGGGCACTGTATGTTAATGTGTGCGTAGGAAACAGCGTTGTCAGCGAATGTGTTATGCAGACCTCAGGGACAGGCGAGCAGTTCACTCCCCGGCGCGGCAATATCCGGTACTCTGTATACCATTAGAACATAAGTATAACCATTGGGAAGTGAAAATATATACTTCGTTGATTATACTGTATACCATCTTTTATTTAGGTACATATTCAAAGTTGATAATTCCTACAGTTTCTAAAATCCTTAGTATTTGTATTGACTGTTATAACATTTGCTTCATGAAGTTATGACCTAGTCTTGAATTCGATTCCCAGGTCGGTAAAAATATTATTGAATTGAATTTTTTGACAAGAAATTCTCAGTAACAACACGAAGTCCGTGGCGTTTGTATAAACGCATAAGAAGTTTGAAGTCGCGATTTTTGTCTAAAATAGTAATCTATACTAAAGTATATCATAAAGCTGTAGAGCTTTTTTGTCTGAATGTACGCTGTATCTATGAAACTGCTGGCGTCGAATTTTATTTACATTGGATGCCAAATTTTTAGGCAAGTTATAATATAACGTCACACTTCGAAAGCGGAGTTATCATAATCATGGGTGAAACCACGGGGGACAGCTATCGTATATTATAATAGTGGTCCAACCCCACTATTTTCACGAGTCAAACATAATATGTAACCTATATCCATGTGGAATAATGGACCCTTAAAATACTGAAACCATTTATAAAATAGGTACTTGGTGGTTATGGAATTTCTCTCCACATACACACAAAATTCTCACATTCTTTTTATAATCTAAGCATAAATCATACTAAGAACTAAAAAGCTTATTATATACAATAGTTTTTATGTCATCAAAACTTCATATTACATTTTTGCTAAAGAGTTACAGACTTAATTCTCATAGCCCATCATACTCCTTAATGTTTCACACTGATTCGAATTTCATTTCAGCATGAAATGTAAGGCTGATATCAGATACCTCGGAGGTACAAGTGGATTTTGATAGGACAATCGCGCCATCTACGATGGATAGTGTGTAGCCCTAAATTCGATGTAGCCACTGTCAGATAACGCGTTCAAACGGGACAGCTGACTCGCCTGTTAATATTTATCATAAGTTGCATACTATTTTGCCACTATAGTGGCAAAAATGACGGCCTCGATGGCTTAGTGGTTAGTGTAACCAACTGCTATGCCTGAGATCGCGGGTTCGATTCCCACACAAGTCAAACATTTGTGTGCATCAACATGGATGTTTGTCTTAGTCTAGGTGTTTCTATGTATAATATGTATGTATTTACAAAAAACAAAAGTATATATTATGTATGTTTATCCATTGTCTAGTATCCATAGTACAAGCTCTGCTTAGTTTGGGCTAGATAGTGTTGTGTGTATGTGGTAGAATATATTGTCTAGTACCCATAGTATAAGCTCTGCTTAGTTTGGGCTAGACGGTGTTGTGTGTATGTGATAGAATATTATTATTATTATGTTTCTTTTATCACAGGTACTTTCTTACATATTATATTAGAAAATACCTGGCCCTTTGGGAGGCTTACACGGAGACATGAGTCCAACGTGAAGAGGCCCTTCGAGAGTTTTAATCAAAGGTGGGATGGAACACCTACAGCGGCACTAGCCGCAGCAGGCGTAGGACTATTGCTACGTTTGGATTCTAATATATGTGCTATAAGTATGGCTGTTTGATGGACCGGTATATTGCTAACTATGGATGAAAAACGGCGTCTGCCCTGAAAACTCTAGAATACTCTAATAGCATCAATGCAATGGGCAGACGGTGACTCGCTAACTCATTAGATGGGCCCCCTGAATAGCTACTATAGGCATACAAGCCAGCAGCAGAGGGCAACACCGGTGCGAGTGGCTAGGGGTTTCGAGCGGTGCGGCGCCGGTTTTACCATCACGGGTCTCGTGACAACGGAGACCTGGAGTGGGTTTTCCCGTAGTTATGCGCTTAAAAATGACACTTCCACCCCCAAGCATATAGCTCTAGCGGCCCTCTCTGACCGGCCGACCAAGGCAAGCCAGAGTTGAGAGTCCTACGGGCACTCTTGAAGTTCCACCCCAGCCAACCAATAACGGCAAGCAGGGGACGAGGCCCGACCATTGACAGACATGACTATCGGCACATTTATTGCTGAATCTTCATCCCACATGTCTACAACCTCGCGAGCCAAATCGAGATATTTAATTTGTTTATCTTTTTCAGCTTTCGCGAGATTGCCGTCATGTGGAATGGTGACATCGATAATCATTGTGCGGCGCTCTGATCGATCTATCACCACAATATCAGGTTTGTTGGCCTGTCTGTGATGATAGTTCGATGCCAGTACAACGTGACATGACCATTTTCGAGAACTGATTCAGACATACCTGTAGTACAGCACTTCAACATCTACAAGTTTGTATTTCAGAACAAGTTGCTGGTGAATAATCCTGGCTACTTGGTTATGTCTGTGCAAGTACTCGCCGTTAGCAAGACGAGAGCAACCGGAAACTATATGGCTGAGGGACTCACCAGGTAGGTGGCACGCCCGACAAATGTCAACCGTACCATCCCTCAAGATATATCTCCGGTAGTTATTCGTCTTGATAACTTCGTCCGCAATAGCACAGACAAAACCTTCGGTTTCCCCAAAGAGGTCACCGAAACGTAGCCAGTTCACGGAGGCTAACAGGTCTACATCAGCTCCATATAGAGCCTTGTAGAACCTATCATGAAGCTCCTTGCTCTGCCATACATCCCTGCGATCATTAGTGCTTAGTACTACAGGCTTGCGCCAGTTCTCTTTAGCCAAACTGAGCGGGGTGAGTCTGATGTCTACAGCAACTACATCCCGATGCATACCCACGTCTGCCTGGAATAAGTATTCTCTGAGGTTGCATACCTCATATGAAAGGCCTTGGCATTCAGAAAGCCTCGGCCTCCACATTTCCGCGGGATATACAGTCTCATCACAGACGAACGTGGGTGATGCATACGGTATGCCGTCAAGAGTGTACGGACCCGCCGGTCCAGGGCATCCAGTTCAGTCTGAGTCCACTTAAGTATGCCAAAGGAGTACATGAGAACCGGCATGACCCAACCGTTACAAGCGCGCACCTTGTTGCCACCTGATAAAAGACTATTTAAAACTTTTTTCAGGCGATCAAAGAAACGCACCCGCAACGATTGCTTCATGTCAGCCTCATTGATACTTAACGCCTGTGACATACCCAAGTACTTGTAAGTATCGGTTACAAGAAGTGATCGTAGGTTAATGGAATCCGAAAGTTGTGTTCCTGCGGATTACACTATCCTTCCTTGCTTTACATGGATGACAGCACATTTATCCACACCAAAATCCATGCTAACAGACTTACTAAAAGTTTCAGTTACTTTAAGTAAATCCATCAGCTGTAATTCAGTGTGGGCAAACAACTTTAAGTCATCCATATACAACAAGTGGGATATCACTCCACCACCTCTATGTAACCTGTAACCTAGCCCTGAACCCTCTAGTAATGTACTAAGAGGATTTAATGCTAAGCAGAACCAAAGAGGACTCAGGCTGTCGCCCTGAAATATACCCCGCTCAATTTTTATCAGTTCGCCATTCCCAGGGATCTGTCGACATCCTGGATAGCTAAGAACCGTTTTCCATTGCCCCATGCATGACTTCAAAAAGGTGCGTAGAGTTGCATTTACTTTATGCAACTCTAACACCCTCAAAAGCCATGTATGAGGCACCGAATCATACGCTTTCTTATAATCTATCCAACATGCCGCCAGATCCCTTTGTTTACGGCGAACCTGTTGGCTAATGGCCATCTCAATGAGGAGGAGCTCCTTAGTGCCACTATTATTATTAAAGACTGCTCTGTCATTGCAGTAGTATTTAATGCGACTGATATGCATTAGATCTGGGATTCAAATCTTGGGCAGAGTGTTTCTCTGTTGAGAAATTTTCAGTAGCAGCGCGGAGACTTGCAATATATCTAGTGGTCGTAAATAGGCTCGCCAGGGCATTACGTGTGACCTAAGACTATATTTGACCAAGTATGATTTTAAATTTGGTTTTATCGTAGGAAAAGGTACACCTCTGTCTCCCCTTTAGAGGATATAGGGGTAAGAATTCATAAGTATTATACATATTATCTATACTAATATTATAAAGCTGAAGAGTTGTTTGTTTGTTTGGTTGAACGCGCTAATCTCAGAAACTACTGATCCGAATTGAAAAATTATTGTAGTGTCAGATAGCCCATTTATTGAGGAAGGCTAGAGGCTATATAACATCATGCTTCGATCAATAGGAGCGGAGCAGCAATGAAAATTGTTGCAAGAACGGAAACAAATTCTTATGTGAAGCAAACGAAGTTGCGCGAGTCAGCTAGTCACTAATAATTTGACAACGGGGACACTTCGCATTGCTTCTGTAATGCAATGAATACACAGCTATGTCAATGAGAAGACAGCTGCCTCGCGGATCCGGGCCTTCTCCAACTCGCAGTATTCCGTTTCGAACACAATTGATATATGCGTTCACATGTTTCACTTCAACGCGAGGCTTCCGTCGGACAGTTCGGCTACGAAACTTTGATTAGAATAAATACCAACCAAGTAATGTGTAATTTATACAAATATTTATTTATTACTCAACTGTTTATTGTATACAGTCTGGTCTTATTCATAAAACATTTTTTGACTCAACAGTTTATCCGTATAACAACACACATACTATAATAGTTGATACACATTTCTTATCGAAAACTCATTTAAATGATAACAAACATTATTATATAGCCATTTTCAAAGTAATTTTAAATTTATTTCCATTCAATTCTTTTCTTTCCATTTCATTTAATATATGAAAAATAATTATTTAATCAGAAGATTGAATACCAAATCAAGTTCACTCGCCCCATTAAACACTCCGTCACGACTAATTTCGTATTCTTTAGCAAGTAAGCTAGCCCTTTCATTGTTTCAACGACCTACTTTTCCATGCAGACTATGTCAATATTTACTTAGATTTAAATTTAACGTGAAAACAGTAAAGATGCTTGTTTTAATGGACTGAATGTTGAATGTTTCTCAGGTTTTATGTTTCGTTAACTTGTAACAAGAAATTACAATGGGGAACGAAAAAACTATATATTTTCTACTTTATTATTTTTTTGTTACTGCTTTTAATAAACACCTTCATCAGTCATACCCAAAATCTATTTACTTTCTATGGATTGACTCTGGTTTTTGAGACATAAAGAACGGTTCCATTGGGACATTAGAACAATGAAAGAAAGATATCAAGGCCGATGGGACAGCCATATTATGATGGCAGACTATTGCTTGAGTTTAATAAAGGATTGTCCTGAACATAATCACAATAGAAAAGCTTACAGATAAAGTTTTCTCTAATATTCTTTTTTAAGATTTTTTGTTAATAGCATATGTATTAAGTTTTCTCGTCGTTATTATATAGCCGCTTCTAAAATATATATTAATTACGTAATTGTATTTTTATTTTGACCTTCTTTCAGTCATATAGTTATAAAGTCTTATTTCATAAACTAGAGTCAATTTGACAAATCTGATATTTTTCTCGTATCAGCATACTGAACTTACACAAAATTGACTTCAACTTACCATGCCGCAAAATGACTGTTCCCCAGTGTTATTAGTAAAAGCATCCATACAGTTTGGCTTTTATTCAAACCAATAATAGTGGATGCAATTTGAGTGACTTCATAAAATTTAAAATCCTAATTAATATTATAAATTCGAAAGTTTGTTTGTTAGGTTTTCATGCCTCACCTACTCGACAGATCACCGATTTACCATAAATTTCGTATACATGTTACTAGGGTCAGGTCAGGACCATATCCTTCTCTGTACAGAGAAGGATATGGGTAATCTTCCATCTAGCAAAAGAGGGATATAAATTTATTGACATAACCTGGATTAACGCGAGCAAAGCCGTAGGCCTAATCTAGTAAAATGATATATGCTAGATTTCTGCATCCTTTCGCTATAAGAACTTTAACTATGCTAAATCTCATACCCCTCCGGGAGTGGAGTATACCGAATTGTGTAAAACACAAACAACTCACAATGTGAAGTATCTTTAGTGTCTTATCTTATCTTATGTGGGGGCCAGTCAGTACAGACCGGCGACACTTCGACCCAGTGGGATCTTTTGCACCGACTTCCCCAATAACGATTGCCATAGATGTTCATGGTAGCCGGGGCCGACGGCTTAACGTGCTCTCCGAGGCACGGAGCAGGCGATAATTGTCAATCAATACGCACATCATTTCGAAAAGTCAGATACTTAAACTTTAACTTTAAGTATCTTTAGTAAAGTGTAAAAAGAAGTGACTACCAACTGGAATAAATATTAAAAAGTTAATTACCACTTGCTTTAATAGTAAAGAAAAATTAGAAAGCCTGTATGTCTGAGAGTACTATATAATATTTTCGAAATGTGTGAAGTTTGCTGCCCGCACAAGTCTCAAGACGTGGTATTCCGTCGTTTCCGCGGACAAGTACCAGCCGAGCGCACTAGTATTAAGTGTGCGAACTGAAGTTTCACTAACATAGTATTAAGGTGTATTTACTAACATCAAATTGGCCTCGATGGCGTAGTGGTTAATGTAACCGACTGCCACGCCTGAGGTCACGGGTTCAATTCCCGCATTAGTCAAACATTTGTGTGCATGAACATGGATGTTTGTCTTGGACTGGGTGTTTCTATGTATGTATTTATAAAAAAAAAAGTTATCTATGTATGTTTATCCATTGTCTAGTACCCATAGTACAAGCTCTGCTTAGTTTGGGCTAGATGGTATGGTGTGTATGTATTATAACATTTTATAATATGTAAATCTAGGTTAAGGTATTTATCTATGGGCCTATGCAGCCTGACATAAATGAAATAAAAAAAATTTGAGTAAACGAGAGAGACCAGTGTCAACTCGTAAGTCAGTTTATAAAGAGGTTTAATTTTATTTTCTTAGTTTCCTACTCATAGATGCACTTTTAAACCAAAGGCAAAGTAAGCGCTAACAGTCTCTAATAATAATAATAATAACGATTTTCTTTCACGTGGTGGCAAAGAAGCATAGATAAATACCTTATAGAATAATAAACATATAATTTGTGTTAGTATTTATATAACTTATTAACTATGTTTGTACCTAATGCTTCACTTGCACTCTGTTGTTGTGCGTTCATGTGAAAACGGTAAAGGAATGTATGAAAAAGAAATGCAGAATTTAAAGACAAGAATTTGCTACTAGTATCCAAAATACATTAAAAATTAATTCCACTATTCCCGAACTCGCCATACTAAACGGTCGTTCCTAAACTGAAATTCATATGCAGCTTGCAGCTCTCATATTGTTTGCGTCGACTGTCACGAGCCGGCGATTCGTGTGGGAATTAATGTGTTACACTTTTTTGTACTCTTTGCAACTGCATGCTATATTTTTCAAAGGTCCCTGTTTGAATTTTGAATACATGTTTCACGACAGAAGTTTGTAGTGTGGGATTCTGTCAAAGGATGTTTCAGAACGTAGTAGCAGGAGTTAATCGAAATTCTGTTTTTAAAATTAGTTACTGTTTTAGTGGCTTCGCTTTAGAATGACATTTGAAAGGAAGTTTTTAACAGTAGTTCTGAAATCTAGTTGCATTTACCGCTCAATTTTACTTTAACAAGTGACAACTATTTTTATCAATGATTAAGAGTGTTTTTATTAAATATAGAGAAATCGTTGGAATTGCTTTGAAATTAAACTACTATGTAGGGATTTTATCGAGTTGTTTATTAAAAAAAAAATAGATTTAATATGCTAAATAAACAACGCGATAAAATCCGTATATAGTAGTTTAATTTCAATGAATAACATTCGCGTAAACAGAAGACAATATTATTGCTTTGAAATTTAAAATCTATATTGCTCACGTGTGTATTAAACATAACAGATCGATAGTGGGTCTAAACCTGACACTTCCACAAGAGATTTGAGGGTGACGAGGAAGACCTAAGTTGTAATGGCGTGACCTACCCACGGTACACTACACGCAGACATAATGGAGTTTCAGATGATTGTATTGAGATATTACAATGACTATCACTACATATCAAGCTAGCGAAGCAGAATCAATATGTTAAAGTAGAGTGTCAAGATATCTTACGTTAAAGACTGATGTCTTTAACAAAGAGAAAATCTCTTCATTGGTCATATGGCATAAGTTTGCGATTATATTTGTGGTTAATTGTGAGGTTCCGAGTTCGAGCATAAAGTTGCGTGTAGTGTAATTGAATTTATCCTGTTAGAAGTTTTTAATCACTACCTGGAGTACCTGTACATATGCCCGGTAGGGGTTAAAAGTTTGATCCTACTACTATTCTCTACTGTAGATTGCGAAATGGATGTCACCTCCACCTACTCTTTCGGATATACAGGCATCATACTTGGATGTTTTGCTTAGTGACCTTAATAATTTTGAGTTAATATTGGATACAGTCTTGAGCAACAATATCACGAATATCCAACTCATACACTTCTAGCAGAAACGCCTGCCTTTACACGCAGAGGAAAGCAGTGGTATACCACACCCATATTTCAATGTCAAAGATTTTAATTCCTACGTTATAGTAGGCTAACATATTACCGTCTACTGACTATGTAGCTAGAGTCCAGGATGATAGAAAAAAAATCCTAAACGATAAACCAAAAAGTGAATACCAAAATAATAGTCATCCCGAGAATTGAACCCAAGAACTTTAAGCGCACTCACACTATGTACAGTTCATATTAAAAATTACCAGCAATTCGGATTAAAAACACTGGTATTATTTTTCTTCTCTCGATAAGCTAATATATTATGTTAAGAGTCACGTCAGTCAGTGCAAAGTGTAATATTGAAACTCACGATCCTATCAATCGCAAATTCAAAGCCTTATCCATATACCTACATGACCCTATCTGTATCACATCCTCTCAAACCAGAATTATCCAGTAAACTACAATTCGATCGCACTTCCGTCCAATTCCGTTAAAATTACACGCCACTTAGTAATACGTCCAATTCTATATAGATGCAAATTGTACAGCCAGATGCATCTCACCGCATCTGAGCCGGCAATGCTCGTCCTGTGCTATTGGTAGCTATGTTGGACATAGGGTTACCATATGACTATCATCAGAATGGTTTTGTAATTGGAACGTATATTGTCTCGAATATGTTTATATTTGGCATGTTGTCATTCATCGTCCTGTCTACCGCCTTACCGTACGGCAAGGAATGCCTCACTGTTCCTAGGATAGCAATTCTTAAAAAAAAAGATTTGACTTTCTTTCTTTAATCTACTAGGCATCTTTTTCTGGCAATATAGCAATCCATTGTAACGATAAGTAAATTTGAATATTCAAGCATTATCGCAGTCACGAACTTATGCACGAAACCCGGAGCGGGACATTCCGTTGTTATAGCCTTGAAAATTACAATTTAGATAGCTCTGGTGGATCGTCTCTGTTGTCGGTGAGAGTCCTACTGACGCTATGAAAGTTCCACGCCAGCCAAAGACAAACTGAAGAAGAGTTCTTTACTGACTTCCGAGGCTCTGAGCAAGGCAATGTCACCACTCAGATATAACAAGCCACAAGCTGCTCCTTGGCTTAACTATTTAGAAGATTTTTTAAAAGCTGAAGTACTGTGTTTTCTGAGTTTGCGTTAATCTCATAAGGAGGTAAAGCCTGCCCAGGGATATTATTATTATATTCAAATTATAAATCAATATCAACCATTTCATGCATTTGAATAATTATCAATGCTTCGAATATTTAGATTTGATTGCATATTCGATTCTTTTTATCAATAATCGCTAGTAGACAGTAGACAGAAAATGGATGTCCAAATAGGCACCATAAAAAATTATTCAAAGTAATATCCGATCTAATTTTGCAATATTTCGGAGTATACAAATTTATAGAAACAGAACAGAGATAGTCGCCTTAAAACAATGTGACATAGCGGACGCACACTTTTATAAATGCATACAGCACACTTGGATCAAACCGGGCTTGTGTGTGTGCATCCGTATCGGCGTATTGTAATATATCTATTTCTGTTTATTTTATTATATTGATAGGTATGTTGTACATAAGGTCTAAGCGTATTTAGAAGCGAACAACCGACATTGTCCTGAAATAGGCATAGAGGCATACGGCGTCTTTGCGTTTAAAATTCGAACGCACTGATGGCAAAGGTAAAACGTTCTTTCTACAAGTATGTGTTTATATTTTCTAACGATATTTATTTGTGCCTTGTTGTATCGTCTTAGCCTATCCATTTAGGACATAGGGGTGCTTATAAATTCCTGAGTAATTGTATAATGCGAGGAAATACTTTAAAACATACCAAGTAAAAGTTACTAGTTCTAGTTTTTTATAAAATAGTAGGTATTTCAATTCTAACTAATATGTTCGATTCGAGAGGGGGAGGCAGGAATTCATAGCACAGGGTATCCTAGTTTGAGTTCCTGTCTCCCACAAATAGAAGACAACTAATTTGTAATAACTTTTAAATGTATCTTTTTGTGGGAGAGAAATAAAATATTATTATTATTATTATTATTATTATTATGTACCTTTCATTCAAGAACTGTGCCTGAGATATAGAAATTTATTGACAAAATCTACATTTACGCGAGTCGAAGTCACGGGCGAAATATAATAAATAATAAAACTGGCAACTGATTTTACCGTAAGGTAGACCTTTTTAATTCAAGTAATTTACGTATCCGAGAAAAGCTGTCGTCCATTTTGTAATGGTTACCCTAGACGCACATGTGCGTACGTGCCTACATACATAGAGTGACCAAAGTGGTGTGTAGAGTGCATGTTTGGTGCGTTAAGAAAAAGGTTGTTCAGATTGTATTAGCAATGTACGGCGTATTTAGATTAGATTCTTACTTTAATAAAATAAAAAATACGTAGCTCAATTTTTTATGATTTTAAAGTACGTAATAAAACTTAAGTTCACGCATTAAATATGAAACTACTCTACACGGGTTTTATCACGTTTTATAAGCACACTACTCGGTATACAATATATCATAACATATATAGTCGAACGTCAGACGACTGAACTTAATTAAATCAAATGCATGAAACTGTCTACGTTATAATTATGTTTCAAATAATCTGTTAAGCTTATAATAAATTATAACAACGAACTGGTCATGGTGACCAATCAACGGATGAATGGTTGGATTATTCAAATTATTAACTTCAAAACATTTATAAATGGACTAGGTATTTCAATGGTTTCTAATCTGGGAAGTGTTATTGAGTATTCTAATAATCTTTCTCAATAGCAGCAAAGACTTTGCAACTGTGCCCAGCAGATGGTAAAAGCTAAACGCTTTAATGCTATGGAAGCTTGCTTAAATGGCGAATTTAAATTAAAAGGAGACTGGCTATCTGCTTAAGAGGTTTTTTTTTTATACACCTTAGTTGGCATACAAGCACACCTGATGGTAAGTGGTCACCGTAGCCTATGGATGCATGCAACACCGGAGGCATCACTTGCGCGTTGCCGACCCTTTAGGAAAGGAAGTGGGAAGGAGAAGGAGCGGGAGAGGAGAAGAGGGTGATTGGGCCTCCGGAACTCTCACTCACCGAACGAAACACAACAGCAGGAATACTGTTATTTCACGTCGATATTCTGTGAGAGGGTAGTCCTTCCCCGGTCGAGCCGGCCCATTCATGCTGAAATAAGCAAGGCTATACTACACAATAGATCATTTAGAACATTATAATACTCAAGCGAGTGCGCATATCTGTTCCTTAACTCTCATGATCTTGTGAGCAGGTAATCCGATACAACCGACAATTCAAAAACTCCAGGCTGCTATTGAGATTTCTTAACAGAAAAACTCAGTAACTTTTTGTTGGGCTGAATCGGGATTCGAACCAGAGACCTTATGCACAGCGATCGACTTCACTACTGCTGCGCCACGAAGGCAAAGGGCAAAGTAATAATCGAGCATGGGACTTACTATCAAGAGTTTACGGGTTCAAACGTTGCAGTGCGAATAAATTATGTTATATGTTACCATCACATACACACAACACCATCTAGCCCAAGCTAACCAGAGCTTGTATAATGGATACTAGATAATCGATAAACATACGTTATATACTTTTTTTTGTAAATACATACATATTATACATAGAAATCTCCAGTTTATAATGTTTTAGCCTTTATTTAGAATCAAATCCTATATACATATGTAGTTCCATTTGCCTTAGGTATAACTAGTGCTCTACGTGAAAACAGTACTGTCTGTATACGAATTACGTCTAGCAAGATTGAATGTCTGGAGGCTTGTATGATCTGATTTGTTTAGCTTAGGCTAGCATGGGTTGTGGAAGGCTGGCGTAATATCTGTTACTAGGTATATCCTGGATTTAAAGGTAATATTAAACAACTGCGTACCTACAGAAATATAAGCTTTATCAATGTCTAATTTTTCTAGATCTGTAAGTATTAAAGTCGACACGACTTTAATACTTACAGATCTAGAAAAATTAGACATTGATACGCGGCATTAATTGAAATTAGTGATTGTGACTTATTTATACCTTACTTAACAAGTTTTGTTCTACCACTTTTAATGATTCATAATTCGACTTTTTATTTTCATACAAGGATACAAATATGGAAATTAGCTGCTCTAATCTCACGATAAAGACTTAAGTCTACGCGCGGACGCAAAATGATGCAGCAGCGTAACGAAACAATTTATTGCGGTGTAACGTTGAAGCTAGTCAATCACGTTTTAGGGACGAGATTGACCAGGGTGGTTTATGTTGCGGTGATAATTAAAACCATTTACTTCGCAATTAGGGGCGGCGACGGGGAGGAAAAGGCGCTCCCACTCCAGCGCGAACGCAGCCGCTAAGCACGACCGGTCTGCGTGACAGGGGGTAAAGAGGCATCGTGTAAGAGGCATTGCAATATTTTTTTGTAAATATATTGAGTTTTGTAAAAACTGATAGAACAATAATTGTGAAGCATGATGTAACGAAGATACGGGTAAAGATTATTGGTACTTTCCATTTAATCCTGCAAATTTATGTCATATAATGCATACCCATTTCAAAACTAAAATGGTATAAGCCCGTAATTGACGCCATCTAACGGAAACCGATACAACAACTGTTAAGTAATTTTGCAGCCATTTTTGTATTTTGGCTGACTTTTTCGTAGCGTCCATACTGAAAGTTATGTAACTTTGGAATTTAATGTCCGATTATCGTAAAACAAAAACTTCCCATAATGGAAAATTATTAACAATGACATAAATAACTTAAATAATTTTAATAATTGCTGTATCATATTAAAATAAATGCTAAAAGATCAACTTTACGTCAAAATTAACATTGTTTTTTTAGTTGTCAAGGTTATAACAAAAAACACCCCTCAGAACTACCTCTTTTTATGCACGTATCTCACAGATGGTAAGTTTACCTAAATAGTGATACCAAAAACTCGATTCTATGACAATTGGTTTAAGAGATATTGTTGTTGGAACATAGGTTTGTGCAGGTAGTGAATTCATAATGATTTGGTTTTTCTTTAGATATTTACAGTGATTAGCAAACGTAAACAAAATAACAAGTATTAATTATTTAATAACAAAAGTAGATTAACAATAATTGTTCAAAATGTACCTCACCACTTTGAAGGTACGCAGTAGCCCGGATCACTACCTGCTGTGTTGACAGTCTTAACTGGCTCGGATCAGCCTTAATTTCGGCAGCAGCAACGTGAATACGCTCCAGCAACTCTTCTCTGATGTTGACTGGCTCAAAATAAACTTTCTGTTTCATCCAAGTAACCTTGGTAACCTTGGTCTAAGTAACCTTGTCTTGACCCTTGTAAATTGTAATCTTGAATAATCTTTGTAATCACGAGGCCATTTTTGAGATAATTGTTAGATAATTACGCCTTAATTGTTGAACTTTTGTTTGTGAATTTATAATCACCACGCGTGTAATATTGTCGCGTCAATTGTGTGAGTTACATTGTTCGCGCTTATGTTAGTGTTCCTCGCCTTTGAAAACTATTAAATATCAGTTGAACTTGATTTGTAATTACTGCGCGTGTGTTAATTGTTGTGTATATTGTGTGGATTACAAACAATTATAAACACTTGATAAATTTTCGTGAATTGTGACCTCGTGTGACGTGTCCCGACGTGCTGAGCCGCTGACCCGCCTGTGAAGACTTGCTGTTCAAGGTTTGGGTAAGCTTATTGACTGTATTCGGATCCATTTATTAATAAATTTTACTAACCCCATTAATTTAAAGCCCAACGACTGAAGAACAATTTTGAGGTTGGTAATTGTTTGTGTATTGTAATTAGAGCCATGTAGGTACCATGGCCATTAGTATCTTCACATTTGTCGCTAGATTGGGCTAGAAGAAGGTATTCCACTGCGCCTAGCAATTCCTAGCAGGTCTTAGCATTGAATGGTACAAATATACAAGCGCATATTATTTATTTGCCAGCAGATTTCAAAAATTCTTTATATTTTAGTGTTTGAGTAACGAATCTATTAGACTTAAAAAATAATTAAAATATGTGGCTCAACTATCTTATTGGAGAAAGATAATAAGTATAGATTTAGAATCATCGACTTGTACGTTCTTTTCGTGATAGAAAGTCTTGTATATTCTCGTAGATATGTATTACCGCCTCTTATAATATCCTCCTATAACTTCGGAGTGCTATTAAAAACTTCTTAAAATTAAACCCAATAGCTTCATGCACAGCATTCGAATTTGCAACCACCGCAGCACTCAGCCTATATAAGTGAGACGGTGACCAGTTCTACCAGTATCCCAGGAAAAAGCTTTTTATTTCAAAAATCTTGATCTTTAAATACATAACCAGAAATGCACAATAGCACTAAAATTACTCTACCAAAAATGCAATAGCCATTCCTAAATGCAGAACAACTAAAACGTAGAACTGAGCACTGAAATTAAGCGACATTTTAGCCCCGATAAAATAGGGGCGTATATGTACCGATTCGTAGTAATTTCGGTAACAGAATTGGGGTAGCTATCGCTGCGACGCCGCCATGCGGGCCGCCCGATATTCCAATGATACGGCTACAAGCGCTACAGGAGCATTCAAACAGGCGGGTATACTTGAATGGACACACTTTGGTTTTATCGACTTTATTGGCTGCGAGGAATGTCAGAGCAATATAAAGACAATGAGAAAGGAGCCTCAATTTTTTGGCCATGATTGGAATAGGCAGTCTTTAAATCTTATAATACAATTTTGTTAGTAATAATTAGGTCTCGCCTATACCAGACAGTCTGTAATCCTAATTCTACGTATGAGTGCCTCATAAAAAGAAAAATGAAACTGTTTTGGTTCAAATCCGATTGTTTCTCAAACATTTTCGCAAATATTAGACCAACAGGGCATTCCAATAAAATTATGACAATCAAATACATAGTATAAGACAGTTATTGAATAATGTATTTAGTAAATTTTCATATATCATATTTTCTCATGAGGAAATTAAATATAAATCTTTTATGAGAAACACTTTTTAACACTTAGCTGAAATCGAACACTTAACTGGAATAAATTATAATTTCTTTGTGTAATTTCGTGTAATTACGGTTTATAAAATAATTCACATAAAAACCTACATATTTAAAGCGAATCTAAAGAAAATAACTTGCGACAGTATTTGTTTTAATAGCACAAGCAGCGATAGCTCAGCGGGGAGACCAACAGACTGCAATGCAGAGGGTCTCGGGTTCGAACCCATGTCGTGCACCTCTGACTTTCGGAAGTTATATGACTTTTCGAAATTATGTGTGTATTTATTGACAATTATCGCCTGCTCCGTGCCTCGGAGAGCACGTTTAGCCGTCGGTCCCGGCTGACATGAACATCTATGGCAGTCGTTAATGGGAAGTCAGTGCCCTATAATATCCTGACACTGGTCTAGCCTTAGGGTATCGTTAGCCTTTGGGTTGCGGAGGTCAGGTGGAAGCCACTCCGTGTAAAAACTGATATCCAGTCAAATCCGGTTAGACCAGAAAAGCCGACTCCAAGTGACTTGGAAATAATAAAGGCTAGGGAGAAGAAGAAGTACTTCACTATATACATTTTTAAATCATAAAATACCCAAAATGGATTGAATAAATAAATTATTTATAATTTTTGAGAAACAAAAGTATCTTCCTTCGCAATTCAAATTTATCTTATCATTTCAGTTTTCATGCCAGTGGCCAGCTCATATAAAGGCAGCATCGCCCTGTAACAACATGTTATCTAGGCAGCGCGGTCAAGCGTTCACAGTGGAATGAATTTCCAGTGGCAGCTTGAGTTTAGCTGCACCTAAAAGCACAGAATTTTTCGTGCTCTAACAATTTTCAGCAAATTCATTAGTTAGTTTTTGGAGTCGAGGATTAATTTTAACGGATTACGTTTTGGCTTATGTTTGCTTTGGGCATTCGTTCATAAAATAGAGGCGTCATAAACGTGAAATTATACTGCGAAAATATATTTAAATACGATCGTATTTTAGTCTAAAGCATTTTGAATGTTAGTGTACGTTCAAAAGGTGTTTTTTGGTAACCGACGAGCGTGCATGAAGAATGAAATAAAAGTGAATGAAACAAAAGATTTCTGTAGATTTATGACTGAAAGAACCTGCAGTTGCGAAGTATTTGGTAAAAGCACAATTGAGTAAGCTCACTCATGCAAATAACACAGTGACGGTGTTAATATTCTTAAGGTCAGTAAGACCACTAATAGTCCGTCTTATATGTAAGAGGTCCGGAGAGTCACATACATATCTTTCTTTAAATTTTAGCTATATATTAGCTACGCAAATGTGATTCCTCTGAAATTGCAAGCAATTATAGGCTACGGTGATCACTTCACATCGGACTTGCTGTATGCTTATTTGCCACCTTTATCATGTAAATATATATGCCAGGATTGTAGCAAGTTCAAACCGTCTATATAGTAGCATTAAGTCTTTGTATAAAAATAAACCTACGTGTATTCCTAATACTGTAAAACCTATGTAGCCAAGTTCAACGGTAGTGAGCTTAAAAACCACCTATTTTGAGCATTCGTCCACACGTCCCTTAATTCTTAGCATACGTTTTGGAATCCGCAAAGCTCATGAGCTATGCTCCATCTGTTGGAGAAACCTAAGTTTCAATACACCTGCACTCTGCACAATCTGACTAATACTACCGTAGATGCAAATAACTTGCCTACCCACTGTGCTCAAATAAAATAAGAAATTTACCATCGACAAGACAAGGAGAGGCCCATGTTACTATCAATGCATGCATTTATTTACATGTATTAGATATACGAAGCAGCGATAGCTCAGTAGGGAGACCAACAGACTGCAATGCAGAGGGTCTTGGGTTCGAACCCACGTCGCGCACCTCTGATTTTCGGAAGTTGTATGACTTTTCGAAATTTTGTGCGTATGATTGACAATTATCGCCTGCTCCATGCCTCGGAGAGCACGTTAAGCCGTCGGTCCCGGCTGCCATGAATATCTATGACAGTCGTTATTGGGAAAGTCAGTACCCCCTAATATCCTGACACTGGTCTAGCCTTAGGGTATCGTTAGCCTTCGGGTTGCGGAGGTCAGGTGGCAGCCGCTCCGTGTAAAAACTGATATCCACTCAAATCCGGTTAGACCAGAAAAGCCGACCCCAAGTGACTTGGGAATAATAAACGCTAGGGAGAAGAAGACTAGATATTTCTCGATGAAAGCAACTTTTTCCTGGATAAAATGTACCTGTACCTCCGGCAACGTGTGCGGACTCCTCAATACTCGTATTGAGGAGTCGTGACCACACTTCGTAACAAACAACCAAACTTAAGTTTATATTAATAATATTAGTTACGATAACTTTATGCTTTTACTAAGCGTCAAACAGCAGTACTAGAGGTAAGGCAGTTATGTATCAAATACAAATTTCGCCAGCCTTGTTTAGATCCCAAGTAATAAAGCTTATTGCTGCATACCGGGCACAATTCCAAATTGTGCACTGCTACTGAGATTTCCTTGCCATTTAGTTTTACATTCGTTATATAACTTTGCACTGCCTACATAAATGGTTAGTGAGAATGCAAACTACCTTACTAGCTTTGCAGCAGTGAAAGCAACAGCTGTGGCCACATGACCTCATGGTCTCGAGTTGGTTTCTCAGATCTGGTAAAGCGTGATTGGTTTTTCCTGACAATAAATTCTCAGTGATAGCACGGAGACTGGAACATTTGTTTTTAAAGAATCTGTCTATTTGCATTTCGAATTACTAGTATTCTTGTTTACCTCTTCAACTAAGCTAGAATGTCGGTTTTAGGAGTGAGTTTACATCGGTAGTGGGATGGGTAATCAGTTAATGTCATTTAAAGGTATTATTTATTTGGAAACTACAATAAATACAATTCTTTAAATCTAACTTATACCTAAAATATTAAAAAAAGAAAAAAAAAAATACTAAACCTAATAGGCGTCATAGAATTCCTCCGCATCATAGTCAACTGGTAGTATGCCCCAGAAGACTGGCAGCATTGCCACGTTGAATGGCAATGCTTATTCTTTCCACGAAATATAGGCCATTTAAATCTATTTGTTGCCTGTTAATCATTTAAATCAATAGAGAACGTAATTTGGGTGTAATATACCTCTTTGGGATATACTCACGGTAGTATGCTGAACGGGTAGATAGATACTTCAGATTTTAACTTGCTTCGATTCTGATACATTTCTCTAGCTCCATAACTTTAATTACATTAAAATCATTACGTATAAAACATTCTGCTGCGTTTGCACTTTAAATATAGGCACTATTTACTATAACACGTTATAAGGTTCAAAGCAAACAAGAGTCCTTCAAACATTCAAAGACGTCAATACAACTACACAAATAGCAGAAACTAACGCCATACCCATTTGTAACACTAGTTAGAAGATCTTAATGAACTTCCGTTGTACAGACAGACAGAGTGATTTTCTACAGCTCAACAATGAATGGAGCATCATTAAGGAACCTTGGAACTTAATGCAAACTTACTAGTTAAAAAGATTACTATGTATTACTAATTGTGGACTAACTTTAAGTGGTAGATAAAACCAAGTAAGTTTATTGCCTGATAAAAGATCAAGAAGCATACATAAATAACTTTAGCAGTTCCTCCTATATAAAAATATGTTATGCCTATACAAGCTATTCCACTATTAGGAACGGGCCTCTTTAAAGTGTTAAACTGATCTACTGTTGGGTGTGGGCCGCTTCTCAGTATGACAAGGGATAGGTCATGTTGGTTTAGTGCAAATTGGCAGAAATAACAATATCATCATAACATTTTGAAGAAGTCTTAGATATGCAGGATTTTTCACGATGTTTTCATTCATCGTCAAAGCAAGTGATAGTTAGCTTTATAAATATACTATACGTCTCTACGTGATATAGGATCGAACTTATGCCCTCTGTCGATCTCTGCCAGGTAAGGGTTACAACAAGTTACAAGTCAAAGACAGCTCTATTATACAAAAGCGTATACTGTATGGCACCAGCAATTTATAATAGATTACCAAATGAATTTCAAAACTTAGACATTAATTTATTTAGTACATAAGTTTTTGGCGAACAAATGTTATTATAAAGTTAATGATTTTATGGAAGGCATTTAATTATTTATTTTATTTTAATTATAATTATATTTTGACATCATATTATCTTGATTTATATACCTACTTGACTTAACTATGTAATTATATTTGACTACTTCTATTATGACCAATTACATTTTGACATATAATATAATTATTATGTAAATTAACTATTGATACATTGCCATTATTTTATGAATTATCTCAATTATTTTCTAATTTGATATTATGCATGCCGAATAGGTAGAATAAAGAGAACTGTAATAATTAAGCAAATTTTGTATAATATCTATATATTTATTACCTTTATTCAGCAAATAAATGGATTTGATTTGATTTCATTTGAACCTCAACAAGAAAATGTTGCATTGTATTCCCAACAAAAGTGTGGCTATCCGAACTACTACGCTATGTTATAAAGTAATGGTTGTTGGTGTTAGCTATTCAGTGTTTACTAAGCTGGCTAAATTTGTTATAGTAAAAAGGTACCTTTAAATAAAATGAACAGCTGATCAGAACATTGAGTCGAGTCAGAGGTCTTTCGGTGACTTGAAAATACTCCGCCTTTACGCTACTAAACGAAAATATTAAGGTGCATTTTGTTACAATCTCGTCCTATGTCCCAATTTTCGGTTAACTAGACATACTTAGTTATGTAATCTTACATTGGAACATTGTTCTACGTAATATACCTAAATTGCCAAGACTCTGAGGCCATATAGCAGGAGAGCTTGCTGACGTGTTTGTGACGTCATCATTTATGCACGCATACAATCAGAATCCACACATGTGGGAATGTCTGATGTCGTCGCTACGTATGTTGGTTGAAATTTTAGTACGTCATACGTGCATACTTAAGCTTATTTCCGGAGGGATGGGCAGAGATTGTGGATTTCGAGTTATTATAATATTGGTATATCGCTTTTGCTTTTTCATCTGTATTACATTCTTCATGCACACTCGTTGCTGGGCTTGACCTTTCTCTAGAATAACTTTAATCATAGAACATTTCACTAGGTCTTTACCTCCGTATGGCCACTCAAATATGCTTTAAAGATTTATTTGGTCAATCTTTTGTCGTCCATTCTTTCATCATATCTAAATGCTTGCATACCTATTTCAATTCTTGCTATTTCTCGTCCCCAATCTTTATTGTGCCCACTCTATCTAAATGTTTAAATGCTTACATGCTGACTGCATTTTATTCAAATTTTTTTTCCTGCCATACCCTAATTTGGTAGTTACGTTATATTATGTTACACTAACTTTTGTCTGCAACTTCATTCTGCGTGAATTAAAGTTCGCCTGCCATGTCATTTATATAGGTCACACTATACTTCATATTTTTGGTATGAATATTGAAAATACATACGACTTATATCTACGAAAGGATAAGCAGAAGTGTAACGCACCTATATCTATGCTTACCCTTGCCGTCTACCGAGCATAGTTTCATTGTGTTGCTACTGAGAACTTCCTTTCAGAAGAGCTCAACATAACTTCGACTCCAAAATCGAACCGGAGCTCTCATGCACGGTCGTCGCTTTCACTACAGTTGCACTGCTAAGATGTATTGTACAGAATATCTACAAGCAGTTTATCCTATCCAGAAATTGAAAATGGGATCTCATGATTTAATACCAGAAGAAAAACTATTCAATTAATCACCTATTATAAAGAAACGTTTTTATACCATTTCTGAATACCAAGTATAACAAGAATACTAAATACCCACATATCAATTTAATTTTGTTAGTGGCATAAATAATTTATAATTAGATATTAAAATTGAGGATCCAAGACGGTTGCAATATAAATAATTATTATTTTATTAATTTAATGATCATATGAATGCGAAATGTGCTGTGGTCAATTATTTATTACAATTTCTTTGCAACCATATTTCTTGTGAACAATTGATACCTACTCTCTATTTTTTTTTCTGTTTCATCCCATTAAAATTTCATCACCTAATTTAAAAATAATTAAATTGTTATGACCACGTCCTATCGTTACATAATATACATGAAAACCCGTAGAGCCAATCCAACATCTTATTCTAATAAGTAAAACACACGTCACTGCTCCAACACCAAAACCTATTACATTGCACATGCGTTTACACAAAACATGGACAATTTCCGGCATGACATCGCAACATGAATTTTGGACTAAGGTGACAATCGCGCAGGACACAAAGCCCCACACTAATTGGAAACTGTGCGCCACCAAACGGATGGTCAACAGACATACACTGCGGGACAATATTGTTGGCACAGTTTATTAACTATATAATAGGACTTATGTTGAAGTATCGAATGACATGTGTGAGTAAGTGCAAAATTCTTAAGTAGATTTTACTGTCTTTTTATTTTGTTAGAGAAATGGATACATAGTGACTGTGCGACGAGACAAAAAGACTTGCGAGAATGCTAAAGCGGTTTAAATAAACATTTTTGTTTGTTGTATGAAGCCAGATAAGTGTGTCAGGATCGTAGCAAATGGAAATCCGTAGTCATTGCCTACCCCTCTCGGAAACAGGCGTTAATCTATGTATGTATGCATAATTGTTGTATATTTAGAATCAATTGTTTTTATGTTATCAAAGCGTGATTAATAGTACAATAACAGTGTATTCTATTGATATCGATAATTCATCTGAGATTGAGTAATATCGATTATTTGATTGAAATTGGTTATTCATTTAAAATCGACCATTCGATTAACGATTTCAATCAATAGCCCGATTGAATCCAATAACATTTTTGATTGTCAATTGTTAACACACATACCATACAATTAAGGTGCTCTGCAAAGTTTTCGTGGATTGACCTAAAATTACTTTAAAAGTAGGCATCGTTTATGATCAACGAATAAAGAAAATAATAATAATTCTATAATATTCTATCACATACACACAACAGCATCTAGCCCAAACTAAGCAGAGCTTGTACTATGGGTACTAGACAATGGATAAACATACATATATACGTTTTTTTTTGTAAATACATACATATTATACATAGAAACACCCAGGCCAAGACAAACATCCATGTTCATGCACACAAATGTTTGACTTGTGCGGGAATCTGGTTGCAGTAACTACATATATGCGCTAGTGATATGTTACGGCAACCATGGTAACCAATTGTCTTTGAAAGTGCAAACGAATGAAGTTTCTATGATGCCTTCTGCGTGACACAAACGTTTAATTTAATAATAAAAAGTATTAATTAGATATAAGATTTTACTACCAATACCATAGCCGATGTTCCCAATGAATAGTAATTTTAATAGATTAGCAACGTCTTATATTATGAGCATTGTATTGACACAACGTACGATTAAAAAATTAAATAACTGGCCCATGATTGATGCTCATCTAGACCTTTGAGTACAGACATTGCAGAGATTACCCTTAACAGATAGATATACAGACCAACATATTAGTAATAGTTTCTTGTTTTCGACACATACTTATAAATAACCTAGAGAGAATAACACGCTTCCATCTCAATATTACAAACACATACTTTGATTTAAAATATATAATATATATTTGAACATAATATAATTTAACGTACATACGTATTATGTACTTACGTTATATGTATATGATTAAAGATACTCCGGGTGAAATCCTGCTTCATCTTATCTTTCATAATATGAATCAAGATGAATATCATATTTACATATGGTTATAAATATCACCCGATCAAATATAAGATCGTATTAAAATAAATAAACCAATCATAATATCGTTTCGCTTGTAAAATTCCAGTACCGAATACAAATCCCGACAGACTGCAAAAGTAATTTTATACCAGCCTATATTCATTCCCAAAGGACAGAACGCAGAGCCGAATTTATTCGAAAATATTTTAATATCAAACCTATTTCTATGCACTGCAGTGTAATAGGGGGATAGGATGACCCACTTTTTCGGCGCACAAAAGACTCTTTATACTGTACTGAATACTAGATTTCGTTCCGTACAAACTACTTTTTTTGTTAATTTCTTTGCTGAATTTTGCATCCTAATATTTTTGCAATGCTTTGTAGTACTTCATCTTATTAAGGTCGAGCTAAAGCGTTGTTATTTCATTGTTAGCCTTATGTGTTTATCTTGAACCGCAATTTTATTGCACGTTCATGTTTTGATTTTATTTTACTCCCAATTTTTTGTAGTTTTATTTCTCGTATGCACACAACAGGACAAAATCTCAACTAATATTATAATGCGAATGTGAATTTGTTTGTGCTTTACGCTTTTACTCCTTAACTACTCGACCGATCAACATGAAATTTGAAAAGGGTAAAAAATGCATTCACTTTGAAAGGGGTACAAAAAAGAACATAGAGTTCATCCAGAAAAACCCTGTTCTCGAGGGATAGAAAATGGACATAGCCTACATTTACGCCGCGTCGGGCAAAATATAAACAATCATACTCAAACTTACTTTTGTAATATCAGTAGGGCTATTGAATACGCTATTAAACGAATAGATTGCCGGACAGTAACTGTCCGGCAATCTATTCGTTTTAGTTCCATGATTTAGAAGCCAAACTTATTGTTGTCTACCCGCTATATGAATTTATAAACACTATATTGCAACAGAGAATTTCGTACTATAAATACCCAGGACATTTAGCCATAAATATAAGCACAAATCTATTGAGGCAGGGGACAATTCAAAAAAACAAAGGCTTTATTAAAATATTATTTATTTTATACTAGCTCTTCCTCTCGGTTTCGCCTACGTTCATGATTACTACTCGCGGTAGGGTGATTTATTTAGCTTATGTTACTTGTGAATAAAGTAGCTTTCTAATGGTGAAAGAATAATTAAAATTGGTTGATTAGATTTAGAGTTTATGGATTATAAACAACAAACATTTCCTCTTCATAATATTAGTATAAAAGTACAGACTACCAAGGTGACGTAATAGCCTACGTAATTCTGAAATAAACGACTACCATATTCTATAGTCACTTATTCTAAACGTATCACTAGCGCGTTGTTGACTCTAGGGAATAAAGATTAAAGATGGGATGAAAAGAAAGCGATTGGGGAGGCAGGTACGGATGCCGCCGGGACTCACTGGGTGTACCAAATTAACGGTGTTTTAATCGCAACGCCGGTTTTCTATACCAGGATAGGCAACTTAGTCGTGTAAGTCCATTACGCCGGTCTAATGTGGACTGGCAGACTATCACACATCTTCAAGAGTTTTATGAAAAACTCTTAAACGTGTAGGTTACTCATTGAAATTAAACTACTATATTCGGATTTTATCGCGTTGTTTATTTATCACTGTATTACATAATTTTGAAACTATTGTACTACTACTACTACTATTGAATTTTACTAATTTATAAGCTAATAAAGTTATTTTAACTATTAAATCTATTTATATTTAGGCTTACATTTTCCCGACGTTTCGGTTGCTTTTCTCCCCGTGACCATGACTGCTGATATTGTGTAGGTTACTGCGCGACGGTTCTCTTAAAATAAATAAATTTAAATTTCTGTCAAACTTATACGCACATAACTTGGAAAAGTCAGAGGTGTCGTGGGATCGAACTTAGCATGGCGGTCTAATGAGCTCCCACTAGGCAGCAAAGTCATTAAGAAAAATTTACAACATCCAATATCTACCACTCGTAAATAAAAAGAACTGTGGACATATCTTTTCACTGCTCATGACATTCAAGGCACGTCCCTGCCAGACGTTGCTGTCTACCAGCAACGGAGACGTTTGGCACACCACCTGCTGCCAGGCATTAATTATATTCAGGTAACGTGGTGAGGCTGATTTACCACGTCAGTGCCAAACTTTGAATCTGTATAAATTATACATATATATAGCCTCACGACTATATTATCGAAGAGGTAGGCAGAGATGTACTAAGCAGCGTAAAAAACAAACTCAAATTTTGCCTGCACTGGTTTTAAATCTATTTGCGTTTCACGAGTATAATACTAGACTTATGAAAATTTCATGACAGAAAAATCAAATGACTCTTTTCTTGACCTGGAAATTGATCCTAAAGCCTTATGCCAGTTGCATTCACTACCGCTGCACCGACTATAAACCAGACTTAATAATGTATTGTTACCCGCAGTTGGTAATTTAGAACATAGCAGTTCTGTTCTAAGCGACTAAGATGAAGTTAAGTGTGCGCCGGTACATGGATAAAAATAAAGTTTGGGAGAATAAAGATTCTGCTGCCTCACAAACTGAGACATGACATCGTCAGACCAATAAACTTATGACCACGGCTAGAGTAACCTGATTAAAATGACAAGCATTAATAAGGTAAACATTATGCATGATCACATTAATAACTGTCACAAATTATATATGCGAAACTTTAAAAGTTTTTATGCGATAAAGCTTGCTCAGTACCTCCTTTATCGTTACTGGATTATTCAATAGCAAGGCTCGTTCACGCTGTTGCAATTTAGAAGTAAAATATGAGCCCGTTTCTGCTCAGACACCATCTCCACAACCTTCTGCTTAATTGGCTGCCGGTGAAGCCAATCTTGAAGATGTGGTCGTTGAGCGAGCAGTGATCAAATTGCACAAAGACTTAGAATTTATACACGAAATTGTGGCATATCGTATCTATATACAATGCAAGCAAAACTTTACGGATAGTGTAGTGGTTTAAGCGGGCGGCTCGCCATTGCCTTTGTGCTAAGGGTCGTGACTTTGAAGACACGGAAAATTATTGTGGTCTAGGTATTATGTGTGTCCATTGTTTGAATGTTGTGAAAGTCTTACGTGACTCAGGAATCATAAATAGAGCGAGCGATGCCTGAAAAAAATGCTGACGCGTTTCTATGCAGAAGTAAACTATCTTACAAACGCCATTTTCTCGAAAAATTCGTAGAATCAAAATAAAACACACGATATTAATTATACATATAACCATTTGAGTGAATTCGCAAAGATTCTGTTCTGGCTTGCGTTCAGCAATGGAATAACATTATAAATTGACGCGCACCAAACGTGGTTAAAATGCACAAATGGAAAACATTGAACGGTTTTGTTGCGAAGCTCTGACGCTTTACAGTTTCTGACACCAATTGTTATTTTGTGGCCTGGTTAAATAAATAAATGTCTAAAGAATATTCTCGCTCAAACTTCTAAGACTTTGCCGTACCGTAAAGTTGGCCCATAAAAGTAAGAAACTATATGCATATATCACGCCAGATTTTTTTGCCTGGAAATCCAACACATATTTTCTCATGATGGAAAAAAATTACTACTCTTTATGAATATGTACATATCACGGCTATTAATAGACTTATCCCATGGTAATTATAAGCAAACGTTATTATAGTACTTATGAGCCTAATTGTTGGCCTACTGCAGGATAAAGGCTTCGCCTCCTTTCTTTCACTACAGTTTAGATCGAACTCTTTCCATAGATGACTAGTAGTTTATCTTTTTATGGGCTTGTCCAATTGACACTTCCTAGTATAAAGAAAGATAAAAAATACTAAATGCTTATACCAGCCCTATATATAAACGATAGTTCTAACTGAGAAGATGCCTGTGCTCAGTACTGATTTCTTTGAAATTAAACTACTATATACGGATTTTATCGCGTTGTTTATTTAACACTCTATTACATAATTTAGAAACTGTTACACTACTATACTATACTATTAAACTTTATTAATTTTAAGCTAATAAAATTATTAAAACTATTTGTATTTAAGTTTACACTTTCCCCGACGTTCGGTTGCTTTTCAGCAGCCATGGTCTATGGACTATCATGGACTAAGATGGTAGTTGTCTCAATGTTCCAGTGCAGTTATTTCAAAGTACCTGAACATAATTTAGTTATTGGTGTTTCTATTTACGCAGAATGTGCTCAAAGTATCATGAAGTCTAGCTGTGGTTTGTTTCTTCTTGGGTTAACCATTTGAAGTACCGGATCCCAAGCTGGTGGTATATTCCAAGCATCTTCTCTATTGAAATTGGGATGTTTTTTGATTTCAATAGCCTCGCGAAGCATCCTTGGTAGGAATCGGTGTTCTTTAGCGAGAATCTGTGGTTTGTCAAATCTCAGGTAGTGGTTGGTCCCCTGTTGTACATGTTCACACACAGCAGACTTCAACGAGCATTTGTGTTTACATTAGCTATGTGTTCTTTTATGCGGGTGCCTATGCTTCTCTTGGTTTGACAAATGTATGAGAGTCCGCAGGCACAATCTATTTTACAGACCCCTGCATCTTGTAAAGGTAATTGGCACTTGACGGATGGTAAAAATTGACTTATCTTCGTTGGCGGCTTGAAGTATGTGTTGATTGAAGCTCGCTTCAAGATGAACCCAATCTTGTCAGTGACACCCCTTACATAAGGCAGTATAGCAGGCTGGCGCTCGACTGTGGCTGGCTTTTCTCGGGATCTGTGACAGCGGCGTGGCTGTTGGAGCTTGTTGTCTTGCAGTACTTGCTTGACATATTGAAGCTCGGCGTCCAGGTTTTTCTTGTCACAGATCCCGTGGGCTCTCTAAAACAAAGACATTCCCACGGTAGCTAACTGTTTAGGATGGTGGTGAGATTCACCGTTCACGTACTTATTTGTATGGGTCTTTTTCCTATACACAGTGTGACTCAAAGTATGATCAGGATTCCTGATGACAAGTACATCTAAGAATGCTAATGAATTATTTGCCTCTAATTCCATAGTAAATTGGATGTTGTTATTAATGGAATTAAGATGTTCTAGGAATACACTAATACTATCTGTTGGTAATATTGTAAAAGTATCATCTACAAACCTCTTATAAATCCTGGATGTGATGGGGGCAGTCTGTAAAGCTCGAGCCTCGAAGTCCTCCATATATATGTCGGCAACAACAAGCGATACTGGGGAGCCCATTGCCACACCATCGACTTGTATGTAGAATTTATTGTCCCACAACAGATAGCCAGTTGTTAAGCAATGCTTAAGTAGTTCTGCATATTCCCCAGGCATATTGTGTTAAATAAACAACGCGATAAAATCCGTATATAGTAGTTTAATTTCAATGAATAACATTCGCGTAAACAGAAGACAATATTATACTGATTTCTTCTCAGTCTGAGGGTTAGATGATATACTACACTTGAACTGTGTGGATTGGTAGATTTGAAATATCTTTGAAAAATTATGAAGAGTTCTAACAATGTCTTATTTTACCGATAAAGCGAGTGATAACCTGTTTAATATGTATATAACTTCAAAAAGTCAGAGTCAAAATACAGCTAATTGTAGTAATAATGATTGAATTATAAAATTTGTTATACGTTATGATCGTTGCCTTTGTATTCAACTGATTTAACCAAGTTGGTGACATAGAACTACGAACATGGTTCATTAAGACCCAGATTAGTAAGTAGGATTACATTACAAGGCTCTGGGAAATAGCTTTAGTGGCATCATTCCGAGAATCAAGACACAGCTTGTAACCGGTGTATTTGAGATGTGAAATTCGAGGTGAATATAGACAGTAATTCGTGACTGCAAATGATGAAAATGAAGAAAGGCAGTTGATATAGACTTTACACAATAGAGTAGGTTATCCACAATTTTTCATTATAAATCAAACAGTTTTAGTACCCAAACTATAAATAACAACGAATTTTTTGGAATTATACTAATGAATAAGGCACAAGCGTTTCAAATCTGGTAGTAGCAGTAAATGACAATTGACAGAAAATCGATGCATGGTACAAACTTTTACGTAACCGCTATTCGAGGAAGATCAAGCCTGGAGCTGTGCCCAATAGACGACAATAGGATCTCAATATTGTGAGATTCAAAACAAATTTTGGCAAAATGTGTTTTATACAATTCTGTATATCTCTTCGGGGATATATAGAAGCAGCTGAAGAACCTTTGCCTTATTAGTTGGAAGTAGGATTTCTAGGCTTCTTACCGAGGCGCTGTGTCAACAGGTGACCAATCCGCTAGCAAAAAAGTGGCTGCTTTTAAAGGACGCAGTCTCTGGTATTGCAATCATCTATAAGTCACAATTCCCACCGTAACCGCTTATGATACAGCAGGTAGGACTATCTACGGCTTTTAGGAAAAAGTTGAAAATAAAAGAAGGGTTTTCAGATACATAGCCATAATTATAAGCTAATAAAATTATTAAAACTATTAAATTATTTATATTTAGGTTTACAATTTCCCCGACGTTTCGATTGCTTTTCAGTAACCATGGTCTCGGGGAGACTGAGTCTCCCGATGGCTGCGTGAGTTTTAATAATTTTATTAGCTTATAAATTAGTAAAATTCAATAGTAGTAGTAGTGTAACAGTTTCAAAATTATGTAATACAGTGTTATATAAACAACGCGATAAAATCCGTATATAGTAGTTAAATTTCAATTATTTATTAATTTAGGTCACAAACTAACACTTATTGAGTTAAGGTTAGTGAGTTTACTAAATTGTCGAAACAAAATTATAATAAATTGCATGGTTGAGGCAAAGGACTCTATCCATTGCCTCAACCAAGCAACTTACTTAAATTTTGCATATAAAAAGTGGCAAGAAACTCACGACAATTTCTTTATATTGAGTGCCAATCACAGGTTTTCAATTATATCGCGCATGCCGACAATTGACAGGTTAACGACAAAATTAATTTATTAATTTAGGTCACAAAGTAACATTTATTGGGTTAAGATGAGTGAGTTTACTGTGTTACTGAAGCTAAATTTAGTTAAGTTGCTAGGCTCACGCAAATAGATGAGCGTATAAGAATATGTCTGCTAGAAACTCACAGCCAGTCCTTTAAGCTAGTGTGTAGCAGAGCAGTGGCCAGACACTATAAGTTTTCCGTTACGTGTGACATTCCAACAATTGACAGGCCAAATCATCCATCACTACATATTATAAAACATAGTCCCACGCCGCGTCTGTCTCTTTGCATTAAACTCAAAAACTACTGAACGGATTTTTATACAGTTTTTACCGATAGACAGAGCGATTCATGAGGAAGGTTTAGGCCCTATGCCACAACCTCCAAATAGAATTTATTTATAAGATAAAAGTCTCGCTATTTCTCTTCTTTAACCTAATAAGAGTGACACAGCATGCGATTTATCTTCCCGATAGCTTTTACTTGACAATTGTAAAACTGGCCATAAGGTGTATTTATTTATTTATTCAAGGTACACCAACGACATTTTTACAAAATAATTAATATTACACATTCATTAACTGGGATGCAGAGTAAAAACATCACTTATAGGTGTACACACCATTCACAGCTTTCATTACACTATTACTACCGCAAAAATTAAAATTAAGTGAAATTACAAAATAAAATAAAAACAAATTACAATCAAAAAAAATAAAATTATTTTAAATGACATTAATAAAAAATTGCACTACATTACATTGATTAGATTAGTCGATTAGATTACATAATAAAAACAAATAAAAAAATGCTTTTTTAAAATAAACAATATTCCCATTAATTTACATAAATGAAAATTAAATATTTAGATGTCAAATATGAAAATTAAATTATATGGTATTCTGAAATATTCAAATAGTACAATAATAATTGCATGTGATATTATGTTTGTAAATGGTATAGGACATTGTAATGGACATTGATTAAAATAAAAATGATAATATAGGTAATTATAGGTCATCAATACTGATTACTTTAGCCTTAAAATTAGTCAGACTATCAAAATATATATCAATTTCACTGTTACGAGAAATTACTCTATTGTAAGTGGACATCATTCTGTTGACAGGAGCATGTTGGCCTAGATTCGTGCGACACGTTCTAGCAGCAAATGTTCTTATTCTTTTTTTGGACCTAACGTGCCATTGGCGAGGTACCTTTAAATTTAATTTGTATAGCAGATCGGATGTAGATGTCAATCCATTGGCAATTTTATATAAGGTACACAGATCAATAAGTGTTTTGTGTCGTTCTAAAGATACCAGCTTAAAGTGACTTAGTCGTTGTACATGTAGCTCTATAAGGACACTGATGGTCTTTAAATCTTAAATACCTAGTAAAATTTTTTTGTACGCGTTTTATTCTTGTTACCTGGATGCTATACACTGGGTTCCAAACCGGAGATGCATACTCTAAAATACTACGCACAAAGGAATTATACAGAGTCTTTAATGCGGGAGTTCCCCTAAACTCTTTACCTACTCTACTAATAAATCTCACCATTCTGGATGCCCTTTTAATTATATTGTTTATATGTGTAACAAATGAAAGGTCGCTATTTATTACGACGCTGAGATCCCGTATATATTTAACTTGCTCTAATATTGATCCGCTAAGACAGTAAGTAGATGATACAGAATGCTTTTTCCGAGTAAATGTAATGTGGTAACATTTTGCAACATTCAAAATCATTCTGTTTGCGATGCACCAGCTATGCAAAGAATCTAGATCGGACTGAAGTAGAGCAAAGTGTATAATATGTACTACCCGTGCAAAGACGGGGCGTGTCGCTAGTTAAATATAATTTCAGTATTCTCTAATAATGCTGTGTATTAGCTGATCAGGTTATAAAATCCTATATTCTATTGCAAAACATAACAATCCAATAAAATAATGGCTTTTGTTCTCTTCCAAACGGGTTAATACTCCTCCCACTTAATACTAAATTATCTAGTGTTGCTATACTTACATCGACAATTTCCCCTTTTTACATTTATACGGTAGATAGAATTATAAATTTTAATTATATTAGTACGTATTACATGCATAATATATTATTATGTTTATTTTGTCTGCATT
This sequence comes from Catocala nupta, assembly GCA_963675205.1. Lineage (NCBI taxonomy): Eukaryota > Metazoa > Arthropoda > Insecta > Lepidoptera > Erebidae > Catocala > Catocala nupta. Next base: position 19,337,020 of record OY776102.1, on the reverse strand, counting down.
GTGTATAATGTGACATGTATAAATAATTTGACACTAAAATTCCAGACTTCATTTTATTACTTAAAATTGCATGCCAGGCCAAGCAATAGGTACTATTCCGGGAAAATAATCTAAGAAAACAAACGTTATACTTTCTCATCACAGAACCGATGGAGAGCAGTGATATTAATTGAGACTTCAAAATATGCCCATTGGACGTCAAAAGGTCTCCTGTGGCCCACATATGGGCCACAGCATAACTTTTACACTTTAGCCTACCTCTTCAGGTAAATAGGTAAGAGACTATGTATGAATATAGTACCTAAATCTAAAAATAAAATGTAACAAGTGTAGATAAACGATAATAATAAAAAAAGTTAAAGACAATATAAAGAGACCCATCTTTATGTAATGGCACTGTCAATCTTTTTTGTCATCTCTTGTTATTACAGAACTAATAAAGTGTGAGAATAGCATCAGAATTTCTTTTTTGTACTCTCTGTCGGTCGAGCTCGCGGCACACCTGATGGTAAGTTTCATCATCGCTCATGAAATTCGACAATGTCACAGCAACAGTATAAATTCAGCTAAATCATTGTCTATCAAGATAGCAGTACTCTCTTTTAACCTCGTTTAAAGAAGGATAAGGCAGAGTGCTTAGGAAATACAACCGTAGGTAGTTCAATCCAGAGCCGACATACACTAAAATAAGTGAGAATAAATGGTCCGTAGTTATAATCATCTGTTCACCACAGCAATGCGCCGTCATTAAGATTTTTTAAAAATATATAACCTACTTCTGCATTCGGTTTATCCTGTCTCGCGGGGGACTTTACGAACATTCAAACAATGTACACAAAGAACACCCTGACTTATGACAACTATTTTTGGACCACACAAATTTTTGTCCCATGTTGTCGAACCCACAACATTCGGCGCAGTGACAGCGGCAAGGCGATCACTTAAACCACTTCACTATTCATGCAGTCGCATCCCGAAACAATATAAACATTGACATATCTACACATATGTTTCCTTTGAGCTTTGCTCTGTACTTAATATGTAATTATTGCTATTCAATCGAAATTTGCTTTTAAACTGCATCGAAGTAAAAATAACAACTGACAAAAAACAGCCGGGAGCAACATTTTATGTAAATAATTTACAATAGCAAAGCCGTAGTAATATGATTGTGAAATTTTATTCAAACTTGATACAATATACATATTATCATTGCGCAGGCCGAGAGTTTAAAGTGCGAAATGTTGCAATCTGAAGAATTTTAAGCCGCTAACATTTTTCTACAAAATAAGGACAAAATATTGGCACATGAGCTTATTCTTTTAATTTAAAATTGATTAGATTTTTATATCCTACAAAGTCAAGTATTTATCTGTAAGCTAACTATATTCTAATAGGTATAGGTATAAATTGTAAGTCTACACATTGCCACAGTTCCCACGTTAAAAGGTATATCCTTTAACTTTAACTTATGTCTACTTAGCACATGCTAGATTCCACCTAGTGCTATTGCTGTCGACCAGCACAGAATTTATTCTTAAAATACTATTTTAAATTTTGCCCGATTTTAAACTCGAAGTATATCACAACCAGTAACCGTAACGACCTAAAACCTACGTTGAAATTTATATATTTAGGGAAATCGTGTTTGCTAACATTTTAACATTACACTAAATGACTACACTGCTACAAACAAAATATTTGTCCTCCTCCAAAATTCAACGTACCAAATGGATTCCCTCCAAAAATTGGGAGGCTGGAAAAATGGCAACACACTTCGCAACGAACATACGAATGAAATATTAATGTTGCCATCAATTCAGCGAGTTTCACCTCGGATGAGTTAAAAATTTAAAAACCAATGCCATTTGGAGTGTTGCCAAACGAAAAACGTTGAGTGTAGGTGGAATTTAATGCGCTAGTGAAAACTGTTGGAAAAACTGCTTGCTTCGAATGTTGTTATCTTTGTAATTAGAACGGTTGAGTTGTTTTATGGTAGACTCCATTATCATTTCAGAAGAAATGGTATGGTATGTAGGTCATTAAGCATGAAGGCTTATTTCGTCTCTATAGTTTTGTGGTACCTATAAGTTTAAAAGAGAGTCGTGTTGTTACAGGTCTGAAGACAGAAAAAGAAATTGCAACAATCTTCTCTAAGGTTTTGAGTTTGGACTTACGGAGGTTGAGAATGTGTGACGTTGCTAGGATCAGTTTGTCGCTTGTCTAGCAGTATACCTATATATTCGTGTATTTAGAGGTGAGTGCTATGTATTTATTTATGTAATAATAATTATTTCTAGACCGAATTACAGTCACAATTTTTTTTTTGTAATTTTAGCACAGATTGACTTAAATTAGTGCGGCAGTAACCTTTTTACGACAAAATTGTAAATGAATTACAGCCTACTGGGATCATAATATTTCGTGCTAATCTACAAATCTGTGAATTTTCATCTACATACGTTTATCAGTTTAGGCGTATTTGAGTAACAAAGAACCAAAATCCTTCACAAAACAGTTAAAATATACGTACTAACTTTTAAAAGCCCGCGGCTTCGCTCGCTGTTTTTCTATACCCCCAAAAATGTGTATGCGTAATTTCATGATGGCCTGGCGAGTAGTTTAGGCATGAAAGTGTATCAAACAACAAATTTACATGATACCAACAGAAAAAGATAACTTTACATCTGATTGATCAGGTCAAATATTTAAAGCAAGAATGTATTAATACATAGTTAGTATTTGTCTTTGTTGGTCCAGAAGCTTATGTATGCGCTTTAGCTATCTATATAATAATAATGTCCTCCAGACCGAATTTCGGTCATGGTGGCCAATCTTAACGGAGACTGGCCATCAGCGCAGGAGATATTATAGTGCACAAGTGTGTGCACAAGCACAAGTGCACAAGCACAAGTGCACAAGCACAAGTGCACAAGCACAAGTGCACAAGCACAAGTGCACAAGCACAAGTGCACTCTCTGTTCCCTAACTCTCATGATTCAATGGGACGGATGATCCGACACGACCGGAGAGAGATCAGGCGCAGGACCAACGGGTTTACGTGCTTTCCGAGGCACGGGGGTGTCTAACACCACCAACTTTCTAACTCCGGGCTCGTATTGAAATTTCTTAACAGAAAAATAACTAACCAATAACTTTTTGTTGGCCCGACCCAGGATTCAAACCTGAGACCTTATGCATAACAGTCGCATTCACTACCGCTGCGCCACGGAGGCAGTTGTCTATATATAAACATATATGTATGTACGTAGTCCCACACTTCTATCCTCGAATGGTTAGACAGAAGTGAGTTACCCTCACCGGTGACTTTGATCGTGTTAATCTACATTTTATCAATTAGTTTCTATCCCTCGGAAACAGTACTTTTCTGAATGAAAGGTACTCTATGGCTTATTCAATCCCCCTCACAACTTTTAATGATGATCGGTCGAGTAGTTGTGGCGTGAGAGCTTAACAAACAAACTCACATTCGCATCCTAACTAATATTATAAAATATGTACAAATGTGAGTTTGTTTGGTTATCTAATCACAAATTATGATTTATAATGTACTAACTCATCGCTTTGCTCGCTTGAAAGCAGTACAGTTTTATGGACGAAATGTATTTTTTTATACAACTAAGATGGCAAACAAGCAAACGGCCCACCTGATGGTAGGTGGTCACCGTAGCCTACAGACGTCTGCAACACCAGAGGCACCACTTCGGCGTTGCCGGCCCTTGAGGAAAGGAAGTAAGAAGCAGAAGGAGCGGGAAGGGGGAAAGGGAGTGATTGGGCCTCCGGAACTCTCACTCACCAAGAAAACACAACAGTAGGAATATTTCACGTCGATATTCTGTGAGAGGGAAGTCCTTCCCCGGTCGAGCCGGCCCATTTATCTAGAATAAGTCCTGTTACTAGTCTAACCTAAACTTTATATATGCGAGCGAATCCGCAGGCGTGATCTAGTTTGTAATATTAGTCAGGTTAGGCTATATATATTGTCTCACGCCTCTAAAATCGAGAAGACAGAAGTGTATTACACTCAGATTCTGCCATATATAGATTAAGTCTAATGTAATAGGTGCGAGCGTATTGCCGTCCACCTTTATTCGATTTGAACTCTGATAGATTAGTAAAGGTATTGGCAATTAAATTTGGATTGTTATATACAGCCTCGATGGCGTAGTGGTTAGTGTAGCCGACTGCCTCGCTTATGGTCGCTGGTTCGATTGCCGCACAAGTCAAACATTTGTGTGCATTAACATGGATGTTTGTCTTGGTCTGGTTGTTCCTGTGTATATATAAGTAGGTACGTATTTACAAAAAAAAGTAAATATTTCGTATGTTTATCCATTGTCTAGTACAAATAGTACAAGCTCTGCTTAGTTTGGGCTAGATGGTGTGTGTATATGATAGAATATTATTATTATAGAAAAAATCTCATTATAAATTGTTGTGTTTCTAATTTATATTGTATATGTTAATAGGTATTTAATTAATATTGTCTTCTGTTTACGCGTATGTTATTCATTGAAATTAAACTACTATATACGGATTTTATCGTGTTGTTTATTTATGTTTATCGTGTTGTGTATACTGTATTACAAAATTTTGAAAATATTACACTACTACTACTATTGATTTTATTTTACTAATTTATAAGCTAATAAAATTATTTAAACTATTAAATCTATTTATTTTTGGTTTACACTTTCCCCGACGTTTCGGTTGCTTTTCAGCAGCCATGGTCACCATGGGCATTATCGTTCATTTTATGTATTTTATGTCTTTAATTTGTATGTTTGGTATAAGCGATTCGGTTGTAAATACTGTAGCTTATATTTTTTAAATAAATGATTATGACTATGAATGATGTATTTGGTGGCATTTTCAGACATTATGTTAGTACTAAGAATTTCAGGACAGAAAAACTTAGGACTCAAACCTGAGACTGCATAGCGATCGCATTCACTTCTACTGCGCCACTAAAGCAGCCGGTCCATTCCTACTTTTTTTATGACACAACTCCCGCACTAGGAAATTAAACCTGTGTCGGAGGGGACTTTACGAACATTCAAACAATGGACACAAAGAACACCCAGACTCGGAACAACCATTTGTAAATCACACAAAGTTTTGTCCCGTGTGGGATTCGAACCCACAACACTCGGCGCAATGGCAGTGGCGAGGCGATCACTTAAACCACTACACCATCCACGCAGTCACTGTCTGCGATTCACTACAAATGACTACAAGCCATGTTATACTGTCATGTAGGATATTAGGCTAATTAGCTCATTACACTAAAGCTATCTCAAGTACATACGCAATTAAACCGTACCTAATCCGACTATCAATCAGGTAATCTGCTTGTGCGTGAGAGCGTGCTACACAGACGGCTACAATCAAGGCGTGTGTAGGGGGGTCTCAGGTATGAATTGGAAAATTAAACGGCTATGTGTTTTTAATTAATGTTATAATGTGGTTGACAGATAGCGAAGTGTAGTAAAAGATATAAATGTAATGACATGCAATTTTAACTAATCTTTACACCGCACACATTGCGGTCAATTTTATAATAGGCGCTTCTTAACATGCCCCCGGGCGTTGGAAGCTTGGCTTCCAACCCTAGACAGAGCCATCATGTACAGGCAGTGGGCAAATCTTGCTGAAGGCTCGCCGCACAATGCCGCTACTGGTCTTGACATCAGCAACCCGGTTGATCCCGTCTGAACCAGGATGAACGGCGACAATACGACCCAAACGCCATTTCAAGGGCGGCAAATTGTCCTCCTTTATGACGACGAGAGAATTTAATTTGAGGGGTTCGTTGCTTGTCCGCCACTTAATCCGTTGCTGCAATTCCACCACATATTCCTTGCTCCAACGTTTCCAAAAGTGTTCACGAAGCTGCTGAATGCGCTGGAATCGTCTGAGATGATTGTATGAGCAGTCGTCGTAGCTTCTGTCAGGCAATGCGGTGAGCGGTCTTCCGATCAGAAAGTGGCCGGGGGTGATAGGCGTCAAGTCTTCAGAGTCTGAGGAAATTGGAGTCAGCGGGCGAGAATTTAAGATCGCTTCAATTTGAGCTAAAGCCGTATTAAGTTCCTCATATGTGAGGTGACAATTTCCCAGCACTCGAACTAAATGATATTTTGTTGATTTGACACCTGCCTCCCAGAGTCCTCCGAAATGCGGGGCATAAGCAGGGATAAAATGAAAGTTTATTCCTTCATTAGCCACCCCTTCTGCCAGCGAATTGCAAGTTGTTTTTAGAAATTTGGATAAATCATTATACGCGCCTACAAAAGATGTCCCATTATCGGAATAAATATTCTGCGGCTTACCTCGCCGCGAAATGAAACGATGTAACGCAGAAATATAACACTGACTCGTCAAATCACCTACCAGTTCTAGGTGTATTGCCTTTGTAGCAAAACATATAAACACGGCAATATAGACTTTAACGGTTCGAGAGCCACGACCTTGTCTACTAACAGCTACTATAGGCCCTGCGTAGTCTACACCTACATTATGAAAAGGATAACCTGGTTTTAGGCGATCATGGGGTAAGTTGCCCATTTAAGGTGCTATAACTTGCCCCTTCATGCAACTACAACGTATACATTTATGATAACAGGATTTTGCTAAGTTCCGACCCCTTATAGGCCAATATCCTTCACGTATACTGGCTAATAATAATTGAGGACCGGCGTGCATTAACTTTAAATGTTCATAATTAAATAATAATTGGGTAAATCGATGTGTGGACTGTAACAATATAGGGAATTTTTTATCATAATTAAAGTCAGCATTTGACAATCGACCACCAACACGCATAATATTATGTTCATCTAGGAAAATACTGAATTTGAGAAGCGGGCTCTTCTTGGGCAAGGCTTGTTTATTTAATAATAATTTGTATTCGGGGAAGGATTCTTCTTGAGAAATTTGAATAATTTTAGTTAATGCATTTGTTAATTCTATAGCTGTCAAATGGTTTTCGGTTACCGATAACCCTTTGCATCTATTTACAAATCGTAACACATAAGCTACAGAGCGTTTTAAACGCGATAAATTTGAAAAACGATTAAAATCAATTAATGAACCTAGTGTATGGGCAGACACTTTAGTGCTACTACTAGCCTGTAACGCAATATGCCTCATTTCAGGTAATGTTTCCTTGGTTTGTAAATTTACAGGCCAGTGACACTCGCCATGCTTTAAAAATGGTGGTCCTGACCACCATAGATCAAGAGACTGCATTAACCTAAAATCTACTCCACGCGTTAAATGGTCAGCCGGGTTAACATCTGTGGGAACGTGCCTCCACAAACAATTATGTCAGTCGCGTGCGGTACGGCATAGCGAGCGCACGGATACAGTTAGTAGTGTACTCGGCGACGCGCGGCAAGCTTTTATTTCGATCTACCCTACGTGTTTATAATGATTAATTATGAATATAAATAACAGTGATAAGCTGAGGGAAGAAGTGAATATCAGCGATGTGTCTGAGTGCGATAATAGAGATCTCCAAATACGTCATGGGGAAGACCTAGAAGCTATGTCGCGGGCTGAAAAGCGAAGATTGAATAGCCAAACGGAAGAAATAGAAGACACTGACAGTGAAGGCTTTATATGTGTTCAATCGAGACATGTTAAACGGCTTGCGCGTAGTTTATCGCACACTGGCGAAAAAAATAGAAGTGATTTAAATGCGAATGAGGAGATTTTTGAAATTTGTTTGACTTCAAACACCGCTTTGCCCAAACCAATCAGTATGGCAAAGCTATTGAGATCTGAAAATATTACGGACATACAAAGTATCCGATATAAAAATGCATACAAGGTTTTGTTAAGTTTTAATACAAAAAAAGAAGCTGAAAAATTAATAAATTGTGAGAAACTTAAGGAGAAGGGATATAGATGCCAGTTTACTTTTGTTACCGATTTATCGTACGGAATAGTAAGACAGATTGAATGTGAAATAACAAAAGAGGAATTACAAAAAGAATTTAACTGTGAACATGATATTGTATCTGTGATGAGATTGAAGAAGATGACGAATGAAGGATGGAAAGATAGCGAGACAATACGTTTTTGTTTTAAAACGCCCACCTTACCCGCATATGTTTACGCATATGGGTGTAGATTTAAGGTGGAGCCATACATCTTTCCAGTTACTCAGTGCTCAGGATGTTGGAGATACGGCCACAATCAGCGCTCATGTCCTTTAAGTTATGCAGTCTGTCCTAAATGCAGTGAGAAACATGAAAACTGTGTGTCCACAAGCTATAAGTGTGTGAACTGTAAAGGCCCTCATATGGCTCTAAATAAGCTTTGTCCTACCTTTTTGAAAGAAAAACAGATCCGAATATATATGAGTCAAGAAAGTTGTACATATCGAAAAGCGTTACAGTTATATTTACAGGAAAAGAAAGATTTTGTAAATGAGGAGGTACACACACCTAGAATAGATGATACAAACAAGAAAGAGAATCATAGACCTTATAAGGATGCTCTCACATCAAATTTATTTAGTCGAGATATGGATGCTGAAGAACAGACGATCGCGGCAACAATAAACACTGAAGAAGATACTTTGAACACACCTAATGTATGTTCATCTCCCATCATTAGCAAAGTAATTAAAAAGAACTCAAAGTTGAAGGCGAGAAAAGAGTTATTCGAGAAGACGCGAGAGTCTCATGAGGAAGTAGAAATCGAACTTGAGAGTGAGAACACTAGAAACCAGAAGAAAGAGAGATGTATTTTTTTAAAGAAGTTACTCAGAAAAGCGAAAGAAGTATTTTTGTCCGAATTATCCTTTAAGGATAAAATTAAACATTTCTTTAACTTTGTTGTTGATGAATGTAAGCTGTTTTTTATGAAGATAATGCACGAAGGAGATATATTTGATAGATTGATGCGTTACTTTATTGATGGCTAGTAATACATCTAATGATTATAAGCTAAACATTATTCAATGGAATGCTCAAAGTATAAAACCAAAACGTAGAGAATTTGAAGCATTCCTATGTCAAGAAAATATACATATAGCCATAGTAAGCGAAACCTGGCTTGATCCGGAATCTACCATTAACCTATGTGGTTATAACATGTACAGGAAGGATCGAGACGATGCATATGGTGGTTTGGCAATCTTAGTACACAAGTCCATTCAATCTTTTGTTTGTCCATTTGCGGTTAGCAATTTGGGAATTGAAGTTATGCATGTCAAACTTATGAACTGTAAGTACTTACAACACATTATTGGTGTATACTGTACATCGCCTACCCATACAACAAGGGCTGATTGGGACAGTCTATTTTCGATGTTTTCTCATCGATCATTAATAGCGGGTGATTTCAATGCACACCACACTAATTGGTCTTGCAAAAATGATACGCGGGGGAATCAGTTATTTGATTGCTCAATCGAAAATGGTTTTGTCTCTTTAAATAACGGAAGTACAACAAGAAGTAAATATGTCAATTGTGTACTTCAGGAAACATCTCCAGACATAACTTTTGTTTCTACGGATATTATAATGTACTTTGATTGGCGAGTCTTAAGTGAGAATTTGGGAAGCGATCATCTGATTATTAAAATAATTTACAAATATCATGATGTGATTAAACTCTCTTCCAAACGCAATCTTAAAAGAGCTAATTGGGCGTTGTATAAAGAAGTAATTTTTAAACATATTTCAAACTTGCCAAAGGATATGCGAGATATTCAGAATACCTATAAGTCTTTCATTGATATGATTAATGAAGCAGCTGACACAAGTATTCCTAAGATTATAGTATGTACTAATCCGAAGCAAAATTATACACCTAAAGCTTATTGGCATCCGGACTTATCAAAAATTGTTGCCCAAAGAAGGTTAGCATTAAAAGTCCACTCCACAAAATTTAAATAATTTTGAAAATAAACTTTTGGAATCGAAATTAAAAATTTGTAAAGCTAGAGCTGAAAATTGGCACAAGTTTTGTAATGGATTGGATAGTTCTCTATCTAGTCCTGATGTTTGGAGGAAGATGAGATGGGTAAAAGGACGCCAGTATAGTAATTCCTTTATATCTACTGAAGAAAAGGTGAATTTGCTTCGTAATTTAACACCTGATTCTGTTAATTTACAGCCGCCTCTATTTAGATCATTTAACCCACTTTTAGAGGGTGAGTTTAATATGCATGAATTACTTTGTTGCCTTAAAACGAAAGACACAGCTCCCGGGGTGGACAATATAACATATTCTATGGTGTACAATTTACCTCTATGTGCCAAAGAATACCTCTTAAAATTATATAATATGATCCTCAAAATTGGTGTTGTTCCTGAGCCCTGGCGTGATATTTTGGTCGTCCCAATTCCTAAACCTGCGCCAGATAGCGCTATTCGTAAATTAAGGCCTATATCCCTAATATCATGTCTTTGTAAGATATATCACTCAATGATTACTAAACGCCTTGAATGGTTTGTTGAAAATAACAAAATATTGGCTCCAACAACAGTAGGCTTTAGACGATGTCACTCCTCTCTAGATGCTATCACGCGCTTAGTGTCATATATACAAATTGGTTATACGGAAAAGAAGCCAACATTAGCCTGTTTTATGGACATAGACAACGCTTATAATAACGTACTGATAGAAAAAGTAGTATCTATTCTTGATGACATGTCAGTAGGTGCTTTGTTATGTAGGTATTTATGGGAGTACCTCAGTGAAAGAAGGCTCAAAATAAAAGGTGAAGCGGATGACATATTTATAATTAGATATACAAACAAAGGCTTAGCACAAGGTGACCCTATATCCCCACTACTTTTTAATATAATAACACATAAAATTTGTAAACTTATTAAAAATGTTATTATATCACAGTATGCAGATGACTTCGTAGTATATACAAAAAATAAAACGTTAAATGAAAGTATTGTACAAATTCAAGAAGCAGTTAATATCATGTTAGAATTTTTAGAACAATTAGGTTTAAGCATTTCGATTAATAAAACTAAAGTTTGTATATTCACTAGAGGAAAGGAATGTGATGGGATCGATATTAAAGCAGAGGGTTTTTCTTTACAATTGGTTGAAAATTACAAATATCTGGGGATGTGGTTGGATAAAAAATTACTTTTCAATAAACATATTAATGAACTTTATGAAAAAATGCTAAAGCTCCTCAACTTAATCAAGATTTTAGTTGGACCGTCGTGGGGAGTACATCCAAAGCACGTGCGAAGATTGTATATAGCTCTGATTCGTAGCAGGATCGACTACGCCTGTTTTCTGTACGATAGTAGCGCCAATAGTCAAATATCAAAGCTAGATAGGCTGCAAAATCAAGCGCTGAGAATAATTGGGGGGTTTGTGAGAACAACACCTATTCACGTAATGGAAAGTGAGCTCATTATTCCACCACTATATTTGAGAAGACGTTATCTTGCGCTTAAATATTGCCTTAAGGCTAGTTCTTTTTCGAATAACCCTACAATCAAGTTGGTTCATGAACTTGAAGGCTTATATGGAAATAGGTACTGGCGTAATAAAAAGTTACCCTTAATACCGTTTTTATATAAAGAAATTAAACATGAGAGGATCTTCACATCTTATCCCCCACTAATGTTTAACTTAAATATTTGGACTTCAAAAATAAATATTGGAGAAATTATTGTTACAAATTTAGATAATGTGAGTATGCCTAAACAGAGTTACGATCGCAGTTTACTATTAAATAATGTAACAGAAGAAATTAATAATAAATATGCTGGGTGGCAAAGAATTTTCACAGATGGGTCTAAAACACAGACGGGTATTGGTTCAGCCTATTTCGATTATAGTTCTAAGATAAAATCTAGTAACAATATTGTTTCAAAAATAAGTATAATGTCCGCGGAACTATTTGCAGTGTCAGAGGCTATATCATATGTTATAAATAATAGGACATCCAATGATGTTGTCATTTTCACCGACAGTAAGAGCGCTTTACAGCACATAGCTCGCTCCGCCTCTGGTCGCAGAGGTACAGCGTTAGCTTATGCCATACTACATAAGATATATACATTACCAAGCGAGGTAACTCTGAAACTGCAGTGGATCCCTTCTCATGTGGGCATTAAAGGTAACGAGGAGGTTGACATGATTGCTAAAAGAGCCTGTACAGATAGTAGCGAAACATACATAATTCCTGATTATTGTGAACACTTACCTCACTATAAAAACAAATGTCAACAGATGTGGAAGGAACATTTTGATATTCGATCTAGAGATAAGGGTATATGGTACAAAACTATGCAGTGTGAACCTCCTCGGATACCTTGGTTTGGCGACATTAAGTTAGATAGTCATTTACTTAAAATAGCATTTAGATTAAGATCTGGACACATGCCATTGAACAAATTTTATTTTTTAATGAAAAAGTCTATATCTCCAAATTGTAACGTGTGTAATAAATTAGAAGATGTTCAGCATCTTCTTGTAGAGTGTACTAGAAATGTATTTGAAAGGAAACAGTTGTGTAAAATATTAAAATTAAATTCTTTAGATTTAGGTATGTTCCAAACTGTATTAGCTAAGCCTGCTAGTATGGAAGCTAAGCTAGTTTATAAATTTATATTTAATAGTATTAAGAAAATCTGTTTGTAATTATGTGTGAATTTATGGGACTGGCATGAACCTTGATTGGTTAAAAGTCCCTAATTAAATAAAGAAAAAAAAAAAAAAAAAAAACAATTATGTGTTTTTTCTAATATTTCTGAGACTCGATTACGTACAAAAGGTTGTAACTTGTTAGGTAATATTCTTAGCCAACCTAGTACTATGGTTGAATCGGTCCAGAAAACAACATTGTTAATTTTAAGCCTAAGGGAGCTAACCGCTTTTTCATAAAGTCGTACTCCTACTAGTGCTCCACATAGCTCCAATCTCGGAATAGTGGTAGGCTTTATGGGAGCTACGCGACTTTTTGCAAAAAGAAGTCTAACTAAACAATTATTATCGTAGCTGACACTGCGTATGTAAACACAACTACCATAAGCGCGTTCCGAAGCATCAGTAAAAATATGGAGTTCTATTAATTTACTGGCATCACAAACAACATGACGTGGTATTCGGATGGTGTTTAACACCGGTAACTCGCTAATAATACCTGACCAGAGCGCACCAACTTCCGATGACAACGGATCATCCCAAGATATTTTCTCCAACCATAACCTTTGCAAGATGATTTTCATGCGTATGATACACGGTGCTAACAGACCTAAGGGATCAAATATTTGAGCGATCACTGACAGTATGCCGCGCTTGGAATTATCAGCAGTGATAGCATTGCTCATCGGGAAACACAACTGATCTGATGCTGTTAACCAACCGAGACCTAGAGTTTTACTCGGTTCAGCAGAACCTATGTGAAGATCAAACGACGATTGTGTGCACCCGTTTGACAGCTGAGGGTCATTTGACTTCCACTTACGTAGTGGCATCCTGGCAGCCGCAAGAGTGCTAGTTACCTTCTCGCGAATATCTAGCACTTCATTTATATTATTTCCGCCTGTAAGTAAGTCGTCGACATACATATCATTTATAATGATTTCAGCAATTTTAGGGTCTGTACACTCTAAGCCTAGTTGCTTTAGACACCTAGTGGCAAGAAACGGAGCGCTCGCGGTTCCATAGGTTACCGTGTTTAGCTGAAATGCCTTTAATTGGTCGGTAGAATTAAAACGCCATAATATATTTTGGAGATAACGATCATCGGGATGTACAATAATCTGTCGATACATTTTCTCCACGTCAGCAGCTAATACGTATCTATGTTGCCTATAACGAATGAGAATGGATAATAAATCACTTTGCGTTTGAGGTCCTACCATCTGAAGATCATTCAAAGAAATGCCTGAGGTGGTTGAACTACTAGCATTGAAAACAGCTCGTAGTTTTGTAGTCGTACTACTTTCACGTAGAATACCATGGTGAGGAATGAAATGGAAATTAATTATATCTAAAACCGCACATTCGGACATATGACCGAGTGAAAGATATTCCTGCATAAATTCTTTATATAATTGATCTAATACGGGTTTAGATTTGTTTCTGCGCTCCAAGGAAAGAAAACAATGCTTGGCGCGTTGATAAGAATCACCTAAGACCTTAGAACTTTCTTTTAATGGTATTCTAACGCAGAAACGTCCGTCTTCTAAACGAACAGTATTTTTAACAAAATGCTCTTCACACAACAGCTCCTCTCTAGAATAATGAGATGATGACTTAGGGCTAACCTCTTCGAGCTGCCAAAACCGTGAAAGTAGGGTTTGAATGTCATCATAATCAGAGATAGCAGATGAATCATTATGTAATAAATTACACTTAATACGGGTAGACGGCTCTGACTGATAACTGTTAACAGGGCCGGAAATTAACCATCCTAATTTACTTTCGAACAATATTGGCTTATTTATGCCTAATTGAATTTTTTGTGTACCTAATATATCCCAGAAAACATCTGCGCCAATGAGTATATCGACTTCACCAGGCAAGTAAAACCTAGGGTCCGCTAAATTAATATCTGACGGAATATTAATGTTAGTCAAGTCTAAGTTTCCGCTCGGAACACAATCGGTAATAGTAGGCAAAATAAAACATCGAATGTTGCTTGTATACTGCTCATTCAACGATTTCATACGCAATTTACACATATGATGTACTTGTGTTAAACCATTATTTATGCCTAGAACAGATTCATCTATGCGAATCGCCGGCAAACCTAACCTTTTAATCATTGACTCGGTAATCAGACACGACGTACTACCACTATCCAACACAGCGCGTGCAATATGCTCGCAATTATTAGCATCATATAATTTAATTAACGCCGTTGATAACAGAATATCGCACCGCGCTCTACGGTTGTCAGAAACGTCTGCGCTGCGATCGAGCTGTGGTCGATCTACACTCGCAGACAACGTCAGGTTGGGTTGAGATGCGCTCGTCGATGCGGTGCTAATATTATTATCAGATGGAATGTGAATATCACTTGTTTGTGTCGGCTCGCTGCTACTAATCGAGTTTGGTTTAGATGCCATATTAGAAACGTGAATAATAGTGTTATGTTTTCGGTTGCATACTCTACACCCTTGCCTTTTGCAACGATTCGCGAAGTGTCCACTAGCGAAACAATTAAAGCATACCTTGAATGATGGCATTAACTTATAACGTGACTCATTGTCTAACGATAAAAATTGTGTGCAAGAACCAAGAATATGATCGTGACTTTTACACATAGGACACGTTTTAGCAGTTGGATGTGAATTGTTTTGTGCAGAAACCATAGTTTTATGTTTTGCAGTTTGTTTACTCGGTGAATCGCTGTGCAAATGATTTGAGCTTCGCGATAATTCTATGGTCTCAAACATTCAAAAGTGATGATTTCGTTTTTATCCAACCGATCCTTATGCTCCTCCCACTTACGAAAGGTGCGTGAGTCTAACTTCTTTGAGATAATATAAATCAAAAGAGTGTCCCAGTGTTTGACAGGTTCTCCTAGGGATTCTAAAGCTAGTAATTTTTTATTAAAGTTGTCAATAAGTCGTTTCAAACTAACCGACCATTCTTTTGTTATTGGTTCGATGTTAAACAATGACGAAACGTGGTTATGTATAAGTAACCGCTTGCTATCAAATCTATCGCACAATATTTTCCATGCAGCTTCATAATTATTTGCGCAGAATTGTATAGATTGTATAACTACCGCAGCCGAGCCTTGTAGCGAGGTCCTTAAATAATGGAATTTAGTTATGTCTTCCAATTCAGTGTTGGTATGTATAAGACTGGAAAACGTATCATGAAACTCCAACCAATTCTCATACGATCCGCTAAACGTTGGCAATTTCATGGTAGGTAATTTGACGAGTTTATGAATATTAGGAGCACTACTTAAACTTTTCCTCTCGTTAGCAGCAGAATAATTGTTCACAATGTCTTGCGCCCTAGCAAGCAACTTATAATAGGTTGACTCAAACTCATCTCTTTCGGCAATATGATCTAAATTATCACTTAGGCATTCAATTTTCAACTGTACTTCATCGTACAGCTCAAAGATAGATTTAATCTTACCAATACGAATTTGCAACTCGGAAACATCAGTGGAGGCTAATGAACAAATATCTAACCCGTTAAGAAATGTAGAAAATGCCGTTACACGTCCCTTGTAACTGCCTCGTTTTTTAATTAATTCCTTTTCTTCGGACATTCTGGGAATGCAGGTGCTGTATCAACCTGTAATGTTACAATGCAATGATTTATCACTAATATTCTTAACTTAATTATATCTACCTACTTATTTGCACAATCGGTTAACAATAACTTTATTTGATTACTTATGATAAGTTTTTAACAATTTAAATTAGAAGTTTAAAGTTAGATGAAAGATCGAACTTAACAGTCATATACCTAATCGAACTTAGGTGTCTTTAACGCTTACAACTCAAGGACTGGTTTACTGGTTTGGCGAGTCGATTTAGATTAATTAATCCAACAACAGTAACTAATTAACTAAATGATTACAATATAATCTCGCAAACTACAAAATACCTATCACAAAGTATTGCATGAATGTAAGACAAATAATTCACTAAAATAGACACGAAGAAATATACAAAATATATGGTACTGACCTTTGAATAATTTGAGAACACTTATTAGCCTATATATTACCTGAGTGCTGGGTGAAAACAAGGGCAATTAGCACAAATAATAACAATTGTACGTTAACACTCCGGGCGAATGTCCTTCACGTGACCTTACAACGCACAGTGCCGATGTGTAAAAATCCTTATTTTCCACAGTAATCCCCTTTTTGACTCTGGATAACAGCAAATCTTCTTATTTCTTTAATATCCGGCTCGAAGGACCATGTGTAGGGGGGTCTCAGGTATGAATTGGAAAATTAAACGGCTATGTGTTTTTAATTAATGTTATAATGTGGTTGACAGATAGCGAAGTGTAGTAAAAGATATAAATGTAATGACATGCAATTTTAACTAATCTTTACACCGCACACATTGCGGTCAATTTTATAATAGGCGCTTCTTAACAAGGCGCTATGTATAATTAACACATTCTATGTCAAGAAGATCTATTGCAGATATACATATATATACTCACAATTGTTTATGGCTAAGGGGTAAGCAGAGGACATACGGCACGTAACAATAAAGTAAGTAATCTATACAAATAATAATCAATTGCCACATGTATGACAAAGCGTCACTTAAGAACAGCTCGACCGATTTGGCTGTTTTTTGTTGTGTTCGTAATTGCCAGGTCAATGTTTGTATGAACGAAAATTTGCAAAAATACGCAGGATATGTAAAAAAATCTAAAATGGTATTTTCATATGATAAGAAATTGGTTGAAGTTTTGATATTGATATTTTACGTAAAATGTATTTTTGTTTAGATTGACAGGACGATGACAGATAGAGATATAATAATAATATAAAAAAATATCTTACTATAGAACACTTCCCAATCTTTTACACAGGACCACGTCTGTTTGGTCCGCTAGTGTTTTATAATTTAAATAGCTTTAATAGAAGTAATAATTGTATTTCTAAAATAAACAGCGTTATTAAATGCGTATATAGTAGTTTCATTTCAGCGCATAAAATTCGCGTAAACGTAAGAATTATATCAGCATATAGCCTAAATAAGGACGAAACAACGAATTCCTTATTAGATAGATGAGGTGATTTAATTTTACTGTAATCCTGATGTTATGTTCGAATTAGGCGAAATTGTAAAAAACAAAAAAGACACTACTTATAATGACATACAACTAATAAAACGGTGTTTAGATTGAGGAATCATAATATAGGAAACCAAATTCCTGATGTGTACTATTTCGTATAATCACAAAATTATTAACTATGTACGTAATATAAACACAATTCTTTAAAACTAACTTATACCTAAAATATCATAAAACAGAAATAAAAAGAGAAAGAAAACTAATACCCTCTAATAGGCGTCATAGCATTCCTCCGCATCACATTCGACTGGTAGTGTGCCCAGAAGACTGGCAGCATTGCCACGTCGAAGGGCAATGCTTATTCTTTCCGCGAAAAAAGCAACAACTGCAGATTCCAAATGGTTGTCTTTATAAATTAATTTTGATGGGTATCTATAACACTGCCACAAAAAATTAAAATATTGGTGGTTTCCAATTTAGCTTGCGTCAGCAAGGTGTCCCTGTTCACAGAATTGAAGGCATTCTACAAGTAAACTTTTAAAATTGCCTCACCTTCGCCACAGCCAAGGTACGTGGAGCGAGAGTGGATGGCAGCCTCACAGCCCCCCTTCGAATCAAAACCAAGCTGGACTGGTTAAAATTTCTCTGCGAGGGGGGCATTGGGACGAATACCACCATCTTTCTTACGTAGAGCGCATAAATTTGCCCCGTACAAAATATCGATAATGTCATTCACCACACCGCCGGAGAGCATCTATGTTGGTTAAAGCCATCAGCTCCTTCAAAAGTGCTTCACCAGCTTCCATGTTGCGGTACCAAGCTGTCAAGGCCGCCAGCAGATCCACTTCGAAAGAAGCAAACGGCTGTAAATACGTCCTTGGCTGTGACTTTGAGACAATCCATGTCAGCATCAGGTGCGTCTGGGAAGGAGAGACCATCAGTGGGCGCTGGATGCTTGCTCTGAATTTGAATTCCTGATTATATATATATATTTTATTCTGAAGGTAGTATTATTTTCTGAGTCAACAGCGTGTAACAGTAAGTTGTGGTCACCTATCATGGCCAAGTTTTATCTTATTCCATCTATTAGAGTAAGGCGCATGGACTATGTCCTTAACCTTCTCATACTGAGAAAAGACCTGTGCCCAGCAATGGGACAGTATATAGTACTGATAATATTATTGTATGTAGTGCGTAAACCAAAAATTAATTATCCACGTAAATAACCACAAGTGAAATAGTTCTGGCTTTAACTGCAATAGTTAGAAGTAAGAATGGCGTAGTTGTTTAAGTAACTGTCTTGCCACTGCCAATACACCGATTGATGTAAGCTCGAATCCCACACCGGACAAAAATGTGATGTGTAGGTTTAGAGGTGTTTTTTGTGTATGTTGTTTAAATGTTTGTAAAGTTCGCGACACAGGAATTACAAAACACAGGGAAGTTATCTTTAAAGAAAAAAATTCGACGTAAAATCGAAGTCTAGTTATTAACTTATTCCGTCTATGAACTAGGAATATATTGTATGCAATATATTTCCTAGTTCTTTATTTATTTACGGGGATCTTACTGTGGTAAGATCTCCATATAATATCAGACCTGTCTTAAACTGTCCCTTTGCTGGGCACGGGCCTCTTCTCAGTGTGAGAAGGGCTAGGCCATAGTCCACCACGCTGGCCTAGTGCGGGTTGGTAGACTTCGCTTATCTTCGAGAACATTATGGAGAACTCTCAGACATGCAGGTTTCCTCACGATGTTTTCTTTCACTGTTAAAGCAAGCGATAATTAACTATTTAATACGCATATAACTTCGAAAAGTTAGAGATGCGCGCCTGGGTTCGAACTTGAGACCTCTGCGTGGCAGTCCAACGGTTTCCCACTAGGCTATCGCCGTAAATAACCACAAATGGAATAGTTTACGCAAACAAAATCGCAATAAGCGAGCTCTTAGTAAATTTTATACCAACATTGGTTAAACATGCAAAAAATAAGATTAAAAGATGACTCTCAAAGACCACGAAAATAAATGTATGTAAAAAACGCTGGGACTTTTAGCACATGTAATAGTGTCGAAACATCGAGAGGGCGCTTTAAAATGCAATGAATTTACGTACATCACTCAACGTATGTATGAATTTCCTCTGTACTATAAATATTTATTATAAAATCCTTTGACGTTTTTGTTGTAAGCAAAATGTGGGATCTTAAAGGCTACCATTTTGAATTTGGTGTTGGACGGTGCAAGATAGACGTGGGTGCTATATTGTGTGTTACATAATATAATGAACGATGTGTTGAAATTAAACTCATTTATATGGATTTTATCGCGTTGTTTATTTAACACTGTATTACATAATTTAGAAACTGTTACACTACTACTACTATTGAACTTTACTAATTTTTAAGCTAATTAAATTCTTAAAACTATTTATATTTAGGTTTACACTTTCCCCGACGTTTCGTTTGCTTTTCAGCAGCCGTAGTCACAAAAAGTTCAATAGTAGTAGTAGTGTAACAGTTTATAAATTATGTTATACAGTTTTAAATAAACAAAGTGATAAAATCCGTATAAATGAGTTTAATTTCAATGAATAACATTCGCGTAAACAGAAGACAATATTATAGGCAATGTGGTTACCAACATTGACAAGAAAACCTTTTTTAATTGCTAGCAAATTAGTTAACACATGACTTGTATTCTTGGTAGCCCCACTAGCTAAACTAGAATGTACAAGTTATCTAGCTTAGCTGGAGAACGTGGACCTACACCTAACAGAAGTTATCCTTATTGTAGTTACCAATTACAGTCACCTATTGTAGTTACCAATTGTAGCCATAAATTGTAGCCACCAATTGTAGTTACTAATTGTAGTCACCAATCGTAGTCATCAATAATTGTAATTGCCAATTGTAGTCACCAATGGTAGACACTAATTGTAGTCACAAATTTTAGTCACCATTTGTTGTCACCAATCCTAGTCATCAATTGTAGTAACTAAATTGTTCTAGTGAGCCCAATCATTTTATTTATTTAAAGGAACTAACCAAATTCTTCATGAATTTGGTTTATTAAAGCCATGAAACACGGAAAATAAAATTTCTAATTAAGAATAGCAACGAAACAAATGTTTATTTAGTGATGAATGTTGCACGGTAATTACTACACAACGTACAACATTTAGAATTCATTGGAGCCGACGGCCATGTTGGAGCGATGTAATCAAGACTCAAATTGCATGTAGTTTTACTAACTTAAGAGAATATTGTTTGCGTTTAATCTTTTTTCTAGATGATGACAAACTTTGTATAAAAATAAGATAGATAAGTCAGATTGTATAATTCGAAAAGGGTAAAAAGAAGATGTGTTTCATTAATGATATTATGAACTACTAGATAAAACCAGGCGTACACCACTGTGTCTCAGTCTGAATTTCTATTTAAAGTCAACACATTGATTACATACTTTACCAGTTTGGCGGACCAAAATATAGGGAAGCCGCATTTCTTACATCAAAAAATAGATATTTTTATGATATTAGATCCATATTAAATGGCGTGCAGAATTTAGTCTTGATGCATACATAATCGCACTATACGGCCTTATCAATCCCAAATTATAATAGGTATATTGGTTTCGGCAAAATGATCTTTGTTTTTTTTAAGGACAACTAGGATTACTTTTGTATCGCGGGGGAATTTTATTGTGAATCACAATTTTTTTTGTCCCGTGTTGGATTCGAATCCACGACACTCGGAGCAGTGGCAGTGGCGCAGCGACCACCTAAACTACTAGGTCATCATCCATGTAGTCGTCATTTTTTGTCATTTAGGTAAATAGATTAACATTTGGGTTCATATAATTATTATCTACGTCTTTTTATATCATTATCGAGAATATTACCGTCTATAGGGCACATCGCTAAACACTGCGTGCTGCTACTAAAAAAATCCTGCCTAAGAAACCTACTTTGTCTGACCCTAGAATCGAACCTGAGACAGTGACAAAGATACGCAAACATAAACACAAAAGTATGCCACCGAGGCAAAGGCAGTCAATATTACATAATCTCATTAGTACGACATTTATACATAAACTAAAGTACCATCTAGACAGTTACAATTCCTATCATTCGCTCTTTGAATAAACGTAAATCAAAATACTCACGGCATCTCGACGTCAAAGTACTTGAGCATTAAGAATCTTTTGAATAGAATAATTTATTTAAACTCTTACAGTAAGTATGTAATATAATACTCTATTTATAGTAGGTTTATTTACAAAAGAAACCACCTTATTGGTACCATCGTATAAGCTAGTTACACATATTTAATGCTGAATTTGGAAAAAAATTTGGTTTGGTACTTTAATTGGGGAAAAAGTGTTTTTTTATGTATCTATTTAGCTCGCCTGCGTTACTTCGTCTGCGTCACATAAGAGAATTATTCCCGTTTTTGCAACATTTTCCATTAATGCTCAGCTCCTTTTCCTCAGCTCAGGTCGTAGCGTAATGTTATATAACTTATAGCCTTCTTCGATAAATGGGCTATCCAACACATAAGATTTTTCAATTAGAACCAGTAGTTCCTGAGATTAGCACGTTTAACCAAACAAACAAACTCTTCAGCTTTATAATATTAAGTATAGATAAGCATTTCTGGTTGTGGAATCTGAAATTATGTCTGGTAGTCGTCAATAGGGTCGTCTCCTATTTCAAAAGTCTTAAATATAGCTGGTGATATGTGGGTGTAATATACCTTTTCCCATTATTCATCCTAACTAATATTATAAATGCGAATGTTAGTTTGTTTGTTATACTTGCTAGCCTTCACTACTTGATCTTCATCATCATTAAATTTCGCATACACGTTGTCAAGGGTACTGGAAAATGTACTGTTCCCGAGTTACCGCAGCCGCAGGCAGCAGGATCTTATCTTATCTTGTGTGGGGGCCAGTCAGTACAGACCGGCGACACTTCGACCCAGTGGGATCTTTTGTGTCGACTTCCCCAATAACGACTGCCATAAATGTTCATGGCAGTCGGGACCGACGCCTTAACGTGCTCTCCGAGGCACGGAGCAGGCGATAATTGTCAATCAATACGCACATAATTTTGAAAAGTCATATAACTTCCGAAAGTCAGAGGTGCGCGACGTGGGTTCGAACCCGAGACCCTCTGCATTGCAGTCTATTGGTCTCCCCACTGAGCTATCGCTGCTGTCAGGCAGCAGGATACTTGTAAAAGTATCTCATAACATAACACAACCAATTGATTCTGAAACTTTATTATAATATCTCAAGTCTATTCTTTCAACCTTACTCAAGTTTTTCAAGTTATCAAATCATAATTTTCAATAACTTTTACATTTCAATAGAACGTATCTTCAAGCAATATTCGCCTTTATTACCTAAGTAAAAGACGTCATTTACGCGTCAAGTTATTTTGTAAAAAGTGCGTGAGCAAATTTGTATTTACGCGACTAAGCACCGTAGGGGGAAGGAAATTGAGCTTAGTTTTGTACTAAGCTCGATTGAAACCGGAATAGTCTGTGTAAGTGTAAGCCACAATCTGCCTCTCAGGTGTTTAGAATAGCTGATTAGTATAGAAGCAGAGTTTTATTTCATTTTATATACTTTCAAATATTCATGAATTGAATATTTCAATGTCTTCTAATCTGAGATCACGCGAAGAGTTATTGAGTTTATGGTTAAGATATTCTCAATAATAGTACAAACTTTAGTCTTTCTTCTTTACTAAAATGCGGTCTTCAATCTAAGTAAGTTCTAAAGTATTCAAGTCCTCCAGGCCGAATTTCGGTCTCGGAAGCCAAATTTAACGTAGACTGGCCATCCGCGCGGGCGATATTATAGTACTCAAGTGGGTGCGCAAACACAAGTGCATTCGCTGTTTCTTAACTTCCTCATGATCCGATGCGACGGTAATCTGACACAACCGAAGAGAGATCAGGCGCAGGAGGCTTTGCGTGCTTGCCGAGGCACGAGGATGACTTATACCCCCAACTTCCTAATTCCGGTCTGCCATTAAGATTTCTTAGCAGAAAAACCCAATTACTTTTCGTTGGCCTGACCCAGGATTCGAACTGAAGACCTCATGCAGAGCAGTCGCATTAACTACTGCTGCGCCACAGGCAATCATAAGTTCTAAAGTATTTGGTCTTTAAGCGACTGCCTTAACGGCTTTCTGTGTGTATATTTCACCATCACGCAAAATGCAGTTTGCCAACTTGGGTTTTAACTTTAAATATACGCTGTTTCTTCGAATTACATTCAATAGGAACGGATATATGACGCATAATGTAACTTAAATGTCATCGCAAGGGAACTGTAGCTAAACCTAGTTATCGAGGAATTGTTGAATATCCTCAGAGACTAAAATAATACCTAAATGCAAATGGAAGTTTGTTTGTTTGTTATGCTTTGACGTCGTAACTAGTCGGCCAATCATCATGAAATTATCGCAGAAATGGATATGGAGATTGTATTGTTACGTGCTGGGTTCGAGAGATAAGAATTTAAACGATATTATCGACTAAAACACGTTTTATTCGAACACATAATTAAATTTAAAACACAACAACTATACTACACTTTTCCACTCTAACTGCTTCAAATTCTGTGGTATTTTCGCTTTCATTCGCTCCGATAAATACTTGACCGCTTACGATTGTAAACTGAACTGGCGTTTTTTTTGTGTGTGTATTAGTTGTTGGCCTCAGATGGCCTTGACAACTTTACGCGGACTGTGGGTAAGCGCAAAAGGCTCCCAACCCGTACTGACTTGGCGTGCGCTGGCTTTGCCTTTTATACGCGGTTATAGCATTTCTAGAAATTTATAGAAGCGCCATACGCCATACTACTCTTCGCGTTTTAACAAGCTACATAGTTCAGTAAGACGTCAATAGATGGCGCTGTAACAAATTATTAGAAGGCCGGGCGTTTCCCCACAGTGCTGAGAGATGGCACTGGCTGTAACAGTATTCTTTAACCCAGAAAAAGTACTGTTTTCGGGCGAAGCCACTGACAAAAGCTAGCGATATTATATTTAAAGAAACAAAATCCATCTCCGTACTCACCGATCCCTTTATCTGAATTCAAGCAGATCTACCCGTGAAATATCGCCGGCGTGCTTCGAATGTAAAACGGTGCTCTAACATTACCATATCGTTTGACGGTTCAAAGCCAATTTTATTGCTTTCCTTATCAAAAGGACGCAATGGAATTTAAACAGCCCATTAAGATCGATTGGTATTTGAGTTGAATTATGAATTAGTATGACAAAGAAAGGATGGAAATATTTCTAGGAAATGTTTGATGTTGAGAATACGTTGATATATATTTTTTACAACTGCCTCTGTAGCGAAGCGGTAGTAAATGCGACTGCTGTGCATGAGGTCTCGGGTTCGAATCCCGGGTCGGGCCAACATAAAGGTATTGGGTTTTTCTATTAAGAAATCTCAATACGAGCCCGGAGTTAGGAAGTTGGCGGTGTTAGACACCCCCGTGCCTCGGAAAGCACGTAAAGCCGTTGGTCCTGCGCCTGATCTCTCTCCGGTTGTGTCGGATTATCCGTCCCATCGGATAATGAGGGTAAGGGAACAGAGAGTGCATTTGTGTTTGCGCACATACTTGTGCACTATAATATCTCCTGCGCAGATGGCCAGTCTTCGTTAAGATTGGCCGCCGTGACCGAAAATCGGTCTGGAGGACATTATTATATATATTTTTTAATAGTATTATTGAATTAGTAAACTATCTGGTTTGTTTGACCAACCATGAGTATTAAGTTCAATTCCTTAACAAGGAAAAATGTTTTTAAGTTTTCTGATAGCAAATACTTAGTAGAAGTTCCGAAAACGTAAATACGCTTATAATTGTAGAGAACAAAGAGAGTTAAGGCAGTAATGAAGCGGTGGTAGACTTATGGTTTAAAGCATTGGACTTGCGATCGAGAGTTCACGGGTTCGAATCCCACCCATTGCACTATCGACCGGAACACACTCCTAGCACTAACTTTCAGTCTCAATTGGAGGGGTTAAACAAGTATATTAGTAATTTGTAACACAAATTGCTGGTAATATTCATAAAATGTGAATAAAATTGTCCTCTGGCCCTAAATAAATTTGGAACTACAATTTGTAGATCACACAGTTTTATCATGGTGGTCAATCCGATTACCTCTATACACCTAATTACACGAAACACTCCTTAAATCTGTAGTTACAGCCACAAAGAGGGGAAGTGTCGTCAGAAGGGCTACTTAACAATGGAATCACGACCCTCGGTAATGAGGAAAACGACTTAAAGAGAATCCATAACATTAGCACCTTCGGTGACCACTTAAGCTGGTATACCATCCGTATTCTGACTGCACGGTTGGGGTAGTTATTTAAGTGTTCGCCTCGCCTTTGCGCTGAGTGTTGTGAGTTCGATCCCACATGGTCCTTAAAGGACATCGGCGAATATCGGCCACTCACAACAACAACGGACAGAAGTTAAATGTATACAGAAAAAAAGCGCTTATTTTTATTGATTCTTAATTACTGTAAACAGAATATCTATGGCAGGGATATAAATATCACGAAAAATGGGAAAAAGCGTACTATAAAACTGGAAACAGTTGCTTTTTCAAGCCATGTCACTGGCGTTTGACTTTATGTTTATACGTGCGCGTTTTATAATATCATTTCATCCCTTAAACGCTGTAGTTTCGCAGCTACAAAGAGGGAAACCATCGCTTCGCCATTTCGTCGAGTACTGTGGGTTCGAATCCCACACGGGCAAAAACTTTATGTAATCCACAGATGGTTGTTCCAAGTCTGAGTTTTCTTTGTGTTCTTTGTTTGAATTTTTGTAAAGATCCCAGCGACACAGAATATATGTATTTGTAGTGCGATAGTTGTCTTTATTAGAAAAAGAAGGAAGTAGTATCCAAGTATTTTTCCCGATAGTGTCAGTTAAATCTGCATACAAGATCTATTTTATGCTTGCAACAGCAGAAGTAAAGTACAAATTGAACCCTTAAAACAAACAACTAAACTTGATCAAAAAAGGACTGCTGAGACGTTCTAATCTAATTAACTACTAGTCAATGGCACATATGTATTATTCAAACCAACCCATCAAACTCAAACTATCCCAAATAAACAGACAAAAACCAGAGTCTATCTACATAATAACTTCTGAACTAATAAAAATAAAAACATGCCTGCTCTGGAATAAAATGCCAGACTATTAAATCCTGCATTTCTCTAGAGCCAATATTCTTAAAACACAACATTTGCGCGTCACACCCTAGTAACAAAGGATCAGCTCAATACTCTCAGATTCAAATACGGAGGTACGGAAACGGAGGGGTATTTGAAAGCTCGTTTCAAAATAAAAAAATACGCGCTAAGCACGAAACTGAACACGGACAAAAACGCCCTAGTTTCATTGAATTGCTGGACAAATACGGACGAAAAGAATGGTGAACAGTTTTTAAAGTAAATAATGTTGACTGCCTGAACGGTCGTTTCGCTGCTGCCCTTGCACTGAATGTTAGGTTTTCGAAGCTACTATTAATTATTATTATTAGTATTATTAGTCTAGATACATCCAGACTGATTTAACAAAGCATTGTGTACATAAATTGTGAGTTTGTAAATTCCCTGTAACATGACTAAATCACTATAGTCCTAAAAACAATATTTGGCATAAGTCATAGATAAATAAATTAGCTCAACTAAGAACTAAGTCTTAGATTTTAACAAGTAAGTTAGAAAATTTATTAAGTTGCAAAATGAGTTATTCAATTATTATGCCATTCATGTAATTTAAATGTGAAGATGTTTGTTATTTAAGTACTTTCATACTGCTGTGTATAAAATAAAATAATCAAAAACCATAGTTTGAGTAACAAACACTTACATCACCATTCCAATATATTACATGATGAAACATAATAATTATATACACATGAAGGATTAACCCAAAATCTCTAGTTAATCAACATCCTCGACAAACTTTAGACCAGTGTGTCCCACTAGAACCACGTCCTCAGTTTAAATAAGTCCATCTCAATATTCCCTTTGAAGCCATTACTTTATAACGTTCAATTCCGCTCCAGCTAACTCTGCATTAATTGTTCGAGAGGAATTTAAATCCTCTTGTAGCATATCAAATGGAATCCATATGGAGAAGTAGACGAAATGTTATTACTGCAAAATATGTATAATATTTTTATTGCTAGGTAATAGCCGCTTATGGGAATGCCTGTGTGAAATTATGGTACGCAGTTACCGTAGCCTATGTAGGTAATAGATGGATAGGAGTAGGCAAAGAAATGGAAGGAAGAGACCGAAGGAGTGATCAGGAATCCAACACTCTCTATGTCTCTCCATTGCTTGCTCCTAATACAAGTATTTTGTTACTTAAAGGAGTACCTCAATTAATTTATTGTGAAGTAGACTAACTCGTAAGTCAATGAAAATAACCTTTTTTTTTTTGCTTGAACTTGCGCTACACGTGAACTATAGACCGAAAAGCTATATTACAAAATTACATAATTTATGATATAGCATTCACTTCTTACCAATTTAAAGTGAAGACCAAACTATTTAGTACCGTATAGTGCATGAGGTCCGGCTCTACTCTCGGGTCAGATCAACAGAAAAATATTGGGATAGTTCTGTCAAGAAAAGTATTTTCAGAGGTGTGTGCGATACTTCTAACTTCCTTACTTTGGGCTGCTATAGAGTACTATAGCAGCGCAGAGTAAGGAAGTTAGTAGTGTCGCACATCTCTCTGAAAACACTCGAAATCGTTGGTTTATCTCTCTCCCGCCATTTTGGATCGCCGTCCCACCTTTTTTTTTACTCTTCAAAATGACCACACTCCGCCTAATGGTAAGCAGTCGTGTGGTCTAAGAGCAGTGGCCTCCACATCGTCCTCATAGCAGCTGAGGCGATGTTGAGGTCTCTACTGTGAAGGCCTGAGAAGGTGCTTTTTCACGCTCTGCTTAAAGGACCCAGGATTGAAGGAAGAAGGAAACACGTGCCTTGGCAGAGAATTCCATGCCTTGATCATTCGGCAGAGGTATGAGGACCCAAACTTGTTGGTACGCACTCTAGTCGACTCCACCGTATAAGGATAGCTGATCTGAGCTCAGCACGTATTGTTCTGTATAGGAAAGGGGAGGGCGGGATAAGGTGTATATTCTGTAGAAACATGCCAATGAGGCAATGTCCCTACGAAGTTGCAGAGGTTCCAGTGAACTGATTGAGACTATTTGTATTCAGTAATTTAGGTATACTTATTAGTCATTAAACGTGAATGAAAAGTGGTAACTTTCTGAGTGTTTCATAACAAAAGTCATTTTAAAGCTTACGCGTGATTGAGTAACAAATATCTAAATATATTTACCAACTTTCATATTTATAATATTAGTAAGATTGTACAAAAATGGTCTTTCTTATTACGATGACAAGCATACAAAAAATATTATATGCTAGGCAAGAGGGTTGCTCTATAGCGTCTCCATTCTTAACTACCCTGAGTTTATGGGTTTCATTTTCGGTCGGCCTCGATGGCGTAGTGGTCAGTGTAACCGACTGCCACGCCCGAGGTTGCGGGTTCGATTCCCGCACAAGTCAAAAATTTGTGTGTATGAACATGAATGTTTGTCTTGGTCTGGGTGTTTCTATGTATAATATGTATGTATTTACAAAAAAAAAAGTATATATGTATGTATATCCATTGTCTAGTACCCATAGTACAAGCTCTGCTTAGTTTGGGCTAGATGGTGTTGTGTGTTTGTGGTAGAATATTATTATTATTATATTTTGGGAAGTGCCCCGTCTTATAATATTTACGTTGACTTGTATAGCACATAGCCTTATCCTTACATCTCTTCAAAGGTTAAGGAAGGAAGATGTGTATTAAATATAGACTCCCTATTGGTCTTGCGGCGAAAACGGTGTTACTTGCAGTTGATTATAAATACTGAGTTCAAATCCAGTGTCAGAGGAACTGTTAGTATTAGAGATACCTTTGTCCCAAACTTGGTTAAAGCCTGTATCTTGGAAACATTTGAATTCTCGGTAATAACACGCATTGTCTAAAAGACGCCTAGTTAGCGTAGAATTTAAACTGCAGATGGCAAAATGTTGGTATGACCTTCGAACAAATATAGCCTTAAATAAATCAATTTAAGGAAAAGAATGACGGAGATGAAAATGAAACTCGGTATATTGTGGTCAGCATTCGCATGTACTATTTATTGATCGCTTACTTTAACGGTGAAGGAAAACATCGTGAAGAAACCTGCAAGTCTGAAAGTTTATTTTTCTGTCTGTGCCGCGGGGGAGTTTGCAAACATTGAATCAATGGGCACAAAGAACACCCAGAACAATAATTTGTGCATCACACAAAGTTTTGTCCCGTGTGGGATTCGAACCCAGCACTCAGCGCAATGGCAGTAGCTAGGCGACCACTTAAAACACTACGGCATTCGTGCCATCAATTTTACATAATGGTCACAAAGATACCTATGTGAAGTCTGCCTGTCTGTCCCATACTGAGAAGAGGCCCGTGCCCAGCATTGGGGCAGTTCATAAAACAGGGCTGATATTATTACGGTACCGCTTTTAATTAGGATCTTGATTACCACTATATTTTGACACATTACATAACACTTAATTCATAGTTGGCAAAATGTAGGTGTATAATTCGACCTACTCATTTGGAATTATTAAGGCGTTGTTATATTTATATAATAATCAAACTAAGCTTTCAATGAATTGGCTTCTAAAGGTACGTGTACACCTAATCCGACGTTGACTGAATTCTTTCAATTCACTTAAACCAAATCTAAATGTAAATGTGAATCTTATAAGAGTTCGTGCATTACAAGGCTTAGGTAACTGGTATTTTTAAAACTGCACTATTATAGGCAACCCGCCCACACTCAGTAAGATCATGCTAAGCCGTATGAATTGGCAGATAAACGTCACCTCATTGATATGCCGATTTCCTCACGATAATTATTTACTAAGACGTTAAAACGACCAGTAATTATCATATAATGCGGGTGTTTTCTATAAAACAAATAAATTAATGGGCACATATTTAGTACGAGACCGAGAGCAGCGATAGGTCAGTGGAGAGACCAACAGGCTGCAATGCAGAGGGTCTCGGGTTTGAACCCACGTTGCGCACCTCTGACTTTCGGAAGATATATGACTTTTCGAAATTATATGCGTATTGATTGACAATTATCACCTGCTCCGTGCCTCGGAGAGCACGTTAAGCCGTCGGTCCCGGCTGCCATGAACATCTATGGCAGTCGTTATTGGGGAAGTCGACATAAAAGATCCCACTAGGTCGAAGTGTCGCCAGTCTGTAATGACTGGCCCCCACACAAGATAAGATAAGATAAGAGACCATTATATTCTTTAAAAAGTTGTGACCCACTTTCATGCTGCCTTTAAACAAAGATAAGAAAAATGATTCAATAGTTTGGCTATGGAAACACACACAAAACGTAAGTAGTCTGTATTATTTTTGTAATTCTAATTTCAATAAAGATACCATTACAAAAACCTACCACTACAAAATAAATTTCAAAGAAACTGCTTTACACAAACAAGGCTCCAGATATGAACCAGTGTACGCCTACTGTAAGAGCCTACATAACGGTGACTCAGGACAATATCTTCCTTTCACAAGCGCACCCTCTCTTCCTACTTACACCGCTGAATTTATGCTAAGTATACATAAGACTAGATGCATCCTAAGGAGCTTGTGTTTGGGTGAGGTAAAGTAGCAATTTGTTGGTAGCGAAAATTTTATATCAAGTTGAGAAGGAAGTAGTGCTTATGGGTTTAAATGTGAATAACTGAGCTGAATTTTAGAGAGTGTGGAATGAAGTTTTGGTCATATTTAGGTAGTTGGCTTTGTAAGTAACGATAATCACACAGAGCACAGTAAACTTGTTACTCTATGATCTTTTGGAAGTAGGAGGTACGTTCCATATAAAGCTTAGCAGATTCGTAGATTTAAGCTGAATATCGCCATACCCTACAACTCTATACTCCATATTATAAAATATGAGTGAAACAACTAGGCTTGACTCATATTTACGATTACTGCTCTGTTCTTGTAACTCGTAGCGTTATGTTATACAGGGTGTCCGGTAATTAATGGATAACCTTGAAATGTCTTATAGTAGAACTGACGGCCGTTCGGAAAAAATGAAAATATTTAAAACTAGAAAAAAAAAAGAAGAGTGCGAGCTATAAGAGCATAGCATACTTTTGACTGTCTATCTATTAGCATAATTAATGTTTAATAATAAAACAATAAAAAACCGATGGATTTCATTCATTCATGGTCGTAGTATACAAGAAAGGTATACATGGTGATATAAAAAAATACATATCTCAGGTAGTAGTTAGTATAGATATTTTTCATATTTTTTTCTGAACGGCCATCAGTTCCACTTTAAGACATTTCCAGGTTATCCATTAATTACCCGACACGCTGTATAGCCTATCTTACTTCTGGATAAAGTATATTTCCAATAATAAAATAATTTTAACATAGGTGCAGTTGTTTTTGAATTTATTCATTACAAACAAAAATACAAATTTTTCCTTATTATATTACTAGTGTAGATATAATTTAGCTTCAATTTAAATACAAAACACTAGAAACCAAACAGCAGTAAATATTTAACTAAAGAGAATATTTAATGAAAGTACATACACATCAACCAGCACACAAACTTTTCTGGAAACTGAAAACCTGCATTTAATATGCATGTGGTAATTTTACATAGAGCTTAGTCATTAAGTCCTTTATAAACAGAATGCGTGCTGTTACTGAGAAATTCTTGTCAGAAAATCTGAAAATCACTTTTTTCAACCTGGAGGTAGATACCAAGATCCCGTACACAGTAGTCATATCAACTATTGCTATGCACCAATTTCTAATAAAAATCTACCATATTTTACCTTTATTAAAACGAAACTTTTTAAGAATGCGTATCTACAGAATTGAATAGTATACATTTCAGCTAATAACTGTCCATTAAAATTAATTTGTTTATAGTTTTATTACCATTTTGGTTAGCAAGTTTGTTTGTCGATGATGTGTGATCATACTTATAAAAAAATATCAACAGTCACAAAATTGCATGCAGAATTTCAGCTCAATCAACTGGGGTGACTGGTTTATAATTTCGTTGCAAGGGTTAACTTAAATTGAGACTAACAAACCAAGGTAAATAAATGCTTATACTAAACAACAAGATAAAAAAATAGATAAAGTTTTAATAGATAAAGTCTTATCATAGTAAAGTAAACAGAATATGAAACATTAACATAATATAAAGTCTCATTTCTATACAGATTCAAATCGAAAATCTCAAGAAGTTGGTTTGAAATTGAATCAGGCGGAAGAAACATCGTTTAAACTTTGTTTTAATAAGACGCCTAATGCTAACAATCCTTACAATGCAAACATTCGCTCCATTAAAGACTTGGAATTTGAAATATCAACATTTTAAGCAAACTTGATGAATTTTCCCTCTGGCTGCAAAAACTTGCAATTCAAACACCCGGGCTACATTCAAATTTAAGCTTTACGCGTTTGTTTTAAGGGTTTATAACATATTTTTAGGATAGTAAAGCATTTGTAAGCAAATTTGGAATCCACAAATGTAAATTTGCGTCTAGTCTCACCGATTTAATCCAAAATGTATTTTATGCAGTGGCAAAAAGGTTTACAATCCAGCGCTGCTAATATTATCTGTACTTTACTGAAGTTTGTAGTATTATACGAATTTGTCGGTTTATCAGAGTTCTGCTTAATAATGTATGCAGCTTCACCGCAATACAAACGCCTTTGATTTGTCTCCTCCCGTTGCGAAGGGAATAGAGGAATCGCCTGAGCTGGCTAAAGGGTAGAATCAAAATTTAGAAGAAGTTCGTGTAAAAATGTTTAAGCAACCACTTTTTAACTCAATTAATTATACAAGCGAAGATTCTGCTTAATTAGTACCTTTCACTGAAGAGTATGATTTGGTTAATTCATGGCTGGAGGTTTTGCATAAAAAAATAAAAGGAGTAATATCTAGCTCATTTCATTCTGTTCTCGAAAACAGTTTGAGAGAAAACATTAATGTTACTTCTTATTTTCTTTTGTAGTACGCTTTGGTAGGAAGCTATTCACAGTACCAGTGATAGAATTACAAATTTGCTGACTTTGCATTACTACTAAAATTATGTGTGCACCAACATCAACAAAGTAAGTGGTTGGACAAACCCTACTAGTATAATAAATGTAAACTTTTTTACATTTCTTTGGAGTTTGATGTTTTTACTCATTCACATTTATACCGTTAAACTGATTTGGATGAAAGTTGGCACACATTGCACCCCAGTGGAATAAAGGCGTAAGAAGACTATACTAACTTTATAGGTGAGGAAAAAAACTGTTTGGTCTGATATATCTATTTTGCATTTTGATCTTATAATATCTTTTTATATACCATTAAATAGCAAAACAATCAAGCTCTTATTTAATATAATACAAATATTTAAAATCATTTTGTATAAAGATTATTTATAATTTTAAGTTAAAGTTCGGAATAACACATAGGATTATTTTTATTGCAGTATTCACGTCGATAAAGTCGTAGCCAGAAGCTAGTATAATTAAAATCCAGGTTAGTATGGCTTATATCCAATGCTACTATTAAATATTAAGTAATTCTTAAATGTTTGTCACCGTGACTAAACAATGCAAGTATACTGTTCTGAAAAAATTTACTACTACCAAATGAAATATATCTAAGTCTTGATATTTTTCGCTGTTTAAAGTTCACGTAATACTGACAGAAAATAGTGGAAAGATACCCAAAAATAGTTTAAAAGGATTCAATACTAAATCTTGTTATTACATTAGTACTGTAACACAGCAGACTTCAACCAATGTCATCACATTGTCTTTATGCATTCAGTTTAGACAGAAGATATAGCATGTACGTGCTTCATCAACATTTATAAGCAAGTTACCTTTTACGACACCCTCTACACGAGATGGTTTGTTACGAGTATACTGTGCTACAGGAAACTTCTTTACTTATTCACTTTTAAAAGTAATTTCTACATGATAGTAAGATTATACCTTAAGCTTTTTCAATCCACTTATCTCCTTCTTTGAGCGTTGATAGCATTTCTGGCGCAGCTTTTCTAAAGTATAATTAATATGGTGTAAATTGATTGCGGGGTCTTCATTTCCATTGTTCTTTTAAGTTGTCGTTTGCCAAGTAGCATTATTATTTAAATCTTGACATACATTTTTCGTGAAAATCGATTTCAGATTGAACTGAATTTGGTTAAATACAATTATCTATATCAATGTCCAACAGCAATTCTTTGACAGCAACCAGATTATAAAGGCCAAAAGCTCCTAAATCTAAATATCGTGCTCGCTGAATAACTTATTTCGTCTCCACAGTGTTCTGCCTGTCCTCATTATGTGAATTATGGATGAGTCGAGACACGGCTCGTAACGACATGCAGATTAAGCCCGCAATATGGAGGGTGGGGATAGAACTACCAGATGTACAGAAATTGGATGAGGTAATTTGGTACGGGTAATTTAGCTTTAGGTTAACATTTGTCATGAAAGTTCTCATTCGAGTGAAGAGGTTTTTTATTTTCTTGTTTCGTTGTAAAAGAAAGCAAATGTACGTTACTTTTATGAGCTTTATTTCTTTGTGTCTTTGATGTTACTGAACGAGTGTGAAGAATTGTGATTTTTTGGATTTCATTTGCTAACAAGTTATAGACTTTGTATTAATATATATTATGATTGTTTCCGCTATCCAAAATCCTTAATAGACGTAAGCTTTTGCAGATACTTATATATATTAAAAACGTTTTGGCCATATATTTTTTATTGTTCCATCTTTCTTTTTTATTAGCTTGTTGATATGTTCCACTGCTGGCCAAAAGCCTCTGCTTTGTATTTCCAAATCTCTCTGTTGGTGGACATTCCCTGCCAGTCCCTTTCAAAGGCGTCCAGGTCGTTCCATTATGCGTTATATATAAAAATATATTACTGGATTTTAATCACTACACATATCTCGTAAGCAGTTTATGTAAAATAAATAGGAATTTAGTTGCTTAAAAAATATTCAATGACTAGTCAAGCTATGAACGAACATATTGGACTAGTGTTTAACTGTTCATCAAAAAGAATTAAATCCGTTAGGTTACCCAAAACACAGGTAAAATTTAAAAAAATATAGTAACAGCATCGAGCTACATTTCCACAGGATAAAAATTGAATTCACATTAATATTAGAAACTGCTATATCAGAATGTTTCCCACTCTAGATCCGTGCATTGCCACGGCGTCTCTGCATTAATTTATTCTACCTGCGATCCCGACACAGTTTGAGTTGTGACTTTGAACAGATTCATATAATTATGTGGATGTGTATGCTCTGAATTGGATTCTGACAAATATTTGAAGACAAATTATTAGATGCTTGTTGAGGAAACGTGGGAATAGCATGATAAAGTTTATTATAGTAAGTAGATGGTTCAAAAGCACAATTACTAGCATTCAGTTGAAAACTGCCTCGTTAGAAAGGCATACGATTGTGCTTATGTTTGCTCATGAGGTGTTCGACAAATCTTGATAAAGTGTTAAACTTGCTAAAAAGATATTTCTAAATGATTGTCCAGATAATACTAATAATAACGAAAATAAACATTAATTCGGATGAGACATGGTTATAAAAGTGTTACAAAATTGAGGCATATCATATCTTGCCTTTAGTAGGCGTACGAATGTTATTTAATTGGTAAATTGGCCAATTGGTAGTTACTAGATTATGCCCACAGTTTCACTCACATTGTTGTAGATTTTTGCAGTAATATGTACTTCGAGAAAAGTACTAATTTATTGTATGAAACGCCTGACAACGTGTATGCGAATTTCATGATGACCGGTTACTCAACCGGTCATCATGAAATTAAGGCACGAAATCTTAATAAACAAACTCACTTTCAAATTTATAATATTGGTTAGAATAATATATATGCAAATAGAAAGCAGGGTATAATACAGTAGAGGCATTACATAAAACGTTAAAGAAGTCATTGAAGTATTAAAGTTAGGTACAGATTAACCAAATTATGTTTGGTTAATTTCTATATTTTTACCTTTTAATGCCATGGTATCTTTTAAGACATCAGCAATTCTCTATGATTGTGTCATAGTTGTAGTAAAATTGTTTTTATTTGGCGTTACTTAGTGGACATCTATTGTAATCATGTAATCGAAGCGGAATACTGCAGTACGCCCAGATCCCAAGACACGGCTGTCCCTAGGAGTTCGGTATTGTCAAGCTTTTTCTGTTGCAATAGTTGCGGTGGGAAATCCGGGAGTGCGTGCCGGGTTCTTCTCTTTACAATTATATGGTTATAAAATAGAGTAAAAACATTTATACCATGTTGATCACACACACATTAATGCAGCTATGTAGATCGTACATTTAAGTTCTACATGGCAGCTATGTACCACTCTCGGGCTGGTTGGCACACATGATGTGTCTACATATTGCCTCCGACTGTGCACAGTTTGGGACACCGTTCCTACTGAAACTAGCTCGTACCAAAATTGGGTTATCCCAACGGAGCGTTATGCTCCTAGAATCAAATAGTACACCTATCTTGCAATAAACGTAAACACGAGCTTATGTCCCTAAAACAAAGCCCTATTAAAAATATTGAATTTCAATAGAGGTAT
Source organism: Catocala nupta (assembly GCA_963675205.1). NCBI lineage: Eukaryota > Metazoa > Arthropoda > Insecta > Lepidoptera > Erebidae > Catocala > Catocala nupta. The sequence continues at coordinate 19,299,444 of OY776102.1, read as the reverse complement.
TATTATTACATACTAACTTTTGCCCACGACTTCGTAAGTATGAAGTTTGAAAGTAACTAACAAAATTTTCTTTTTTAATATGCACCTTCTAGGTGGCGTATCAAAATGAAACATGCACCATATTTTAAGTCAGAGCTTCAGGAATACAACTGTGAAAATCGGATTTATTTTTGTGCAGTAGTTATGCGTGCTGTGCGCTTAAATATACAGATAGATAGACAACATCTCTAAAAAGATTGTTATAGAGACGTTATAGAGAGATGAAGCTCTTATAAAAAGCCCTCATATTATTTTCCTTAAATATCTTCTGTGAACAGATTTACTAATACCATTACCAGTTACAATTTTTTTTAATAGCCCCGTTGATAAGGTATTAGATTTGCGATTGGTATCTTATCTTATGTGTGGGCCAGTCAGCACAGACCGGCGACACTTCGACCCATTGGGATCTTTTGTGTCGGTCCCACGATTTATCCCTTAGCTATCTCCCTATGAATGTACTGCATCAGTCGTTGCGTACACTTCAGAGGGAGAAGCCTGAAGTCCTCAGGGTTTGGATATGCCAATCCCATCAAACCCATCCTAAATCCAGCCAACGCGTCGCATTCACATAGTAGGTGCGATATGGACTCGTCCTGTTCACCACAGGCTCTGCAGATCGAATTGTGAGCGAATTGCGATTGGTAGGATTTAGAATTTGTAACCCAATTTGCTAGTAATAATAAAAAAATAAAAAATTGCCTAGTGGGTGACCGTTACATTGCCACTCAGAGCTCTTAATTCTATCGTACAGCACGACGACTGACTTTTTAAAATTATGTGAATGTTATTGTCTAGTAGCGCTTTCTTTTCAAATAAAGGAAAACATTGTGAGGTAATTCTCTTCTCAGAGGTTACTTAGTGTCTTCTCAGATATGCAGGTTACCTCACAAAACAACAAAACATTGTGAACTCACAATGTTTTGTTCTCCATAATGTTTTCGAAGATAATTATGTGAAGTCTGTTGACCTGTAGTATGCCAACGTGATGGACTATGGCCTTACCCTTTTTACACAGAGAAGAAGCTCGTGTCCAGCATTCGGACAGTTTATATACAGGGCTAATAATATTATTATATTGATAAACATAATAGCTTAGTTAGGCGAGGATGTTTTTAAAGCAGTATTTATCCCCAATAACAATACAATTAATACGCAATATCCATTGGTCTCACACTAGACAAAGCCTGTCCTATGAGTACCTAGTATGTATATAATGTTAGACTATAATTTTCACTTTATTAAAATTGGTTTAGTTAGTTCATCAAAAGGTAAGACTGAAACCTCTTACTTCCAATTTAGACTTCAATTAGTCGGGTCGATCGGTGAGCTCTCGTCTTACTAATTGAGATCAGATACCCAATTTGCTTATTCAATAACTTGCATACCTGACTATTGGTTTTCGTCGAAGTTATTACTATGTACATATAGCATGTTGTTTGTGCTGGCCTTATTCTCAGGCTTTGCTGCGAATAAGGTGAATAGAAACAACTTTTTGACTGCACGTACTGATGTAAGTGGTCAGTCAAGTATTGTGTGTTTAATACTACACGGGACTAAAATAATTTATCTAATACATAAATAGCTTTTCAAGCCGAGTCTAGAGTAGGTGATATTTGTTTCCATTGTTTCAATGTTTGTTAAATCTTCTACGATGCAAAAATTATTCGTATTCGTAAAAAAAGGAAGAGTAAAATAAAAGTAACAATTATTTTGTCGATCCAAATTCGTATCTACATTTGAATTATTTAAAAAGATTTGGCGATATTTTATATAAAAGATTATACCGCACGTATAATGATACGTGCGGCTGTTTTAATATTTATTCTATAAATTTATTAAATATAGTGTTATTATTTCTGAGTACAGCGCCTTCTGCGAATATGCCTAAGAAGTATATTTTGTGCATTCTAAGTACGCCATTGCGCTTATTTATGACTTTTAAAATTCAAATACGCTAATTGCCCTGATCACGTAAGCTTGACTATTAACATACTGTGACAGAAGTAAGTATTGTCTCGCTCGTTATGGCATTCTAATGCTTGAATATTTATGTGATGCTATGAAAATTTTTAAATCAATATATGCTAATGCGAGATTTGTAATTGAAAAAGCATTCGATTTTGTTTGGTAGCTACTGCTACCAACTACCCTAAACCCTGTTACTAGCTTTGGTACTGCTGCACATATTTATTTATTTTGTTCTAAGGTGATCATTAGCTTCGGTTGAAGGCTGGCCTCAGATAAATAGTAGGCGACTAAAACGTTTTATCATGAAACACAAGCTGTGCCAACAGTTAATCATGAAGTAGTTAAAGAAACAGACTACTATGATATTAAATACAAGGACGATGGGAACAAAAGCCTGACTAAAGCCGTAATTGCTCAAAGAAAATTGCTAGTTAATTATACCAGCAACGCAAAGGGTGTTTAGCTAAGGTCTTGTGAAAGGGAATTCCAAATGAAACATACAACTGATAAAGAGATTACTCATTCCGATTGTGTCGGGAGTTGCTTTGAGGAGCTTCTTATAGGATTTAGAGCAAGCATCGGTTCCCTTAGTCAGAATTTCTTTGTTTACAGTTTCATTAGCTGACAGTATTACGCATAAAGATTTTTGTGAATCCTAAATATCTGTTGTGATATTTTGTTTACCTGGTGTATTATACTGTGATACTCTTAGATTGTTCTATTGTCAAGAAAGAGGTAGTATCAAAATTATTGTTTTTTTTTTGTTGAAAAATGACTACTCCCTCAGATGGTTTAATTCCTGTGTCACAGGGATTTAAACATTAATTAAACAACGGACACAAAGTATACTCAGACTCTAACAACTATTTGTGAGACACACCAATTTTAGATATTATAATGGATCAGGTACTTTAAATCTTGTGAAACAACTTTTAAAAGGTTATAATAATAATAACTTTTTATTCAATAAATTAAAGTCTTTACAAAACACAGGCTACTGGCTACTTATTCTACAGGCTACTTATTCTATTAAATTCATATTAAAACTATATTTATGAAGGCTGTTTTTACATTGTATTACCTGAACTAGGTCAGCGACCTGTGTTTCAGGCTGTTTCTAATATTACATTTTTATTCTACTGTAAATAAAGTAAGGGTCTACAAAAAACATTTATACATGTACTGCAAACATTTATAGTTAAGTATACAATTAAAATAGTTTAAAACAATAACAATAGGCATGATGACAGGATTGAAAATAAGTGATACTTATTTGTCTATCTTTTAGATTAGCAAAAAATATTGGACACCTATTTACTGTTTTAACAAAACAATAAAATTTGATTAAGATATAACGCATTGAAGATTGGGAGCGGGGGCTTGTGACGTCACTCTTTTGTAAAATTTGTACCTACAAGTGACGTAACACGAAATTAAAACGCGTTGTATCTTCGTTGTTATTACTTTGTGGGACTAAAGAAAAATATGTGTCCAATATATCTTTCTAATCTAAAAGACTAAGCATACACTTTATTTTTGTCATCAAGCCTATTAAAAATGAAAAATTGCTTAAATAATAAGAAATTATTTTACAACTACTAGCAATTTCTCTATAACTGAATACGTAAGCGTTTTTAGGTCCTATTTTGTTAAAACTATGTAACATTGATAATAATTAATGCTATATATATCTAATAACTTATTTAGTTTATTGTACAAAAAAGGCCCTAAGAATAAGGAAATCTCTTCATGTGTGCTTAGTTCAGAAACTTTCACAAACTAAGTCTTTCCTTCTTCTGATAGTATGTTACTTTAGGAGACTATGGTACTTGAGCTTTTCTTTTAAGAAGGATTTACGATTAGGTTATAGTAGTTGAACAGATAAGGGGAAAATTATAGTAAAACAATTATTTAGACAATCAACATTTACTATAAATCAAGATTTATAACAACAATAAAGTTATTCCTACCAACTAAAATCACAATTTGTAGGAAGTCAAATGTATTAGTGAGATCAATTTTTGCATAATTATGAATTTTTCTTTACTTCTCTCTCTCTCTTCTCTTTGTCACTATTTCATTTTTTGTTGTTATTCCTCTTCTACTTCATCCTCCACGTCAGTATTTATCAAAGTATTTGTGCTATTTCCCATTTGCAAAGTCAAATATTCGCTATGGAAGATTTGGGATGACACCAGTCCCACACATTCTTTTTAAATAGTTGTACTTAGATTTAGTTATCGGTAAAGCAGTCTTGTATAGCTTAGGGTTAACGGTAATTTTTGGTATCGCTGTAACTGGTATCATCTCAGCCCGAGATTGGTTTTTCATAGAATACTTGACAGAAATGTTTTGCAACGCCGATTTCTTAAAAGTAGCAATCCTAATGTTGCTTATTTTACCAGCAAGATTTCCTTTAAAATATTTACCAGAAAATTCTTCGAAATTTTTGAAATCGGTATGGTCCAACCATTCTACATGATAGGGACAAACCTCCTTTCTAGCAATCTGGCAAATTGTCAGCCACTGCGAAGGTGCCCATACTGTAGTATTTCTTACCAAGTTTTCAATAACTGAATGCATGCTATCAACACTAATTTCAGTATGACCTGGAGGTAAATAGTTCAATTGAATAGTATCTATATTTTTTGCCTCTGACAAAGCTGCATGAACCGCTGCAAACACAATATTATTTTTATTTTGACCAAGATATGAATCAGAATAGAGTATCAAGTGTTTAACAGTACCACGTGAGTCGACCAACGAAATGTATTTATCCAAAATAGTGGCTATTTCATTGCCTCCTCACTTGGCATTAGACTTTCCCCATAGGTAACAAAGCCTTCTCTTGTTACGTTTTCATAAAAGCATAGATTGTAGACTGCGTACTTTCTGGTGTAGAATAGGAGGATGCTGTTGCCATGAAGAGTGTTCAAAACCTTCTGCAAGTCGAAGGAAGTACATAATATACACGGATTCTCCTTTCCAAGATCCCTGTGGAAGTTCAGTCTCGATTTCGAAGCATAGTCGGTATTTGTTTTGCCTCTGCAATCTTCTTTCGACAAACCATATTTTGCGTTTGAAAGCGTATAATAAACGTAATTCTGACTTAAGTCCAGAGTCTTCAAAATAAATTTGAGACAGACTTGCCGACGGCCCTGTCCTTCGTTAATAAAATATTTGAACGTATTTCCCCTATATCCTGAATCTTTGACTCGTTTTCTTTTAGTTTCTAGCTTGTTGCTCATTGCAATGATCCAATCTTTTCGTTTTGATGCCGTTAAGCTCCAAAAATAAGCAAACAAATTCATTCTCTTAGCTTGTGTAAGAGTATATCTTTTCTGCCATTTCACATCACTTGCAACAGACTTTATTATTTCTTTAAAATACTTGCTCGATTCCCCCTTCATTACTATATATATCCTTTTCATTACTATAGATATTGATATCCTTCCATTTTTTTATATAATTACGTAGTGTGCGATGCTATGTGTGTTAGACGTGTGTTAATTAACTCCTCCGATTTAAAATCTGTGCGCGCGCAAAACTTAAAAAACTAATTTAAAAAATACACCGTGATGTGCAGTGAGAAACGTACTCAAATATTGTGAAAACTGAACTGAAAAATATTAAGTGGCTTAAAACTTATAGACAAGTTTACACTAAATAGTTTGAATAACGGCCGAACTGGAAAAAACTCTGTGTTGTGTAGTTGGAAACAATAGCGTCCTGTGTCGATCTGTGTCTCCTTTCACTTTTGAGTCATTGCAACGAGCACTCCACCTCTCTGCACTAGCCGACAAGATTAACAGAAACGAGTCGTTATTTTATCGAACTTTTCATATGTACGTCTAGCCTTGCTGTGTAAGCGCAGGGAACAGGATCGAACTTTCGCGGGTTCGAACCTCACATATTCGTCGTCTTTTTGAATTCGTGGATAATTCGACATCTAACGAAAAATTGTATAATTAATTTGTCTGAACGATCACGACTACAAAAACCACAATAATATGTCGTCAAAGACTAAAGTTGCGAACAATAGTGGCCGCAAGGTGACGCCACTAGTTACATGCTTTAAATGCAAAAAGAAAGTCGACTACAAGACTACAATAATATGCTCTGTATGCGAGAATCACTTTGAGTATGATTGTGTTGGCTATTCCAAAAAACCAAACAGATTCAAGGACTCCGAAACGAAGAACTGGAACTGTAAAGCATGCGAACAAAGCGGAAAGAAGAAGGCACAGGCAACTTCACCTATAGAACCATGCTTTGTAACAAAAAGGAAAAAAGCCGAATCTCCTAAACTAAGCATAGCAGGTACGTCGCAGATCTCCACACCGTGCTCGACACCGATAAATGTAGTATGTGAAAAGGATGAATCATATTGCACACTGGATCTGTCACAGGGCAGTACCAGTGACCCAGTCTTGTCAAAAAGTATGGACCATATTACTACGACTAATATAATCTCGGTTCTAGAAATGAAAGACACGGTTGAATAACTACAGTCGGAGCTTAGTATTTCGCAACAAGAATTAGAAAATATTATATTGGAGAACAACGGTCTTCGCGAACAGGCAACTAGGCTAACTAAAGAAAACGCAACATTAAAGAAATTCTTATCGCAATCGCCACTAAGGGGTACCTCCGTGGAAAATAATAGACCCTCTTCACTACATTTAGATATGTACCCTTTTTTCACGCCGCCGAGGCTATCAACAAAGCGTAGCAAAGAGTCACGGCCCAATGAGACTGTTTTATTCCTCCAACAGAAGGTCGCTGAACTTCAAAAACAGCTACAGCAAGCAAGATCTGATATATCAATTCTTACTGAGAAAATTGACGTATTACAGAAAGCTCTTCAAATGAAAGAAGGTTCCTCGTCTTCTCTCCGGAACATAGATGCAACTGTTGTCAAACAAAGAAAGTGTATGAAAAATAAATTGTGTATTTTGACAAACAGTAGCTACAGTGGAACGCTTTCAACTATTGAACAAGTCTTCGGTCGTGAGTTTGATTACTGTCGTTATATCAGTCCATATTGTACTATAAAACAACTTATTAAAAATATTGATACTAAACTGTTGAATTACGATATGAACGATTATTGCATCGTGTTGATTGGCGAAAGAGATTTCAAACAAACGTGTAACTATATTGAGCTGATAAAGTCTATTAAAGAATCTCTTCAGCACATTACCCACACCAACATCATATTATGTACGCCCGCTTACGTATGCGGGGCACTTATATACAATTATAAAATTGAATTATTTAATAACTTGTTATATTCTGACATTCAAAATAATTCATATGCGTATTTTTTCGACACAAATCGTAATCTCTCTTTTGACATGTTTTCCTACAGAACAGGGAAACTCAATAATATTGGCATTGAAAATATATACTATACTTTAATGAATGATATTCATTTTGACATATTATGTAACAATAGTTCATCCATAATTGCATCACTTAATAATAATATGACTGAATCAGACTGTGATAGTATTAAGTTATTTCATGAATGATAATAATTGTAAAAAGGGAGCGTCATGCAAAACCATTGTGTCCAGTCAAAATAAACTAAGGGGTAGGAAATATAATAGTACGAAAAGAATTATGTTATATTACCAAAATGTCAGAGGTCTGCGATCCAAGACGAGTTTATTCTTTAATAACATTGCTCCATGTTCTTATGACTTAATTACTATTACTGAAACGTTCTTGAACAGTTCTATAAGCGACGCCGAATTGTTTCCTTCTGATTACATAGTATTACGTAAAGACCGCGCTGGTGACGTCGGTTGGGGCGGCGTTCTGCTAGCTGTTAAAGACTGCTACACTGTCAAAAGGATTTCTGACTTGGATGAACTAACTGACGATAAAGAGTTACTGTTTGCATTAGTTACATGGAAAAATGTTAGAATTTTCGTAGGCGTAGTATACTTACCACCTAGCTACAATGATAAACAATATTTAGATGTGTTGAATTGTCTCGAGAATGCTATCACTACATATGCAAAATATCAGTGTATTATTTTGGGTGATTTTAATCTGAAGTCTTGTAGTAAGTCTGTTATAAATCAATTTAATAACTTTGTTGACTATTGTAGACTTACCCAGTGTAACAATACTTGTAATAAATATGGATGCATTTTGGATCTGGTCTTAACGAGTCTCGAACCTGAACATATTAGTGTAATGTCGGATGTTGAACCTCTAGTACCGATGGACACTTATCACCCTCCACTGGAGGTGTTGCTCACATTACCTAAAAGTACAAAAGTTGAAAAACCACTAACTGAAATTCAATCACGTAACCTGAGTTCTGAGTGGAATTTCCGGAAAGCGGATTTTCATAGTCTGTATTCTGCTATAGCCAACATAGACTGGAGTGACCTTCTACACCAGCAGGACGTTAATATAACCGTAAATAAATTGTATGACAAATTGATTAACGTTATTAATGCACATGTCCCTGTAAAACAAGTAATATCCAATAGCAAATACATTTATCCAGCATGGTATACTAGTGAAATAGTTCGATATATAAAACTAAAATATATCAATTTAAAAATGTTCAAAATTCGTGGACTTCAACTCAATAGAGAATTGTTCAAATATTACAGGACTAAAGTTAAAGAATTAATTGGTATTGCTTTTAAAAAATATATAAATACATTAGAAAATAATATAACTCGCGAACCCTCAGCGTTTTGGAAGTACGTTAAAGAAAAACGGAAAAATAGGCAAAAATCTACAGAATTCACATTTGCAGATAAAATTATCGAGGGACAGGCAGTCGCCGACACTTTTGCGGATTACTTTAGTTCTGTATTCCACAACAATGTACCGACGTTAGATCCAGAGGCAGCAGAACGGGCAGCAACTAACAGACATTGTCTATCACTGATAAAAATAGACCTTATTAATTTATCCGAACTGAGACGGGCACTATCTTGTCTTAAACCATCTTCTGCATATGGTCCGGATAACATACCACCATTCTTAGTCAAAGACTGCTCGTCAGTCTTAGAGGAGCCTCTTTTGTATTTGTACAACCTATCACTTCAACAAGGAATCTATCCCAGTAGATGGAAAATCTCGAGGGTAACACCCGTGCCTAAGGGGGGATCGTTGGCAGATATTAGTAATTATAGACCGATTGCTGTATTGTCTGTCTTTGGAAAGCTCTTCGAGTCTATCATCAATCAATGCATTTTCCAACAGATTAATGGTCATTTGAACAGTTGTCAGCATGGGTTTCGTACTGCGCGCTCTACGTTAAGTAACCAGATCAATTTTGTTGATTAAATAAGTACGCGGGTGAAGAGTGGCTGTCAAGTTGACGCTGCATTCTTCGATTTTCGGAAAGCATTTGATCTAGTGGATAATGATTTACTCCTAATGAAGTTTGCCACACTGGGGTTCTGTTCTAGGCTTCTTAAGTTTATGGCTGACTATCTTGGAGATCGTAAGCAATTTGTTAAGGTGGAAAACTATAAGTCGCCCGAATATTATACACGATCGGGGGTAAGCCAGGGCAGTACCTTAGCACCCACCCTATTTCTGATCATGATCAATGATTTACCAAGCGTTCTCTCTAGGGTGCAATGTCTTCTTTTTGCTGATGATCTCAAGTTGTACCTAAAAATCACAGATAGTAACGATTGTGTCGCACTGCAGCGCGACATTAATGCAGTGGTTGAATGGAGCAAAGAAAACAAATTGCTATTTAACACACAAAAATGTAAAGTTATTACCTTTACCCGGTCTCGGTCTCCGATTACAACGACTTACGAAGTATCCGGTGCTCCTCTCGAGCGTGTCACAACAATACGTGATCTTGGGTTAACCCTTGACAGCAAACTGAACTTCCATGAACATATTAAAAAAATCAGCAAGGAAGCTAGCAAATGTTTAGGGTTTATAATTCGAACTTCCTCCAATTTTAATAATGTGGACGTAATGAAACTACTATATAGTGCATACGTACGTAGCAAATTAGAGTACAACGCGATTATTTGGGCTCCACAAGAAAAATTATACATACTGATAGTTGAAAAAGTCCAGCGTAAATTTACTAGGTATTTATATAAACGTGCATATGGATATTATCCCTTTCTATATCCATCAATATTTGTTTCTGGAATGGTAGGTTTGGATACTCTTGAGCTCAGACGGAAGTATATGCTTATAATGCATTACTATCTGCTATTAAATAATAAAGTGGACAATCCATCGGTGCGTGAGTCTATTCATCTGTACGTGCCAGACAACTACCTGCGAGGTTGTGGTCGTAGACAACATCAACTTCTTGCGTATCCATCGTCCTGGCATATTACAAAAACGAGTAATAGTCCCACCGTTACAGCTATCAACTTAATTAATGATTTTTTAAAAACTAATCCAAATGTTGACATATTTTTTGATAAGACTAGTCTATTTAGTAATTATGTAATGACATACTTAAATTGTTTTGAATGATTTTATTTCTTATGGTGACATTTATCGATGTATCATGACATTTTATTGATAATATTTAATTATTTTGTAATTTATTATCTTATTCTGTTGACATATTCATTTTCAAATTATTCATTCATTTTTTACTTATTGAATTTTATTTTATTTCTTATTTTTTGTACAAGGATATTTAAAATCATTTTCTTTTTTGACATAACATGTAAGCGTCTTGGTGCATAAACTGTAAGCTTATATTGTTTAAATAAAGAAAATCTAATCTAATCTAATCTAATCTAATTACGATATACCGAAGCACGGGTACGTAGGTAATTTTCTTATTAACTATTACCTAAGTAGGTACTTAACCGTTTTAAAAGTGTCGAAAACTTATGAGCAATAAATAAGTTACCACGAGCGAGCAATCAAATAGGTAGATACTAGACACTGGCAACGCATCCACCTCTCATTACAGCCAGCCGCCGACTGACGGCACTCAACTGCCGAGTCGTACGCGCGGTCTTACGTTAGGTATGAGACTGAAAGGTACTGGTGCACGATTTACGTTAGCTTTAAAATACACACTAAAATAAGGGCCTAGAAATGTGCTATGATTTAAAGAACTTTAGTCATTGCAATGAACTCTATGCATAAAATCTTATCTACACCAAAATCTTAACACTATCTTTTAGTGTATTCCTAGAACATCTTAATTCCATTAATAACAACATCCAATTTACTATGGAATTAGAGGCAAATAATTTATCAGCATTCTTAGATGTACTTGTCATCAGGAACCCTGATCATACTTTGAGCCATACTGTGTATAGGAAAAAGACCCATACAAATAGGTACTTAAACGGTGAATCTCACCACCATCCTAAACAGTTAGCTACCGTGGGAATGTCTTTGTTTCAGAGAGCCAACGGGATCTGTGACAAGAAACACCTGGACGCCGAGCTTCAACATGTCAAGCAAGAACTGCAAACACAGATCCCGAGAAAAGCCAGCCACAGACGAGCGCCAGCCTACTATACTGCCTTATGTAAGGGGTGTCACTGACAAGATTGGCTACATCTTGAAGCGAGCTTCAATCAACACATACTTCAAGCCGCCAACGAAGATAAGTCAATTTTTACCATCCGACAAGTGCCAATTACCTTTACTAGATGCAGGGGTCTATAAAATTGATTGTGACTGCGGACTCTCATACGTTGGTCAATCCAAGAGAAGCATAGGCACCCGCATAAAAAAAACATACAGCTGATGTAAAACACAAACGCTCGTTGAAATCTGCTGTGTGTGAACATGTACAACAGGGGACCAACCACTACCTGAGATTTGACAAACCACGGATGCTTCGCGAGGCTATTGAAATTAAAAAGCATCCTAATTTCAATAGAGAAGATTATAATAATATAATAATAATTATAATAATAATTTTTATTTGTTTCTCTCTCACACAGAATGATTACAAAATCAGGTCTTAAATTAGGTTGTACATGATCGAGTAAGTATAACTACGATGATTGATATTAATAACATTTAAAAGGTGAGATCTGTGTGAGAGACTGGTATCCGTACTAGGTGGGAAACCTGTATGACAGATGACCAGCCTCTCCTACCTCTAAACATGTAGTTGTTAATGTAGTTTGTATTCAATAATTATGTTGTGATATTATTTTAATTTGTGAGATGAGGAAGTATATCATTATTTGTGGTGTGTGTGTGTGTGTGTGTGTGTGTGTGTGTGCGTGTGCGTGTGTGTGTGTGCGTGTGTGTGTGTGTGTGTGTGTGCGTGTGCGTGTGTGTGTGTGCGTGTGTGTGTGTGTGTGTGTGTGTGTTATGTGTGTGTGTGTGTGTGTGTGTGAGTATGTGAAGTGAAGGTAGTGTGTGTGCAAGTATGAGTTTGAGGGTATATGTAAAGGCGTCTATATATGTGTATGTAGAAATAGAAAATGAATAAAGCTAACAGATTTGTCTATTTAATTGGTAGTGCTAAATTAATTGTGACCTTGAATATGAAATAACTATGATGGGATAAATAGTAGGTTTTCGGTTTCGTCATAATTAAGAGATTTTAGCCAATTTGAAATATTCTGTTTTCATTGATACTTAGTTAGGGAGTAAATATGTAATTTTTGATTTAGTTTATTATATAAGTACCGTCCGCGAAAACTGAAGAATTTGCGTGCAAATTCTGTGTGCCAACGATTGTCAGTTGAAGGACAAACCCTATACTTGAGACGTTTTTTAGTGGTGGAAGAGTCGTATGGAAGAAGAGAATGTTGTTTTAAAACAATATTTAAAATATATAGCTGGCGCACTGTAAGAACATCCGAGAGTTTATAAAGGTCAGTAGTAGGGTGTAAGAAAGGCAAAGAGTGGCTAACCTTCAATACTGCTCTTTGAGCTCTTTCAACTTTTATTAAATTAATCTTACAGGCGCCACCCCATACTGAAATACAGTAGGATATGATGGGTTGGCATAACGAGGTATAGACCATTTTAATGATCTTCTTATCAGCTATGTGGCGCAAATTTTTAAAGATAAATATGAGTTTGCGAATTCTGGCTGAAAGAAGATCTATATGGTAGTTGAAACTTAAGGAACTATCCAATACGACACCGAGATATTTAATGTGGGTTGTACTTTTTAGGTGGTTACAAGCACAGGAGTGATACTCTAGGCAGGTATGGGCCACAATTACGTCATCATTAGGTAGGTTTGTTTGAGTATTTTTAATTGCGAAACAAATGTATTTGGTTTTGTCTACATTTAGCGTTAGTCCATTATTTCTGAGCCATAATGAGACTACATTGAAACCCAACTGTGCATAAGAAAAGGTATCACTCCAAGTATCTCCGCGAAATACTAGTGCAGTGTCGTCAGCGAAGGTTACGATTTTGCCATTTTTTAGCTGTAAGTCACATAAAAAGATGGTTAGAATGTACCACCAGCTTGGGATCCAGTACTTCAAATAGTCAAACCCAAGAAGAAACAAACCACAGCTAGACTTCATGATATTTTGAGCTCATTCTGCGTAAATAGAAACACCAAAGACTAAATTATGTTCGGGTACTTTGAAATAACTACACTGGAACATTGAGACGACTACCATCTTAGTCTCCCCGTGACCATGGCTGCTGTAAAGCAACCGAAACGTCGGGGAAAGTGTAAACCTAAATATAAATAGATTTAATAGATTTAATAATTTAATTAGCATAAAAATTAGTAAAATTCAATAGAAGTAGTAGTGTAACAGTTTTCAAAATTATGTAATACATACAGTGTTAAATAAACAACGCGATAAAATTCGTATATAGTAGTTTAATTTCATTCAATTGATCGATCGATTTGTAAGGCCGCCATAATACCACAATCTCCTTAAGATTTTGTTATCATGAATCATTAAAGCATCAAAAACAAATTTGACGCAGTGAAGATCAAAAGCGGCTTACGCGCTTCAAACGACAGCCAAATCCATTTCCCTCCATACAACGTGTTTAAGAGTAATTAGAAGATAATTAAAGCAACAAATTAGCTAATGCCGTTAAGAAGCTTTACACGTTAAAGGAGGATGTCGGGAAATAATCCTCCATTCTTAGAAACATTAGTATCTGACGTGAATGTAAAGACGCTAGAAGAGACTTTGAAAGGAAAATTATATTAGAGGTTAAGACATTTATGTATGAGACGCTTAAGTTTTTATCCTGTTTATATAATATTGTCTGACGTTATTACGACGGTACGGCTTTTATCAAATTGCTTATTTTAATACACTGTTGTCACCAAATTTTTAAAGTATTAATCTTTACTACTATATTTTAAGCTACTTAAATTATTAAACTATTTAGATTTGCGTAAAGCAACGGAAATGTCAGGACGTTTCGGTTGCTTTTCAGCAGCGATGGTCACACGGAGACTGGTATGTTTATATTACGTGTGGAGACGGCGCAGTCCACCATTGCTACTGGTACCTACAGCCAGAACCAACCTCCTGGCCAAGGCACCCCTTACCAGAGCCATCCGTAACATCAACGTCCTTCAAACTCGGATTGATGTATTTACTTGTTCATTCAGTGAATTCGCAAGGGTTTTACTATTTATATTATGCTACAATATATAATATTAAGGTTTAGACTATTGTCTATTATGATTGTTTAGTTTAAGTTAGTAATATTTTATGTTTTCTGTTTGTTAATAATGTTGTTATTTTATTTTTTCAAAATTTTATTCTTGTAATGTATTCTTGTCTTTCATTCTTTAATTCTTGTGTGTAGTTGTGTAGTTTAGGTTATTAATTAGTTAAGTTCTTAACTGTCGCATTAGGTTCAAGCCTGTAATGATAGTTTAAGTTATTTTAAATAAATAAATAAATAAATAAATAAATAAATATTCAGAAAACAGGATCTTAAGAGGAATTACGGCCAATAAATATAATCAAAAGGTTCTTGACAGGTCTATTGCTGTAACGAAATATCGATGTGCAGAAAGGTAACTATAGCTTGGACTGTTTATATCTGTTTTAATTTGATGAAATGTAAAACTTTACAGGGCCTTACAGCTGATAATCAGTTACTTCGCCAACTTGTATTAAAAACTTATTCCAAAGGTAAGTTATAAATAAATTAATGGTGAAACTCTTCTAAACAGGCATTCCAACGGAAATGTATTTCGAAAATTATTTGTGTTATGATTATTTGTGTTTTTGTAATTATGTTATCTTTTTTAATACATTTGTAAATATATATTAGTTTAATAAATGATTATTTTTTCTAAAAAACAAAAAAATACGAAAATATAATATTCAGATATACAGACTGGCCTGTATGTCTGTATGTTTGTAGGCAGACGGGCTTGAGGGTTATGTCTGATCCGTCTTACCTCAAAAGGTACGGCACCCTAAACATCACATAAAGGGTTGCGATAAGCTGTGTGAATGTTTAAACGGATTTTACTACATATATACATACATAGATAGATATCATCTACACTTCCACAAGGGGTAGGCAGAAGCTGTAGTTACATCTTGATTTTCAGTAACATTATAAAGTCAGTACTTACTATGACAAGACAGGCTAACAAAGATTTTTTTAACCTAAGTCTTAGAATGCCAGACATAATTAAAAACTATTGTGTCTGGCCGCCGGTGTGCCGTTGCGTAGGTTAACAAACAAAAGTGTTTGTTATACTAATAAGCTAGTGGTGACTACCAACTTGATGGTAAGCAATTACTTTAGCCTATAACAGATTGCATTGCCAATTACTTGAACACTGCCAGTCTAAGGAATGAAGAACTAACTAACTCACTTCAAAATAATAAATACTAACGTAATGCTCCGAACAATGTCTAATGATACTAAAGACAGTAAACAATACCCATATTAAACGTTATCCGTCTATTCAGATTAGCCTTAGCTAGACTGCTTAAACTAACAATACAATATTAAATCTGCCATATCGCTTAATAGCACCCTGTAGTCTGTTCAAATATTCCATCCATGCTCGTTTCCAAAACCACTAACCTCGACCATAGGTCACTAGGGACGAAATAACTCTCTCCAAGATATTATAGCCAATGTTTTTCAAAACCATTCCATACCTCTTAAAATTCCGTCGACTTGTTTCAATCCGCGTTGAGCAGGTGCATGGAATAGCCTCCCATAATAGCCGCCGCTACGTTACGTCATATCGGTTTGCTAAAGCTGAATAACCACTGTATGTTTATGCGAAACAATCAACATAAGTTCGTAGACAAAATGTTGTTTTTAAAAACATTTATGGTACTTTTCCTTTATGATTTTATGACTATTTATTTCATTCATAAACTCACATATAATTATACAAAAGGTTTATAGAGGTATTAAGCATTATTATTATGCTAGCTATGTGTCCAGGTTCAACGTAAGACGACAACTGTATTGCTGTCTACAGCGCATATTTTCAAACTACTCAAAATCAAAATGAAATTTCAAAAATCTGACTGTTTCTTTGGCTAGTAATCACTAACCAGCAAAATACGGGTGTTATAGGTATGGATAACTGATATCCAGTCAAATCCGGTTAGACCAGAAAAGCCGACCCCAAGTGTTAGTGAATAATAAAGGCTAGAGAGAAGAATATATAAATAACTCATACATTAATTCTCAAGTATCGTGCTTTATTTAAATAATATAAATTAAGCAAATTTCTATGACATATTATGTGTTCGTATTGTTATTATCCAATACTGAAGAACCCTAACTTGATGACATGGCCCTCAGTCATACGTCTCAGCATTTATGCTAGGTCAACGGATTGACCATTGACGAGACAGCTAGTCCTGTTGTAGTTAGTCTGTTCTCAGCTCTCGCAAACTTCGGTCGCCTAAGGGTCCTCTTCTCTCTTTGTATGTTTTCCAATAAATAGTTTAGTCCATTATATTTTTTTTTTAAACGACCTCTGAGCGGTATCCCTTGACAGTACGTATTAGTTTTGGTACGTGGGAAGAATGGCCGACAAATAATTTTATTGACCAAGGAAGTATATAAGACAAATGCGAACGAGATCTTCGGAAAAACATATTAACATATCGTTTTGAAAATATTAGCATAGTCTTCATTAGACCTTTCTCTTAAACGTCTGATGATTTATCAAACTGATGAGCATATCATGAATTACGTCATAAGATGGAAATAAGCAACAGACATAATTATGCTAGAAATGATACGAATAGAAATCTGTAGTCTTTCGCTTCGCCCCCGGTAAATTAAGAACTTCTGGTTAGCTTACGTGTAAGTTGTAGTATAATAAACACATTTATGAAGTCATAAAAATTTCTTAGTTATAGGCCACGAACGTCTGCTAAATAAAAATATATTATAGAATATATTTAAGGACACCTATAGCGCTATCATCATTACATAATATAAATATAAACACTCAATAAAAATATATTTATTTAATTGTCAGGCAACAAGTTACATTACCACTTAAACCAATTGAATTTGTGTGTGCACTTTAAAAAACATCTCTATAAAATCTTTATTTTAAGTACTTACTCTAACAGTCATCAATCATGTTTTGTGTATGGTTTTTTGTTGAATGTTTTAAGACAAATTCGGCTTTGAGGCTGTCAAGTTGGTGTTATTTATATTTTTGTATAGGACAACATTGATTATGTTATACTTACAATAATTTAGATTGAAAAGTTATTTAGTATGTTTTAAGATTGTTATGTTTTTCATGAATTAAAAGAAAACCCGATTGAAGTTCAAGTATCCTAAGTAGTAAAAGATTTTTAAGGCACTCGTTTCTTTCATATTGGTTTTCTCTCTTGGCTTTCTATACATGGAGCTCACGGAAATGCATACAGGGATAAAATTATTCAACTGTTAATCGAGGACATGGTTGCCAAATTTCATTGAAATCCATTTACATGTTATTCAAGTCCAACTTGAAACATACAAGTATCTTTCACATTTACACTTTTAATAGGGGCATTTAAATAAAAGTTTTCAGAAGCAAATAATAATCTATTTATTTACGTATTTCATTAAATTCACAAGAAGAAGTTTTATTCAATACAAAATTCTGGCCGCGTTAATCTAGGTTATACAAATAAATCTCTATCCCCCGTGAACAGTATTTTTTTTCTAAATGACAGGTGTGTCCTGTGGCCTTTTCTGTACCCCTGACGATGTGTATGTGAAATTTCATGATGATTAGTCAAGTAGTTAAAGCGTGAATGTATAACAAACAAACAAACAGACTCACATTCGCATTTATAATATTAGTTGTTTGGATTAGGATAAGAACCTAGCTAGCAAAATGTGTATGTAATACACCGCTGCCTATCCCTTCAAAGATATTCAGTAAGGTAGATATGTTGGAAGTATGTGTATCTTTGAAATTCTCACCCATTTACAAACAAAATAGTAGTGACGTTTCTTCTCGATATTACAGTGTCACAACTTCGGCAGGCGACAGATGGCAGACGTAAGTTCGCTACTCATTTGCATTGCAGTATAGTGCTGTGAGTTTCGGTTTTAAAACTATTATAAAGTAAAGTAGGCCACCATTAGAGTGCATATTCTGTTTTAGTCTACCAAATTTGTTTTATTTTTATAACACTGACTGTCTCAGTGGCGCAGTTTCACTGTGATTGATATCTCGTTTTTGATGGCCAGGTCGGGCATGGAGTTCGCAGTAACAGTACTCGGTAGGTAACATTAGGCTCGCGCTGTATTACATGGGACCTAAGAGTTGGTGAAATTATAGTGTAAAACACCTCTGCCTACTTTCGAGGTTATCCCAAAGGATAAGCAGAGATGTATAACACCCATATTTCTCTATATACATCGACACTATGTATGTTTGTACAGTCGCCTGTAATATTCCATGGATACCTTAAGGTCTAAAATTCTACGAAAGCTCGAATTAAAATAAATGAACTTGATAGCGTTGTTTTATAAATTACTTTCACGTTTACATTCATGTAAGAAATGTGTAGTATAGAGATTTAAAAGTGTTTAAAGTAAATGTTACAAAATTGAGTTATTAAAAATCGAAATATAAAACAAGCGGTCTTAGCATGACTATTGTTTTATTTTAGGAGTGGATAGAAGATGATATCTTGCAGGAGCTGAACGTATCAGAAGGAGGTTTTAGTGCCTCACATGATGACAAAGCGTATACGCGTGAAATATGCGGTTGAACAGTCTAACAGCTTCGAATCAGTAGATGTGACTGATTTTCACGCCTGCCATGTCCCATCACCATCACTATCGCTATCATATTTTACTAGAAGTTGCTATACTACTCGAACAACAAGCGGTATACGAAGAGGAAGAGGTTCGAGAATAAGAAGATTAAGCGGAAGGGATAAGAAACAATCCAACAATAAAAAAAATTTATTGAACAACTATCTCAATTATTTATTTCTTTATTAATTATAATTAGAAGAATTTGATTGTGAGAATTTATAAGAAGAAGAAATAACATTATAAGAATTAATAACAAACGTTATTATGTTCTGCTACTGATTTATTTTTTGTTAAATTGTTAATAAACGGTATAATTAGTATAATTGTGTTTTTTACAACTGAGAACGAAAACACTTAATTAAGTATATCAAAAGAATAGATTAGAACCGAATGTTCTGTAATAAGAACATTGAGAAAACTGCAATTTCCAAGTATTATAATGTTTTTATTATTTCTCTTCCATTCTTTTTATTTTTATTTTATTTATTTATTTAGGGATAACAAACAGCAGCGTATTAAACATTACTATGATAGTATTTAATAACTAAATGTGCAAAATACGCCACCCACGGCATTATCCACAGATTACCATTGAGAAATGTTGTCTACTAATAAAGACAGCTTACATAGATAATACACTAATACCGGGTTAACAGCTTAGACGCTTATGCTTTACAATATTAATACTAAACAGTGAACAAAATAATAATAATAACGGAGAAAAAGAAAAAGAAATGTAGAAGTTGTGTTTATCAGAGATCTATAGATAAGGACAATTATTCAATACATTAATAATTCCACTTCTGAACATGGTTTTCGTAAGAAACATAATGTCAACAGAGCCAAAATGTTTGTTATAAGAATCCACTAAACGGTGAAGTGGAGAACGGACACCAGAATTGCTACGGCAGAAACTGGTTGCAAACAGATGTCTTGTACGTACTTCACGACCATGTACCGTACGTGGAACCAGGTAGTTTAAACTATTGACAAGGTCAGGACAGTCAATTTTATTACGACATACGTTGAACAGAGTCATCATATCTAGTAGAATTCGTCTAGATTGTAGGGACATGAGATTGTAGGATTTAAGTAAGAATGAGTAAGACGCTTTCTATACCATACACAGAAATAGCTAGCAAAAATTAGCAAGTAATTCGTTAAAATTCCATTCTCGGCCTCAGGAGGCTATTTATAAATTACACAATTTTTATCCAGTGTATAATATAAACTCAGACAGGATCACTTGGCGCAACACAGGGTTCAGTCCTTATGCAAGTTAAAAAAGATCTTACTAATATTTGTGATAATATACCAAAATTAAACTTGAAGAAAGAAATGCTGATTGAAATTAAGAGAGTATAAGAGTCACCAATCGTACACCACGAAGCACAAGCAAAATACTCTCAATTCTCAAGACGCATTTAGTCAACAACTTAGTTCTACTTACCCTATATTCGAGCAACTATCTTTAACACAAAAATCTTCGCGACTTTTTCTTGAATGCATCTAGATTGCGGCTTATTTGCATTCGGGAGTGTTTTAAGATAAGTGACAAGTTTACTTCTGCAGATGCTCTAACATCTATTCCTTCAAACATAGAGTTTATTTTTGCATGTTTTGGAAGAATGGTTTGTTTGTCTGCTCATTCACTTTGAGCTTCTGGTAATGCTTGAAATAGTGCTGAGCCAGTTCTTGGTTTTAGTTTAAAATACGAAAGACTCTGTTTGTAATATGCTAAGCTTGGTTGCTTGCGAATTGCTGGACAAGCGTTTATATTACATTGGATTGGAGCCTTGTGTATACGAACTGACTTTTGACCGCTATTCTATCCGCATGGAGTATACTGCAATTCCTATGTCGCGGGGATTTTAAATAAAGAACACACATTTTTATCCTGCTTCGTTCGCGCAGAGATAGTGTATAGGATCGGGCAAAGTTGTACTAGGTTTTTCTCCAAAGAAATTCTTGGTGACAGCATGGAGTCACAAACTGTGCCCAATAAATGCCAATAGATTATTTCGCTGGATACATTCAACCGGCGAAATGTGGATGTAATATCCCTCTATCTACTTTGTTATAGAGTCACTATATTAGTATATATTACTGCCCCGATAACGTAGTGATTTAATTGGTCGACTCGCATATGAAATTATTTTGTAGGTGTATATGTCACAACGACTCCTCCTAAACGAATATACCGATTTTGATGAAATTTTGTGTGTATTTGAGTGGGTCACTGGATAGTTTAGATTCACAATTAGAACCAGTGACGCTGCGATCGGTCTGTTCTGGAAGAACAACGACTGTCGGGTGCACTAGTCCGAACTAATATTATAAATAATATTCTACCACATACACACAACACCATCTAGCCCAAACTAAGCAGAGCTTGTACTATGGGTACTAGACAATGGATAAACATACATATATACTTTCTTTTTTGTAAATACATACATATTATACATAGAAACACCCAGATCAAGACAAACATCCGTGTTCATGCACACAAATATTTGACTTGTGCGGGAATCGAACCCGCGACCTCAAGCGTGGCAGTCGGTTACACTAACCACTACGCCATCGAGGCCGACATAAATGCGAATGTGAGTTTGTTTATTATGCTATCACGCCTTTACTGCTCAAGCGATTTAGGGACATAGTATACCACTCATCGAGAAAAAAGTTATGTTCTCGAACGAGTGGAATCGCGACCCAAAGCTTGTTAATAATAATGTCAACCTGAATTTAGTCTCTAAAAAAAGGTGATCCATACTAATATTATAATTGTGAAACTAACTCTGTTTGTTACTTTTTCACGGCGAAACCACTTAACCGATATTTATAAAATTTCGCAAAAGATAGTTCGTATCCTGGATAAGGACTTTTGTTACTTTTAGCTCGACATATATATCTATTTATGGCCTTACGTAAGGAATTAAAATTAGTATTTATGTTTTTGATCTATGACGATGCTCAACCATATAGATATAGAACTCAGAAAAGAGCCTTAGATATTCGCATAAACACTGCGGGCGAAGCCGTGGGCAGAAACGAGTTATTTTATAAATCCTTCAATACGTTTTAAAACAATCCAAATAAAAAGCTTCATATTACAAATAAAAACACACCGCCGCTGCTCCCATTAGTTATAATATGATACATACCGAAAAATTATACTTTGTTCGTATATTAAATTTAATTCGCTCACGCAGTACCTACGTACGTATTCATTTGGACCACAAATTACATCATTACCCAACTTTATATAACACGATATTTTCTATACATAACATTTTTTATATTTATAACTAGCTTTTGCCTGAGACTTTGTACACATGGACCGACCATCCAACTGTTTCTTGCTATAATGACTTCTAGATGGAGTAAAAAAATCTTATTACTAATACTCAACTTCTATGTGGCGTATCAAGATGCAATATGCACCAGATTTTAAATTAGACCTCGGGTCATACAACTGTTAAAAACACATTCAATTTCGTGTACAATCATACACGGGCAGAAAAATAATCTAAAATAATTGTTTTGTCTTCTATAGCTCTTAAAAAGACACTCTATTATATTTTTTTAATATCTGCTATGTTCAGACATCGACAAGTTACAATTATTTTAACTGTTACACGCAATTTTGTTCCTACATACATTCTTGCCTTTTTATCGGAATGACTACGGGTTGCCACTCGCTACGATTTTGTTATATCTCTCGGGTTTTATTTACTCGTGCAGAGTTGTCAATTTGTAATACATTTACCCTCGCCATTCACCAGAAGGTCTCCGAGCTTGTCAGAGAAAGTTTTATAATTTTCTTCTTACGACCGTGTCATTCACAGTCACATTGGCGCAGTGGTTATAAATGTGACTAGGGTGCATGAGGTCTTAATTTTGAATATCAGGTCGTGCCATCAAAATGTTATTGGAGTTTTACTTCCAATAAATTCCCAATGGCAGCCTGAAATTAGACAGTTTGCAGTGAGAGCAGCAATATTTTAGGATTCTCATAACCTTGGACTGACACATAAGTTTTCGGTTTTATCCCATGGCACGCACCTCTGAACTTTCGAAAATATGCTTTAAAGCAATTAAAAAGAACATCGTGAGGATACTTACATGTTTGAGAATACTTTAGAGTCTTATCGAAGTTATATGAAGTCTCCAAACAGCATTAGGCTAAAGGTTTCTTTATACCAGACCGAATTTTAGACACGGAGACCAAGCTTGACGGTGACTTCCCAACTGACCCGTAGATAGTGTATAAGTGTGTGAACAAACACAAGTGTACTCTTTTTGTCTCACTCTCATAACCCAATGGTACGTATAATTCAACACTACCACAGACAGATTACACACAAGAACAATGACTTTACGTACTTTCTTTTCGGTAATGAAAATTTGCTAATTTTCTAACTCGGGACTTTTACTGATAATTTCTCGAATGTATTTTGTTCACTTGAACCGCAACGACCCGCTAGCAATATTTTATGCTACAAAAGTAGCAAGCATAAACCTGATGATAATAATATTAATGTCAATCTTAATGGTAAATGGCCATCTGCACTGAAGATATTATAGTGCACAAGAGCGTGTGCAAACCAAGTGCACTCTCTGATCCCTAACTTTCATAATCTGATGGGATGGGTCTGACACGACCGGCAAGAGATCAGTCTGCTATTGAGATTTCTTGACAGGCAAACCCAATAACTCTTTTGTTGGCCCGACTCGAGATTCAAGCTCCTGACGAGACCACATGCACAGCAGTTTACTATTTCTACACCACGAAAGCAGGCAGGCCTGATGATAAGTGATTCCCGTAACCAAATCAAGACTAATGTTGCAAAAACACCAGAGCTCTCACTCGCAATTTACCGACTCTGTAAAAACATTTTACACACCTCCTACATTTGCATAAACAGGCGATTATGGGAAACTAGCTTTAACGCCGATCTTTGCCCGTTTTGCTGCCAGTTATCGCGACAAAATGTATTACAACGCCATCTATTAACATTTCTTGTAGGTTATCGTAGATTAACAAACGAGTAGATAAGAATTTACCGAAAGATGGGGTAAACTTTATGTCAATCCAGATATTAGTCTGATCGCGTACCAAATACCGACAAAATCTGTTAAGAAAACCATTTAAACAGATTCTTAGTAGCTAGTACAAAATAATCAAAGTATGTGTATTTAATACGAGATATCTCAGTGTCGTAGCAAATGCCAGGTATAGTTTTCACCCACTCCTCCGGGAAACAGGTGTGAGAATATAATTATATATGGTACTATTACGTCGAAACTTTATATGAACACTCTAAAAACTTAGTAATCCTTCCATAACCATTTTCAATAAATCCATATGAAATGGGGGTTTATAGTTTGTGATACAGCAAAGCTATTAAATAATTTGAAATTACGTGAGTGTACCTTGAAATAAATAAGGAGCGGATATAACTTTTTTGGACAAGGTTGGTCAGAGTATACACGCAAAAGCTATTACTTAATATAATAAAGCTGAAGAGTTTGTTTGTTTTTTGCTTATACGGGTTAATCCCTGGATTATATATTTTTAAACGGTTATTTGTTAAATAACATCACGCTACGAGCCTTCAAGAGCGAATCAATAATTAAAAACGTGGATGAAACCGCTGTAAACAGCTAGTTAAGGACTTCGCACTTTATAGCGAACAGTTTCCCTCTATCTCCTACATTTATATTAATTTCTGTCATAAGAGGCTTCCATACATACGCTACGTTATATAAATTTCACTAATGACGTCATTTCAAGTCAAAACGTCTTTGCAAGGACTACGTGAGCGAATTGAGGAATTCATTTTAGTTTCAACAAGGATATAATTATTTAATTAGTACATTGAACTTGTCTGAAGGTGTCCATTTTTTATACAATAAAGGTCGAAATCAAGCCTACGGGCAGCCTCATGGTTAGCAGTCACCGTAGCTTATAATCATTTGCAATTCCAAAAGTATTACTCATTCATATGTACCTATAGGTATTAGAAAACGGGTATTAAAGTGATGATGCTCGGTATTTACATACCTTTTGAAAGACTTGATATTTCAGCCAGGTTTCAATGTCTGCTTGTGACCACGCAACGTCACCTTTCAAAAAGGTATATAAATACCGAGCATGATCGCGGTAATACCCGTTTTTTGTTATATCAATTATGCAACGCGGTGTATAAAAGTTACTACACATTGCAAAACTTAGATGAAAGGACTTGAAGGATTTGGAAAAGGGTTGAAACAAAAGAAATGAACGAGGTATGTCTGCCTGCGTTAGAATGAAAATACGAGAGCTATGTGTGGAAGCATGTGAAACTCACCGAAAGAATCGTAGTGACAGAATTATTAATGCCGTTCTCATGTAAGAGGTTAGTGATTCCTCGGACAAGGTTCTTTGTATCGTTTATGGCCTTGGAGCGAGTTCTTCAATTCCCTCCATTTAAACCAATGCACCATATATGCTGTTAAACATACAAGAGCTGAAGAGGTTGGCAAAGGTGTATTATACCAGCAATATGTCAGCTGTGGTTTAGATCCTTTATAATAAGGGGTCACTATAGAGTCACCCCTTATTGTAAAGGATCTAAATGTCTTCTACTGGGCATAGCAACAGACTCTATGATGCTTCTTCAAATTTCTTGAAATAAAACCAAGAAATGTTTATAAAATAAATACCGATATATGAGAGTTTCTTGAGAGAAATAACCAAAAACCCTTTACCCGATCCTGAATTAGAACCAAGATGACGCTCAGCAATCACATTCACTACCGCCATCGAGGCAGTCCTGATTAAAGTCAATTTAAAACAATCTCTGTTATATAAAATCATTCTGTTACTTTGTTATGCTTTAAAAAGCATGCTACACATGGCATTAATTACATTATTTTATCTTATTCAACACATATAAAATTACCTGCGACATCACAGCAAAACTAAACGGAGAGAGGAGCACACATTTTTATCACAAAAAAAATGGAATTTTAAAATATAAATCCTGAAACACAATGGTGTTTTGTTTTCATATGAAACAAGCTAAAAGTTTGCATCTGATGGCTATTGTAGTTCATACAAAAGATCTGGCTGTGATGCGCGTATGAGAAATATATTATTGCGGTAAGAGGCGTGGTAGACGGACCAGTTGTATGAAAAATGTGGCCCCTTTTTGTCTGGTAGTGTTATAATGTTATGGTTTTAAGTTGGCCTGGTGGTGAGTGGCGAGTCTAATAAGTAAAGGCAAAAATGTTATGGTTGACTTTAAAATTAGCGTTAAAATCTTTGACGTTTTTTTATACAACTAAGGTGGCAAACAAGCATACGGTCCACCTGATGGTAAGTGGTCACCATAGCCTATGGCCGCCTGCAACACTAGAGGCATCACTTGCGCGTTGCTGATCCTTTAGGAAAGGAAGAAGAGAATAGAAAGTGGGAAAGAGAAGGAGCGGAAAGGAGGAAAAGTGTGTTGGGCACTGAACGAAACACAAATACAGCTATTTCGTCGATATTCTGTGAGAGGGTAATCCTTCGGTCGAGCCGGCCCATTAATATTGAAATCAGTAAAGTTCTGCTACTCAAGATTTGAAGGTTTGAGTAATCTAATCTTATCTTGATCCGGGAGCCAGTCATTGTAGACCGGCGACACTTCGACCCAGTAGGATCTTTTGTGTCGGCCCCGAAGTTTATCCCTGAGCTATCTCCCTATGAATGTACTGCATCAGTCGCAGCGTACACTTCAGAGAAGAAGCCTGAAGTCTTCAGGGTTCAGATATGCCAATCCCATCAGACCCATCCTTAGTCTGGCCAACGCGTCACATTCACACAGTAGGCGTGATATGGACTCGTCCTGTTCACCACAGGCTCTGCAGATCGAATTGTTTGACAATCTCAATCTGCACAGGAAGTCGTTGGTGCCAAAATGACCACTAACGCTCTTGTGAGTAGGCGTATTTGGCCCTTGTTGTACCCGCAGAACTTCCGGGTAAAGCCCGTGGCTCTGTTTGCAATGAATTTCTTGGAGTGTTCCAGACATCCATCCACTCTAGCCTGTGTTTATCATTGCCATGTGCATTCAAAGCTGCCTTCACGGTACCCTCAGAGAGACCTACGAATGGCTCGGGGCCAACAAATAGTTGCTCCGAGCCCTTCTTGGATAATATATCAGCCTCCTCATTACCCTGCACCCCTGCATGCCCCGGAACCCACACCAGCCTGACTGTGTTTTTTCTGCCAAGTTTGTTAAGGGCTTTGACACAGTTCAGAACCAGTGCTGAGTCCACCCTACAGGAGTTCAGAGCCTTAAGAGCAGCTTGACTATCACTGAGAATATAAACAATCTTGTCAGTGACTTTGTTGTTAATATTCTCTTGCGCACAGGCAACTATAGCATAGGTTTTCGCCTGGAAGACCGTTGCATATTTGTCCATGCTTTGGTTCACCTTGCAGTCGTTGGCATAAATACCAGCAAACCTAATGCACATTACTCCTAAGATATATATATATATATAAAGATGTCTGCCTTGGTGGCGTATTATTGGTTGATGGTTTAATACTGGTACTAATAGTACCGACTAAAATTTTAATTACAACATGGAATTTGGTACTGGTTCTGGAAACCAGAGAAAGCCACGCTTTCTATTACGTGTGACGTAAAACAATAAGTGGCAAAATACGGATTTAAAACACTTTAAGGAAATAGTTTGTATGAAATTTTAAGGTTTTATTTTCTCGAACTTTGTGTATTGCTGAAAGTATGGGCAGAGGTTTAATATGCCTACATTTAGACAGTTATGTTTTTGGTCCAACTTATTAAGGAGCGAGCCTGTAGTTATCTAGATGGCAAATTTACGGGCAGAAGACTACTTTAAAAAAAATTATTACAGTGTGCCTGCACTGGGATTCAAAACCAATAAATAAAGACTGCACGCAAATACAAGAGAAAACTTATCCCACAGGACCAAAGTTACAGTTTGCAAAGCTGTTAATATATTGAAACACTAAATCTTATACATATACATATATAATACATAACGGGTATTAGCGCGATCATGCATAATGTTTACCTTTTTTATGCTTGACCTTTCAACCAGGTTACACCGGCCGTGGTCACAAGCTGACTGGTGCAGCGATCTCATATCTCCGTTTGTGAGGCAGAATAATCTTGATTCACCCTCAGTTTTCGCATATTTTTGTTTGTCAATGTGTGACGGTACATGGACAAACAAAAATATCAAGCATAAAAAATTCATTATGATGCATGATCACGTTAATATCCGTTACGTATTATATATTTATATCATGCAACGCAAAAGGTTAAAAGTTATTACTAAAGCTTATGCCAAAATATGCTTATGTTATACACACCATATTGTAGCAGCTGCTAGCAGTGTTCAAGGAAATGCTGTTTCTTTGTTGCAAACAAAGCAAGTAAAAGCAACCCAAGTAATGTAAGAAAGTAGATTGCTGTGTGAAATTTCCTTCATGCTAATTAATTTAATTACCCCGTCTTACGTCTCATTGCGCAACGGGGCATAAGTTTTATTATATAATTTTATATACTCACTTAAATAAGTTACTGAGTAACATGGGTGGTTTCTAATTTATTATTATCATTATCACGGCAAGGATGAACTTCAACGAATTTATTTTATAGGTAAAAATAAAATGATAAAGTTTTGTTTTATGACTGAGTTCTTGAGAGGTGGAGTCTTTGCTTAAAGTTGTCGGTTGATTGAATGAACAATTTAGCTGTTGTTCCTCAATGTTAAGTTATTGGATTTGCCCGAAAGGTCTGCTTCTAGAAACTCGTTCTCGGATCTAAAACAGCTTAGCTTGAATGTTTCATAAGAATATTAGTAATTTGCTAACCGAATTAATCACAACCTAGTAAATTGCCAGAAAAAATTCTAGTATTCTTAATAACCATTCGAAATAAATACTATTATAATTCGAGCTACACTAGTCTCAGGTCTGTATACCTGAAGGGGAAGACTAAGGTGACTCCCTAAGTCCAATTCAAAGTAAAAATTATTCATTCAATTATGTTGCAAAGTAACACTTATGAAATCCGGCAAAGTCTATTAATTTGTGAATTTACATAATTAAAATTACGTTGCCCACATTTTGCCAGCTGTGCATTTATGTCCCACTTTATATGAGCGAGTCTAGTGCCTAATTCCTCACCTCACGCTATTGAGGCAGTCTGATTAATATAAGAAGGTTTTAGAACTGCATGTTTTTGATGCCTTTGAAAAATAAATGCATCCCAGATGCGTAAGATCGTGAACACAGGCACTTATATTGAACGAATATGGCGGATAGTCGCATTCCATTCCATATCCTTATTTGCATGTTGTAAAATCTTACACTCATTTACGCATGTTGCCTTCAGGGGTAGGCTGTGCAATATTTTTACTCGCCATTCATTCTAAATCTATTCTAATAAAATATAGTCGAAGAATTTGTTTGGACGTGTTAATCTCTGGTACTACCAATGGGATTGTTTTTTATTACATATTCTATCTATTTAGGAAACTTGTAGGCTTTCTTTAAACATCACGCTACAAGCAACCGGAGTGGTGCAGTATGTAAGAGTAAAATACAGTTATATTGTAGGGTCTTATAGAGAAAGCTGTGCCTAAAAGTTTTATGATTTGAGAATATCGATTTCAAAAATAGTGACGCAGCGAATTTTTCTTTAAATAGACGAGATTATTTGAATTAACTGCATGTACTAAATAACTCTTGAACGCTGCATGTTCATATTTGTTCGGAATTGTCCAAGTACAAAGTGCTGGAAAAATGTGGTATGTCTTTACCTAGCATTTTACGGACATGCAGATATGAGTAGCTTTACATGAATGGAGTCTGGCCGCTTATAAATGGTCTTAAAATAGTCAACCAAATAAGATATGTATTATAATAACATGTAATATAACAATTACTGTGTCGGTGACGTAGTAAACAGACAATGCCCATCCAAAAACTCAACCCAAAAAACTCATGGACAACAAGCACATACACTCTAGTGTGGTTGTTGTCCATGAGGTATAGGGTTTGATTCTCAGGTAGGGCAATCTGGCAATCATATCGCATTTTTCTGGTAATCAATTCTTAGTAGGCTACTAAGTAATTAATGTTAATGTAATTTTGTTAGCACAAAGACTGGCAGATAAAGACATTTTTTATGAGTTTTTTTTGTGAGATATATGAGTTGTAATTTAAGTAGCACTTAAAGCCATAGCTAGAAAAATGTGACTGTAATACATTTATGTTTAATCCCTTCGAGTAAGTATATACGCATGAATCTATTACAATTTTTATAAACTGTATGATAATAAACTTACATCTATAAACCATTATGATTGGATCGGAGTCTAGTCACCTTAGTTAAACCTATATATCATGTAATAATAACAAATATTGCATAACCAAACTCAAAATAATTAGAGCCAAACATCGGGAATATTATCTGAGAAACTTGAAATATTAACGCTTAGTTCGGACGCTGTCGGTAATTACGATGGAGGCAAACATACAACTAATCTAAGTTGGATCTCTGGCAGCCGCAAATGTTTGGTAAAGGTGCTTTCATCGCGGTGTACGAAATTTCAAATTACTTTTAACTACTTCTTTTATTTGTATATTGAATGTTTGTGACGGAGTTGTTCGAGCAATTGAAGTTTTTGGTTAGTGTTATAGTTGCGAAGATGTTTTCATTGTAAGTTTTTGTTAACGTCTCGGTAATGCAGCGATCAGAGTCATAATATGACGTGACAGTCTGTCTATTTTGAAACTTTAGATTGGTAATGGTCGTTTCTAAGAATAGTGGTAAAAGAACAAAATTAATATGTGATACGTCTTTATACACTCTACGCAATAGATAGTATTTATTTAATTCTCTATATTTCAAAAAGGCAGCGATTGCCTAGATGGGAACCGTTAGACTGCCACGCAGAGGTCTCGAGATCGATCCCAAGGCGTGCATCTCTGACATTAAATAAGTAATTATCGTTTAACCGGCGAAGGAAAATTCGTAAGGAAACCTGCATGTCTGAGAGTTCTCCATAATATTCTCGAAGAAAATATGTGAAGTCTGACATCACGCACTGGGCCAGCATGGTAGACTATGGCCTAACTCATTTTACACTGAGAAAAGGCCCGTGCTCAGCAGTGGGCCAGTTTAATACGGGGTTGATATTATTGTATATCTTATCTTACATTCTAATCCTCTATGAAGTATAGGAAAAGTACGCACAAGCTTTCTGCTATTTAGCAGTCCGAGTTAGGGCAGTTTTGAGCTACATGCTAATAATTATTTCCTGACGGGCAAAGTCAATGAATCCTACACTTTGCGAAATGAAAACCGGATTCTCGCCTTGGTAGTTGTGTATCAAATATTACAGCTTATTAACACGCTTTTATTAGCTTCATACGTATATTAGTATGTATGTAACGGAAACTTTGAACATGATTTTGATCCCCATCAAAACGTCGGATTAACTCGAAATTTGGCATACTTATCAACGACCGATGACAATAAAAATATTTTGAAAAATATAATAGTTTAGTAAAATAAAAATAAATAATAGTACAAAATAACTAAAAAACACACTTTGTTAAAAAAATAAACAAACTAAAAATGTAGAAAATAATTTAATAATTTTAATGTAAAAAAGCGTGGGGTGCTTTCTAAGATATTTTCATAACCGTATATAAAAAAGCGTGTTGTTAGTTTTTTCAAAGTATTATTTATTTTTTTATAAAATTAACTGTGAAAATGTCTAAAAATTGTTAAAAATGAAAGCTCTACTTTTTTATTAAGCCATTGATCCCAGCATATTATGAATAAAAGCTATTATGCGTAAACAATATTTTATTAAGATTGATATTTTCAAGCATTTTCCATGCTGTAGGAAAACCTAAATACAAACGACGTAAATTAAAAACGACAGTCCATGAAGCATCATGGACTGTCGTTTGAAGTCGTAACCTTAACAAACCGTGTCGTTGCTTTGCCAACTAAGCTTTTAATGCTTTGTGTTCAGGGATGGCATAGTGATTTCAATGGCTGTCTCATTATTGTTCAATCCTCACACGGGATAAAAAATTGTGTCATCTCCAAGTAGTTGTGCCCAGTATGGGTGTTTTAGAATGCTGCTGCACTCGGAATAACTGTTTCCTCTGTATTTGGGTGCTAAGACAATAATATGCATAAATAATTAATTAGCAACTATGCAGTCAGCTCGAACAACTAATGCTTCTTACACTAGTTTGCCAATTTTAGATTCTAAAATTAACCCTTAGCTAAACAAGCCTGGAATACATTCCAGTATAACAGTCCCTTTACTTCTTCTACCCTGCTCAGTTTCAACGTGAGTTTTGATAACTCTTCAGATCCTTAATCATGTCGTTGCAAATGAGGAAACTATTGATGGCCAAACAGATCCGAATCAACTTTAATACGTACCCGAATAACTTTGATAAATTACTTTCTGTAACTTTGAGGAAAATGTATAAAATATATAAAATCTACCACTTAGAAATCGCTATGATATCACGTATTTTATACAAAGCAGGGATAGTCTAGTGATTGAACATGGACTACTAAGTAGAAGTCTTGATTCCGATCCAACGTGTGTTTACTTGGTAACCCACGCAACTTCGTCTGCGTCACATATGAGAATTTTCACCGTTTTGCATCATTTTTCATTGATACCCCGCTCCTATTAGTCGTAGCGTGATGTTATATAGCTTATAGCTTCTTCGATAAATGGGCTATCCAACATTAAATAATTATTCAATTCGTAGCAGTAGTTCCTGAGATTAGCGCGTTCAACCAAACAAACAAACTCTTTAGCTTTATAATATTTGTATAGATTAAATTGTTAATTATCGCTTCCTTTAACTTCTGCCGAGCCTTTATTATTCCCAAATCACTTGGGTCGGGTTTTTCTGGTCTAACCGGATTTGACTAGATATTAGTTTTTACACGGAGCGGCTGCCACCTGACCTCTGCAACCCGAAGGCTAACGATACTGTAAGGCTAGACCAGCGTCAGGATATTATAGGGCACTGACTTCCCAATAACGACTGTCATAGACGTTCATGGCAGCCGGGACCGATGACTTAACGTGCTCTCCGAGGCACGGAGCAGGCGATAATTGTCAATCAATAAGCACATAATTTCTAAAAGTCATATAACTTCTGAAAGTCAGAGGTGCGCGACGTGGGTACCGGACCCGAGACCCTCTGCATTGCAGTCTGTTGGTCTCCCCACTGAGCTATCGCTTCTTTTATAGATGAAGGAAATGTTTACTATACGGATAGCGTAGTGATTAAAGCAGTCGTCTTGCTAATGCCAATGCGCTGAGTGTTGTAGGTTCGGTCCCCAAAGAAAACAATAAATTGTGTGATCTACAAACATATGTTCTGAGTTCGGGTGTTCGTTATTTGAAACTTTGTAAAGTCCTCTGCGACAAAAGGTTTTCTTCATAGTGCAGTCAGTTGTATTTTAAAACAAGAGATCGTTATAACCTCACGTAAATACATACAACTAAGTTGAGATAACTTTCTGATTGAACATGGACTGTCACTAAGAGAATTCGAGTTGAATCTGACGTCACACACTTTTGTCTTTACGGATTTATGTGCGAGTATTATGCTCTGTTCTTTGTAAAATCCACCTCAATAAAGAAATGATTACTTTTGTACGATTTAAAAAAAAATCGTGTACATGGACTGCCACCAAGAGTACTTGAGGTCGATCTGACGTCACATACTTCTGACTCTACGGAGTTATGTGCGAATATTATGCTCTGTTGTCTTTGTAAAATCCACCTCGATATAAGACTGATTCCTTATGTGGAATTTAGAAAGAACATCATGACCACACTGTATCATTGCTATATCGCCCTGTTGATTTTATATATATATTGTTATTTTAATTTTAAAATAGAACACAGCTAGTAAATGAACATTAGAACAGATTACAAAATTAGCAGTCTGACAGGTAGGTCTAACACAAAACGTAATTAATGTTTCTAGAAATTTCGCTCACTGCGAATATTCAGTTTGTAAAATATAATTACCATAAAATTATATACTTTTAATTATTCTCGACGGCCAGTTTTATTTGTAAAAGGTTTGTTGAATATTAAGTACAACTTTATATAAAAGGTATAATTTAATAATTGCTAGGCAAATATTTAAAGAGGAGATTACTGAAATCTGTTAATGAATTGTTTACCAATGTTTCAATAATAACATCTTACATTTATTAAAATAATATAATCATTATAATAATTATATAATAATATTTTTATTCACCAAAAATACAGACATATTTTATAGGTACATAAAAACACAAATGAGTTATGGATGATGAATATGAATTATGGAACAATAGTGCATTGTACTGGGACTGTGTTGCTAAAATCTGTACAAAATATTTGTATTTTAAGAGATAGTTTTTGGCTATCAATTTACTCTTACAAATTTATACAATAGGTTGGAAAGCAGTGTTGATCCTTCATTAAATTAAATATAAAAAGTTAAATAAATTATTATATTATTTAACATAAGAACTATAAACTATTAGCTAGTAGATATTTAATAGCTAACTCAAGAATACAACAGCCATTTGATATTCTAGGTTTAAGTGAAAACGAAATATAATATCGAGTGAGAGCTCAATAGTTTCAAAATCAAAATCAAAAATAAATTTACTCAAGTTAGGTTACAAGGTACCATTTATGAATGTCAAAATTTTTATCTCTGAATTTATATTTATTGGCACGTTCAGCAAAGTAAGGGTGTACGGCTTATGAGAAGAACGAGCAAGAAACTCATGGCCACTCTTTTTAATCGACAAGTTTACAATAATATTTCGTTTACAAATCATAACTGTAAGGTGCTGCAACCATTTCTCCATGAACTACTACTGAACATACCCAACCTTTTAATAAAATTTTATGGTAGCCTCTAAAGCAGTAGTATGGTAAATATGAGCATCCACTTACATGTACATAAATAATCAAGACAAGGCATGATTTGTAGTCCATAGTTTAATATAACTGTTTAAATAAAAATGTAATAAGTAAATTATCAAATTCCACGAAACCAAGCTCGACTAGTAGCACTTGTTCACAAGTACGACGCATGGGCCATCACCTCACTCGCCATATTGAAGGGAAGGAAACTATCTGGTCCATGACGCAAACACAAGCAATGAAATTTGAGTGAGCATGACGGTCCTTGGCATGCGAACTATAAAAATGCAGTAATAGGATTGAAATTCAACCTCTTTACACGGATTTTGTTGCGTAGTTTAATTTCAACCCTGTTACTGCTTTTCAATGTATAACATTCACGTTAACGTAAGATAGTCTTTTTTGTCAATCACAATTCAGAAACACACCCGTAAGTACTAGAATGATTGCTTGTGCCACGAAGATCTTCACAAATATTCATCTTTGTATGAATGACTGAGCAAAATAGAAGAAGTAAGGGAACTGGTATACTTGATTTTATTCCAAATCTACGTTTAGCCAAGGGTTTATTTCAGTTTCATTAAATTGGTTAACTAGTGTTAGGAGCATCGGATGTAAGATTCGATATATGAACTTGCTAAACGCATACTTCCATAAATAATGCATTTTACTGTCTTAAATCTATACTAATATCATAAAGGAAAGCGACTTGATATTTTGTTTGTTTGTAAGGATTTAACTCAAAAACGACTCAACTGATTTTAAAAATTCTTTTACCGGTAGACAGCTATATTATCACCGAGTAACATAGATATATATAATTTAAAAAAAACGACTGTAACTAACATAACCTAACCTACTTTTTACGTGAGAGACGCCGCGAGAAAAAGCTAGAGCCAAATACAAAGGAAACAATCCCTCATAGAAGAGTATTTTAGAACACCTGGACTTGGAACAACTGTTTGTGGATAACACCATTTTTTGTCGCACTACTAGGGCACTGGTTTTATAATAAACATAACATACACATGACATTCGGATATGCAAACAAAAGTATGAAATTTAATATCGCTGTGTGTTAATAAACAAACGCTGCAAACATTTCTGTATAATATGAAACGTGCATACGCAATATTAAAGCTGGCCAAAGTGAGACTAATTGGACGAAAATTGATAACGGCTTGGTATATATAATATAACTCGGGTAACATATTATACTAAATTGGTGTAATTTTGAGTATTACTCTGTAGAATGTAATTTGAGTATGGGAGGGGTGAGTAATGGCAATTTTTTGTGGCGAAATCTCTCTGTGTTTATTATTATTCAATTTTATAAAGGGAACTCTGAATAATTCCTATGTCATTGTGGATGTTAAAATATATTCATTTTTTCTAAGCATTTCCTAGTCTTGGAATAAATGTGTCTGAGGACTTTAAAACATACAAACATCGGACACATAGAATATCTAGATTCGGCACAACTATTTGTGGACCACAAAATTTGTTGTTCCTTGTCGGGATCGAACGTACAACACTCGGCAAAATAGCAGTAAAGAGATAGTTACTTAAAGCACTACGACAGTTGATACAAAGAACAACACTAAGTAATTGTCCATGACATTAAATATCGAATCTACATCTAAAATTTTAACAGCTTATACAATAATAAAACGTCATCTTTTTTTAAAACACTGTCTATTGACTGATACTCTATATCTCTTCTCCTTTCCGTTTTTGTGAAAGTCGGGCCTATAGCACGAACCTTAAAAGAAGTGACTGTATGTATATCGGTATAGTGATTGCAAAATGGGCAAATAAAAAGATTGGCCGTTTTTCTGATTACTTCTACGCTCTTGATTTGCGGAACGGGCAATCACGTATCAACTGTATAGTATTAATAATACCTTGACTATCATAAGTGTTACTTTATGACGTTAATGAATAAAGATATTTTGATTTTGATCCAACAGTTCAGTTATTTGAAAACAAATACTCAGAGCTTGTCTCAAGACTTTATTTATATGACAACAATTAAAATACATCTAGTGTTATGTAAAGTACGCATCAAGTGTAAATCTGCAGAGATTTTTTGGTTGTGTTGGTGGAGGTGCTGTATTTTTGGGCATTTGTGCAAAACATGCAGAACAGCATCGATGTATATCCGGACAAGAGCATTCCTGGAACAAAGAAACGATAAAATTTGAGAGAGGTAAGTGAGTACGCGTTTTTATTTCCTGTACTAATATTATAAAAAGGAATGATTTGATTTTTTGTTCGTTTGTGTGTAAGGATTTAACTCAAAAACTACTCAACCGACTTAAAAATTCTTTCACCATTAGAAAGCTCTATTATCACCGAGTATCATAGGCTATATTTTATTTAAACATAGAACTTCTTTTTCTTCTTCCTTTCGTGTGGTTAGTGGTCAACCTGTTGTCAAAAGTTGTTCAAGACGCCCGTAGGCCTCTGACATGGCTCACGACTGCTGTCAATTTGGCAACAACCGGGTATCGACTTTTTACGTGTCTTCCGAAGCACGGAGACGCTCAGATGAAATACCACTAAGCAGTCACCCATCTATAGAATGACCGCACCCAACGTTGCTTAACCTCGCTGATGTCTAAAATATATAATGCCTCAAATATAGAACTGTTATTAACATAACCTAAACTAACTTAATCTACTATTACGAGAGCAAATCCGTGAGCAAAAGCTAGTGTGACCTATACGAATTAAAATATTTGATTTGATTTGACAATCAACTTACCGTGTCTAATTCTTTTGTTTTTCGTCTTCTAATCATTATACATTTTGGTCTTCTGCATATACATCTATTTTGTTTTCTTCTTTTTGCTGACTCCTTTAGTCTCGATCGAAGACAGCCAAAAGGCCCACGGGGTGATCCACAGGAGCTGCAGGTTAACCCTGAAGTATCAGATCGGATCTGTTTTATTGACTCGAATAATGTTATTCTAATAAACTGTCTCAATGGTGCTGTGGTAGTAAACGTGCATGTGGTCTCGGGTATTGTATCCGGTTCAGATAAAGTATTTTCAGCTTTTCGGTCGGAATATTCTTAGCAACAGCATGGAGTAGTAATAATGCCTGGCAGACGGCATTAGGCTCGACCCATATTACATGGAACCTAAAAATATTACTGGCGAAATGTGGTGTTATACCTCAGCTTACTCTTTTAGCAATATAAGCGTGATACTATGTATGGAAGAACTACATTCCTAATTATAGCAGCAGTAGAACAGATTCTAGGGGAAGTCTTTGTTCTTATTATCAGTCACAGTATTTTGTATAAAAAAATATATGAGCTCGTAAACAATTAATTGTATAGTGAGTACACAGGTAGGCGAGAAATATAAATTTTCACCTTCTAAGAATATAACATTAAGAAAGTGCTTCATTCATTCTTATCACATTCTTTATACATACAATACGTAACGTCGGATCAAAATACTCTTAACATTATCATTCTCTCAACTTGGCATTTCTGCGGATCATTCATAGAATGTTCTTCGATGTATTAGTATGCCAGCCGTTCCATATACACAATTGCGTTACACTTGTGATAAATAACAAATCGTTAATTATATTACAAGTATAATACTTACCCATGATATTTTTTTGGATTTTCACATTTAGGTTATAAAATTGACATAAATATCATTGCCATCCAGATTCATTCTCTATATATTTTAAGTATCATGTTTGTAACGTTACATAGCTATACATAAGGCGTAGAACGGGTAGTATATAATCAAAATTCAACAAAGTGATTCCGACCTTTCGTATATAATATAAAACTAGCTGACCCGCGCAACTTCGTCTGCTTCCCATAAGAGAATTATCCCCGTTTTTGCAACATTTTCCATTGATGCGTTGCTCATATTGATCATAGCGTGATCTTATAAAGTCTATAGCCTTCCTCGATAAATGGGCTATCCTACACTAAAAGAACTTTTCAATTCGAACCAGTAATTCCTGAGATTAGCACGTTTAACCAAACAAAAAACACAAACAAACTCTTCAGCTTTATAAATTTAGTATAGATAAAGATTTATTTTAGATGGTGATTAGTCAATCATGTGGCAGCTTTATGCTTAGGGTATCGGCATTACTTGCGATCGAGAGATCAAACCCTGTCCATTGTTATACCCCGGTACCAACGTGGACCCAATCTTAACAAAAGCAGTTAAGCTTAGCTGGAGAGGTTTAAATTTATAAAAACAAAAAGAAAACGGACAAGCGTTGGCTAGTAATATTTAGGTTAAAATAGGGCACCTTAAGAGAGCATATATGAGAATGTAATGCGTATGAATGAAGTGATAGAAAATAACGCAAGAGAGGAAGAGAGAAAGAGCAATGCTTATTCTCACAGAAAGAAAGAGAGAGAAGGAGAGCTATGATTACTTTTTGCACAAAGAATAAGCCTTGGTATCTAATGTAGCAATGCTGCCAGTCTTTTAGGCACGTTGCTAAGTTACTGCGATGTCGAGAAATGTCAAGGATTTTTTTAAATTTCATTTTATTTTGGAGTTTTTATCATAAATTAATATGTCAATCCCGTCATACCTTATTACAGAGTAAATACATCATTTATAACAATTCAAATAATACTCTGAAATTAATTCTATTCTATTCTATTCTTATTCTGAGACGAATCACTTTTGAGCAATTGTTACTAAATGTCATAATTTTTTTAGCCTCCTCCGATTTTGGTCAAATATAATGATGCATTTTAAATGTTTTCTCTTAAGGTTAACCTTTAATTTAACGATGTAATTGTTTATTTGAAATAAATGTTGTC
This sequence comes from Catocala nupta, assembly GCA_963675205.1. Taxonomy (NCBI): domain Eukaryota; kingdom Metazoa; phylum Arthropoda; class Insecta; order Lepidoptera; family Erebidae; genus Catocala; species Catocala nupta. Next base: position 19,259,378 of record OY776102.1, on the reverse strand, counting down.
ACTAGGCTATTATATATTACAAAATAAAAAAGCAATGCAGATAATATGCTAGATTTGTAGTTAATAGTAATCCTCCAAAATAAATTCGTGAGTGTATTTAAGTTAAATATTTACCACGTTACCAAGACAACGCAAAACATTGGCCCCGATTAATATTAAATTGTAGTCAACAAGCCAGCTATTGCTGAAACAAACCTCATATTTGCTCAATCTGTAGTCTGCGGCAATATTGAAATAATTTGGGAAGTTAAATCAAATTTATATAACAGATTTTTGTCCATGTTTTTTTAGTATTGAAAACATACATAATATATTATACAGACTCATGCCTGTTTATAGCCGAAATGGTAGATGCTACTACGTAATAGATACAAATGAGTTTCTTGTCCAATAGTGTATTACGTAAGACCTACTTTGCATGGTTAAAGACACAGTGCACGATTTTAGACGACTGCTTGGCTTCCATGAATATATCCAGAACATGTAGGCAGAGGTACATATGTGTAGTATGTGGACTATATTACACCCAAATTAATAAAAAAATTAAGCAAATACGGTTTTAGGTTCCACGAAATAGAAAGCAATCGCATTTATTTCTGTTACGTGGACACGGTGATGTATGATGTATGGTGATGATCCCGCCACAGACACAACGCCGTAGGTTTTGGAAAAAAAAAATAAACAAAAATACAATTAAAAAAAACCGAGCACTGTTCTAAAACTTCATTGCTATTGACTATTGTCAACGTCGGCGTCACTATTCGTCTCACTCATCCTAAAAGTCGAATGACAATCTGTCTCGCTCTGACAGACAGCATAAATACTATCTATCTCATTTTATCACTTTTGTTCATTACAAACAATGGAGACGCCGACCTAATTAAACCGAAAAGTATCAGGTAAATTTTTTAAATGAGGGATCCCTTCGCTAAAAATATGAATTAGCACTTTCATTGGCAAGAAAAGTGGCAAGTGTTGTATATTTTGAAATCTAGTCTAAATGGGCCATCTTTTGAATTAACTTGCCAAGGGCAGTGTAGTACATTTTTTTCCAACATGGAGTGTCAAAGTTAACTGACAATAATTTTGTAAACCAAAACTCGTCAAAACTTAATTTATTTTACTTAGGGTCGATTTTTCAATCGTCTGATAACTTTTATCTGGGGAATATATTTTACGTTTTGACAGCTTTTCTATAGAAAATATGTCATACCGCCATATTTATTCTTCAGATAAAAGTTATTTGACTATTGAAAAACCGGCCCTTAGTTAACAATTTTTACTACTTTTATTTGTGGTTGCGATTAATAGCACTGTTATTTGAAATTACATTATTAAAAAAATCACTGTAAAATTGTGATCACAGTACTGAAAAATAAATAAAGCGACCAATAATTTTAAATTTTCAACATTTTCGAAATATGTCTGTTATCGCTTGACTAGTGACATGGATATTTTTTCTTATTTTTTCATAACTGGTATACCTTGGCCTCTCGCCCGATACCAGGTTATCGTTGAGTTTCGGGACACCCTGTATATTGCTCGGATGACCACTTTGATTCTATTTGGAAGCGCACAGATTTTCCCTATATTTAGCTTTGCTAAAATGATGTTTGTCTGGTAGCTATGAGATCACGTAATACTAGTATATATATATATATCTATCATCGATTGTGAAAAACTAAAAACGTACACAGTCATAAAAAACATTCTATTCAAGAAATGGTATATCTGTATAATTTGTATGCCAAGCTTAATCCAAATCAAATCCTTTCCACAGTTTTGCGTGTTTGTTAACAAACATCCGAACCAATCTCCACATTCACAGCATCAGTAAGATACAACATTTGTTTGAACAACATCATCCATCCTCTTAATATACATATGAGAATATACCAGTATTCTACCGTACTCATCCGGCTTCTGTTGCACGTTAAATTAAGTTCGATATATTGATAAGCTGCTAATAAATCATCGTTAATTAGAGGCTGACGTATTGTATATTAATTAAAGGGTCTTTTTACTGACAAGGATATATTTTTAACCCCCGACGCAAAAACGATGGGGTGTTATAAGTTTGACGTGTCTGTGTGTGTGTGTGTGTGTGTGTTTCTGTCTGTGGCATCGTACATCCCGAACGGATGAACCGATTTTAATTTTGTTTTTTTTGTTTGAAAGGTGAATTAGTCAATGAATAATATAATAAATCTAGGCAATTTAACCAAAGGTTTCATCCAAACTGTTATAATATTACAGCTTAATTTTCCGCTGGCTGCATTCAATCATACCCAAGGGAACAACAGTTCTACTATAATTCTAAATACACAACCAGACTTAGAATATGACCTAACAAATGATCGCAATTAAGGACCCAGTTACAATGTCCGCGGACTAGATAATATAGCACAGCGAACATGATAAACTCAAACAAGCAATTAAACTGTAGCCGCTGTAGATTAATTATTTGTTTGCTCCACAAACTATGTTGGATTGTTGCGGTTTACTATAGACAGTATGGATTTGAAGCTCCGTAAGTTTGAGGCGAAGTTTGATCGAGTTATAGGAGAGAAAATTTTGCCTTTTGGCAGATTACGGTTACGATTATTCGCCTTTTTTAATATTATTTAGGTCTAAATAGATTTTGTAAGCTATGTATAAAAATTACCTATTGCATAAACGGACTATGAAACACGCTAGCTTTTAAAAAGAAATATTTTATCTTTTGTTTGTAATCTATAAACTCACAAACTTCTTAACTGACTTAAGTAATACTTTCTCTATTGGAAAACTACTTTATTCGGAAATAACATAGGCTATTGAATATCATGCTACGAGTCCCTTAGGTGGAGTATTAATTATAAAAGTGGGGGAAACCGCGGGGGACAGCTAGTATTCTACATAATCCAAACGCGTTAAGGGCAATTATACGGGTGACACAAATTGTGGCAGTAAAAGAGCCCTGCTTGTAATTTAGAAACTTGCTGAAATCTTGAAAGTACTACTTTTATACAGAATATCGACGTTAATAGCAATGTGAGCCCCAGAGGTTCACGGTCTACATAGGCTATGATAACTGCTTAGTAATTATCGGATAGACCGTATGTTGCTTTGGCATCTATGAGTTAAATAAATATAAATATAAAATGAATAAATTTTTCCCAATTAATCATATTTCGTTTATTTCGGTCTGCATAGATAAACACCTTAACCTAAATTTACATATAAAATTTGATGTTAGTAAATAATAATAATAATAATATATTCTATCACATACACACAACACTATCTACCCCAAACTAAGCAGAGCTTGTACTATGGGTACTAGACAATGGATAAAAATGAACAAAATAAATAAATAAATACACCTTTATATTATGTTAGTAAAACCTCACTTTGCACACTTAATACCAGTGCACTCGGCTGGTACTTGTCCGCGGAAGTGACGGAATACCAAGTCTTGCGGCCAAAAGCTTTCGTCCAATACCTTGTGCAGGTAACAGTCGGGTATGCGCGGGACGAACGCTTTAAGGTTGACGTTGCGGCGCGACTCCAGCAGCTGCACTCTCGGCACGTACTTCAGCTTTTGGCACACGTACTTCGCGATGTCCTCCGCCTCAGTGGTGTAGTGCAGGCGCGAGATGTACACCGGCGTGTTCGGGAACGCGGCACGCACCTTCAGATTGGGGTCTACAGGTGCTTGGCCATATCCATTCGTAATGTTTCACGACCGGCGCTTCCCCCGTTGCACCGTAACGAAACCATCCTCAGTAGCCCGGTTCGTTGCTTTTGTGGGCAAGGGCATAGAAGGGCGCTCGCAGTGACCGTGAGGTCAGCTGTTCTTACAATACGCGCAGCACAGCGGGGAGGAGCTGCGGGTGCAAGAGCGGGGCTGCGTGACGCGCTTGCGGCGCATAACACAGGCTCAGCAGTCGGCGCCGGTGACAAAACCACTGACGCATAACTCGTCGCCGATGTATTGAGACAAATACTTCGACGCGTGTTCATGTTGTTTACACTCGTCGGTGTCCCAGTTTTTGGCACAGACTTGCACAACGCCTCGAGTTCGATGCACAAATCTGCAACAGTGACCTCAGATGCACTCAACTTCATCTGCACTTCTGCCAAACTTGCCTCTAAAGAGACGATGTCTTTTAAAAGGCTGGTGACGTCGACGTGATCGAAGGTGACGGGAGGTAACTTGTATAAGTCCCTCGCCACAAATGTCAACACTTCATCCGAATCGGTCTCTTTGAATAGCGTGAGGATGTCTTGTAGACTCTTTCTTGTCCCGTCACGCCGACGAGACACCATCTGGTCGATCTTGTTCCGCGACCGGAACACCAGCTGCTTAGCAACTGCAATCTCTTCCTCGCTGAAGTTCGTAGCGCAGATCTGAATGTCACGTCCAACTTCTGCTGCACAAACGCCAGCAGTTCATTTGCAACGAGTGTGTCACTCATGGTAACATAAATGACAAGCGTCGGCACGCACCGCGCCTCAGAATAGCTTCGGCTTGACTGTTACCTTGAAATTGCTTCAGTGATATTAAATGAACCGAACTATATCCATAAGTGGCGTTTGACGTTTACAGGTAGGCTGTAGACTCACCTGCCTCTAACAGTATTAAAAAAATGTTTATATATTGTCAAATTAACGATGCGTCTGTCACTCATCATCAAATAATAATTACTTATGACAGTATTCCGCGTTCTGTGCATGAAATTTCTGGATAATTGATACATAAAATCCATCGGAAACAGTACTTTTTTCTGGATGAAAGATTAAGCTTTTCTGCACCCTTGACGTATATAAAATTGCATGATGATCGGTCGAGTAGTTAAAACGTAAAAACATAACAAATAAACTCACATTCCAATTAATAATACTACTAGATTTTGCCCGCGTATATTTAGGTTACTTTTTCTGGATGAAAGTTACCCAACGGCCTATTCTGTACTCTTGATAACGTGTATGTTGATACGAAATTCATGATGACCGGTCGAGTAGTTAAGACGTGAAAGTGCCACAAAAGAAACTCACATTCCCATTTATTATACTAGGTAGGACTAGTTGGGGTTAGGACTAATTAGGATACCGTGTAATTTGACCTATCAAATGATCAATTAACGTAATAATTATGATATGATAGTGCTCGTGCTCTTTATAGAGACATAGCGAAAAGGTTAATCGACGCTTCCCGTGACCAGAGGGCTGGCCTTTATTTCGCGGAAAGGATAAGCATTGCCATTCAACGTGGCAATGCTGCCAGTCTTCTGGGCACACTACCAGTTGACTGTAATGCGGAGGAATTCTATGACGCCTATTAGAGGGTTTTAGTTTTCTTTTTTATTTCTCTGTTTCATAATATTTTAGGTATAAGTTAGTTTTAAAGAATTGTTTATATTATGTATATAATTAATAATTTGTATTGTTATTAGTGAATAATAAAGAGGATTTTAGTCAAATATTATGATATTCAAATACACACTAATTTCAACTTTCACTACGAACTTAATAATAACTTCGTAAAGAAGATCCACAGAAACAACAGATTCGAGTTGAAAAAACCAATAGTAGCAGAAAGGCCGCGTACAATTTCAGAGGTCCAACTTTATATTATCGAAGTTCGTAAGTTGTCGCGGTTCCAACGAAAGTGTTGCTTGTGTGCACAACAATTGGTTTGTTTGCTCGATAATTTCGCTGGGAATTATATTATAGAGCTGATATAATGTTGGTGTGATTTTAGTGAGAATATGACGATATTTAAACGGTTTGGAAACGATAATGTGGCAAGTTTAAAAGGCGATGGTGGATGAAACATTGGATATTTTTGTTGTCAGGGGATTATTCTGATTGCAACCAATCCTGAATACTTTTTGTTGGTAAATTGCTACCCTAGCTTCTAGAGCCGTTTTTTTTAAAGATTACTAGCAATTTGGGTCCTTGTTAACTCCTCCAGCTAAGCTAAAAGTCTTGTTTTAGGAGTGGGTTAACGTCAGTAGTGTCGATTGTACGGTTGACGTAGTGATTTAAGTGGTCGCCTCGTCACTACCACTACGCCGAGTGTAGTGGGTTCGAATCCCACACGGGACAAAACTTTGTGTGATCCACAAATGGTTGTTTTGAGTCAAGATGTTCTTTGTGTCCGTTATTTGAATGATTATAAGTCCCCTGCGACACAAATTTATTCTTAGTGCAAAAGTTGACATAAAAAAAAGAAAAAAACACAAAAGAAGGAAAAAGTAGTGCAATGGGATTCGAACCCGCTACCTCTCGATCGCAAGTCCAATGCCTTACCCATTAGGCTACCGCCACTTCATACACGTATACTTTTAACAGTATTGGTGTCCTATATATTATAGCGAGACAGTTTGTACCTCATCTTTAATCAGCAGTGACCCTGTATTAATTCGTGTGCCGATCGGGTTTATTTATTCTTTATACTTCAGTTGCTATGTTGCTGTGTTAGCCAACTAACGAGCAAATATTAACAGTCTATGTGCCCTCTCTCCTTACAATGATTTGGCTATATTTCCTTTGTAAAGATTTTAAAATGCCTACAGATAAAATACAGCCATATAAGGTAAGTCAGTGGGTCCACTTGACATCTGATTGGACGTTGCCTACCAAAAGGCTTTAAAAAAATAACAATCCCTTTCTGTAGATATCTGGTTCAGACGTTTGGGTTAAACCTTCTATTACACAACAAAAACAAAATGTAACTCTGAATAATAAAAGAGTTAACATAATTATAATAAATACGTTGCTTATTACTCGTATTTTTGTAGATTTAAAAAAGAAATGTGGTATTTGATATCAGTAATTTTGTTACTTTAGTTTTTATTTATAAATCACTAGCGGTTTTGCTCACAGTTTTCTGGATCAAAGCTACCTAACCTTATATGCCTTCCTGTACCCCTGACAAAGTGTATGGGAAATTACATGATGATCTGTTAGTTAAGGCATAAAATCATAACAAACAAACAACCCCACATGCGCATTTATAATATTACTAGATTTTTATATATAGGATATAGGTTATGTCAATTTGGATGAATACCCTGGATGGTACCCTTTGTCCTTTTCTGTACCTACGTACGTAAATTTTATAATGTCAAGTAGTTGAGGTTTAAAAGCGTAACAAACAGATAAACAAACACACTCGTATTTATAATATTAATTAGGATTTATATTGCAGCGTGTAGCCATCTATCTGATTAGCTACTATTTTTTCAAGCTTTAGATCTGCTTTAGATTACCCTGAAATGTCCAACTCCAAATATCACCAATCTATCATTGAAAACCATCATATCATATTCCTTAAATTAAAAAAGCTTTTAGTAAATTAGGTCGGATAATTAACGTATGCTTCGGCTTAAAATAAACAGCTTTTTCAGCTGATGACATCGTAATTCAGCCGTGTTAACACGCCAAGAATAGATTAGCCCTGTCGCTATTTGATTATGGATATGCAGACTAAGGTAGAAGAAAAATAAACGTTATATTTTCGAGCCATTTACTAGGAACACCGTCAATTATTTAAACAATACGGATAATAAGTGAGATGCCAGTTAAATGGGTATTATATTTGTTTGGGTTTGAGATAGTCCTCTTATAGTTATAGTTTATATAATAATAACTTTTTTTTTCTACCTGGGGGATTGCTTTGACGCATGTCTCTCCGCGGGGTGACGGAGAGGTTATGTCGGGCTCACTGGGGAAAAGGTACCCCAGTAGTACCGACTAAATGTACCACGGTGTTCCTCGACATAACTATAGACGGCGTGGCCGCGCAAATCGCTTTAACATGCAATCGCGACCCCGCCGTGGTTTCGGCCCGCCGTGTGAAACGGCAGGCCTCTGCACAAGAAATACTTCCTCCACCGGGGGACAAAGACGACAGAGGCGTACGTGGAAACACGCACGCCACCTCTCGGATCTGGTGCTGATCGGGTGGCGAGCTGGCCCACGCAGCTCACCACCCCCAGGTCAAACCTCAGGGTGGCTGGAGGTCATCTCGCGCTCTCCGGCGCCCGGTTTTGCGGTTGGGGAAAGGGTGTAAGCGCTCCCTCTCCCGCTCCGCCGCCTCCTTGAAGGTAATTACTTCCTCACAAAAGGAGGCGACGGCGTTCCACGATCTCTCGCTCCGGACCATAGACTGAACCACGATCGGGAATGAGAGGGCAGCCAGTCCAACTGATGCCCAGGCGGGACATTCCGCCAAAGTGTGCAGCGCTGTATCCACATATAATAATAACTTCATTTTACCCGGGAAACCTTGGTTTCGACAATTTCTTTGTTCTTATTTAATTTGGCATAACGAGTTAGGCATTTCTTTTGTCATAATAATACTTTGACATAATTGTTCTTTGGCATACTATTTCAGTAGGCATAAATATAATTTAGGCTAATGCTTTTTGGCCTAATTTTGATTGGCATTAAGTTATAAGGCATATACAACTTGGGTACCATAGTGTAACAATAGGTTAGGGTGCGGCGGGGATGGCTCTTGGGCTACCCCTAAGCCGCCAACATGTTTATTTTATATACGAAAAGTATTTTATTAAATGCAAACACAAAATTAACAAAACTTCAAATTTATGCTTTAGAATAGTATGCTTAACAATTATTATGATTATAGTAATTATGCTTAAAAAAATTGTGCCTAAACAGTTGTAAGTAAAAGGGCATACTTTTACTTACAACTGTTTAGGCACAATTTTTTGTGTGTTGTTTAGGCACAATGTTAAATTATGACATATTTTATGCGAATACATAGGGAACCATTTTACCCATGACTTCACTCGCGTTAGTCTAGAATTTCTATCCCTCGCGAATGGTATAAAAGGTATCCTATGTCCTTTCTTGTACTCTGAAAATATAATATGCGAAATTTTATGATGATCTGTCAAGAAGTTGAGGCGTGAAAGCATAACAAAGAAACAAAATAAACAAACAAACGAACTTACATGCGCATTTATAATACTGGTTAAGATATATAATAATTTCAGCCCTATTTGGAACTTTCCTAGCTGGGTCGGTAGTCTTTCCAGTATGTTATGGGTTAGGCAACTAAAATAGACTCTGGCCTGTTTATGTCAAAACTAGATGTTGCCGCGGTTTCACCCACGTTTATCGTTACTGCGCCGCCATCGTGGGTCGTAGCGTGGTGTTATATAGCCTATAGCCTTCCTCGATAAATAGGCTATCCAACACTAAAATAATTTTTCATTTCGAACCAGTAGTGCCTGATATTAGCGCGTTCAAGCAAACAAACAAACAAACTCTTCAGCTTTATAATATTAAGTATAGATTGTAGATGTTATTACGTAATAGATGTGTAAAATCGCATTTAATTGATATAAAAAAAACAGCTCTGTGTGTTAACTGTCCCATTGCTGCTGGGCTTCTATTCTGTGTGACAGGGATGATACCATAGTCTACATTGGCTTAGTGCGGCTTAAAAGATTTCATACATCTTTCAAAATATTTTGGAGAACTTTTAAACTAAAGCCCGATTGCTTTCCATGTTTTCTGATGAGAAATAACTGTTTAAAACGCATGCAGCACGTATCACAATTAGTTAGTTAGTTTATTATTTATTTCCAAATAGATAATACAAAATACAATGTAACCTTTATAATGAACAATAAAGATTCTTATAAACAGTGACCACAAACTAGGCAAGCCTGTATTCTATTTTCTGGTAACCAATGTAGAAGACTGCTCAATGATTTAACAATAATTCAGTAATAATTTTACAAATTTTACATTAACTTAAGCTTAATAAAATAAAATAAATAGCTAAGCTAACTAAATAAATACAGAAACCCTATTTAATTAGCTATGTCTTCGGAAGAGATATGCAGCTCAAAAAACACAATGTGTTAATTATTTAATGTATATTATGTCTACTGGCCCGAATTTCCATCGCGGCGGCCAATCTTAACGGAGACTGGCCATCTGCGAAAAGAAAATATGAGAAAGAAGATATTTTAGTATATAAATGTGTGCGCAAATACAAGTAGAGTTTATTTTCCCTAGTTCTCATGATCCGATGAGACGGTAATCCGATACGACCGGAGGGTGTTCAGGCGCAGGACCAACGGCTTTAGTGCTTTCGAGGCACGGAGGTGTCTAACACCGCCAATTTTCTGACTCCAGGCTGCTATTGAGATTTCTTAACAAAAAAACCCAACAACTTTTTACTGGTCCAACTCGGTATTAAAACCTGAGACCTCATGCATAGCAATCGCATTCGCTACCGCTGTGTCACAGAGGTAGTATACCATATGTCTGCCTAACCCTTTTGTATCTACAGGGCCCTTCCTTTTTCATTCGACACGTCTTGATCTTTACTAGTGTACTGATCACACTAGGCCAAATTAATTACAGATGTCTAAATATTGAACTTAAATGGAAAACAATTTTTGAGGACTAATTGTTTGTTTAGGATAAATATTTTGACGCCTCTCATGGAAAGCACTTTAGGCTTGTATACTCAATATGGCCGGGGGTAAAAGTTTCTATAAATTTACCTTTTCATTACAAAGCGCTGTCAGGATTTGTTTTATGTACTCACAATTGCCTTCGTAGCGTAAACTTAAGCAAAGTAAATAGCTTATCTGCCTCTTTGTTCAGAGAAAAAAGTTTGCAGTTTACCTCACTATCGTTAAGTATTGTTTTCGATAACTTACTTCGCCTATTCAAGCATAGTTTTTGCATGTGGTACAAAAAGACAAAGTATAGATTCCTCTCTTTTTCATGTTTGCATTTTTATTTTTCATTCTGAAATGCCATAGGACGGACTTATATTTTGGATAATACATACGTCGAAACTATAATACTATTTTGGAATACAGATGAAATTGATCGTTTGACCGCATACTCAATTTATCTGCAAGATTTTGAATTCCATTACTAGTTAGAGAATGAACAGAATTAAATATCTACCGAAAATCCCAAAAGTTCGAAGATTAAATTTAGAAATTTATAGCCCAATAAATACATATATTATAACGACAGTCGTGCATATGTCTCAAATTCGATTTCAGGGATTATAGTAGTCTGGTTTTGTTTCCGGTATACGGCCATAAGATTGATTCCTATTATGTGACATCTTAATATCATAGCTGCTAATATATAAATGTAAGTAGTCTCCTGCTTAACCGTTCGGGGTAATAGGCGTGAGACAAAGTATGAATATGGGTTAATATATACCAATAATTGCAGCAATCATTTTTAACCTACAAAGGGAATATTTAACATACCCACATCAATCTTGACATCTAGACAGCTTCAACTCATTTCAGTTGATTCAACTTTAATTGCTTATACCAGTTTCAATTAAACTTTAAATCCTTTACCTTATCCAAATGAAATTATTCAACAATTACCCCATAATAACATACAAGAAAGTTATATTGAAACATGCTGAACTGTAACGTCTCTTATCCCACGAGGCCGAGAGAGACCGACCGTAAAATTGGATCCCTCGCTTAAATCGATGACCTAATTTGCAGCTATAAAGATACGTTTTTGTGTACGTACTAAATTTAGTACATCACTCAAGGTCAGGGAAATAAGAGCAATCTACAGGGTGTCCAAGAACCTGGCGTCCAACTGGATTCCCACGATGCCCCAAGTTCTAACAGTACTCAGAAAAATATTTTAAAAAATCCACCCCATGTACTTACAGAATTATACTGATTTCAAAAAAAAAGGGGAAATGAGCACCCTGTGACATACTTTTGAATGCTGTGACTGCTAATGCTGATAATTTCGATATTTCTTGGAGGTTTTGTAATCTAGGGTATTGCTGTGTCTAAATAGAATGTAAAAATAAAGTACTTATTGTACCATTTTAAAATAAAATATTATTTTAACTAAAGGTGATATGGAAAACTATTGAATTTCGCAACTTTGACCGACTGTAGTGTAAAAAAAATGTACCAAAATAGTATGGCAAGTGACGTCAAATTTTGACGCGTTTATTCCTCTTTTTAAAAAGGTATAATACTTACACATTAATTTGAAAAAAAAAAATTTTGATAATATTTTTACTCAACAACCCAATTTTTACGATGTCTTACAGAATTCTTAGAAAGAAAAATTTACGACGAATTGAATCTAACCTCTAAAGAATTACTGTTGTATGCTCATAAAAATAACAACAGGCCTCTCAAAAAACAGGTTAGACCGTAAGGGACGGTATGTGCATGCATCTCACCATAGTGATTCGTTATTACAACAGGAGGGAGCAAGACAGAAACTATCTTTGCGATTTGCTGGTTCTTCTTTATGGTACCCCATTATTCAGGTAAGAGTGAGGGAGAAAAAGGTTAGAGGTGCGAGTGAGATAGATAGTGACGCTATCTGGGATCGTGCTATTTAGGATAACAGTACGGTCAGTACGCGTCACTGCCTCCTGCCGTTACTACGCACCTCTCTCTTATTGTTACCATTGATCACGTACTACGATTTAAAGCTTTGTTTATTGGACTCGATTACTCTTTGTGCTCTGGACTTTGAAACGAACTCTTTACGACGACCTTTGCCTGTGTTTGGACAGTTTGTGTTTTGTGTGTGCTACCATGGCGACCTACACTCCGCAAGAATACGCAAATATGCACTACATTTATGGAGAATGTAGAGGTAATGGACGAGCTGCAGCGAGACTTTACAGAGAAAGGTATCCGAGGGCTACGCGATATCCCGACCATCGAGTTTTCATTAATGTGCACAGATCACTATGTGACGGGCGGTTCCCCAATCAAGTAGCTGGTGAAGGACGACCCGTAAATGACTTCATACGCGATGAAGTTTTAGAGGCGGTGTCGGCAAATCCAAGCATCTCTGTGCGAGGAATAGAAGCTGATACGGGGATACCGAAGAGCACAGCACACAGTATTCTCCAAAAAGAAGAATATCATCCGTACCACGTACAGCGAGTGCAAAGTCTTTTACCTCGAGACTATCCGAGCCGAGTCGCGTTTTGTGAAACAATCCTGCAAAAACATCGAGAAGACGAAAACTTTATCGACAAAATTTTGTGGTCAGATGAATCTACATTTAAGAAGGATGGCTACATGAACCTACACAACTTGCACGAGTGGCATGTGGAAAATCCGCACTTGATGCGAGAAGATAGATCCCAGTACCGGTTCAAAGTGAACATGTGGACCGGTATTCTCTGTGGGAATATTATTGGTCCATTTGAGATGCCCGAGAATTTGACTGGCGAATCATATTTAAATTTTCTTCAAAATGATTTGCCAAACTTACTAGAAGAGACCCCACCAGATATGTGGTTCCAACACGACGGCTGTCCAGCACATTTTCGCGTATCCGTTAGAGAGTTTTTGGACGAGCAATACCCGAACAGGTGGATTGGGCGATCAGGAACAATCCCGTGGCCAGCCCGCTCACCTGACTTAAATCCGCTGGATTTTTTTTTCTGGGGAACTATGAAGGAGCTCGTTTATGCGAAGCCCATTAATGACATCGCTGACCTTCGTGAGAAGATAACACAAGCAGTGCAGGTGATACGTCAAAAAAGTTACTCGCGAAACATAAAGCGGTCCTTTTTAAGGAGAGTGAGAGCTTGTATTGCCGCGGGTGGTCAACATTTTGAACATTTATTGTAATAAAATATCTTTAAACTAACATTCTTTGCTTTTATTCTACTGGGAACCCATCTACCTGTGTGTATTTCCTTCTTGCTCACTCTTGGAACCGAAGTAAATAATAGTAGTAACATAACAGTTTCTAAGATAAGAAAGGGTCCGACAGTTACCGTTAGTAGGTAGGCACTTCGTAAAAATTGGGTTGTTGAGTAAAAATATTATCAAAAATTTTTTTTTTCAAATTAATGTGTAAGTATTATACCTTTTTAAAAAGAGGAATAAACGCGTCAAAATTTGACGTCACTTGCCATACTATTTTGGTACATTTTTTTTACACTACAGTCGGTCAAAGTTGCGAAATTCAATAGTTTTCCATATCACCTTTAGTTAAAATAATATTTTATTTTAAAATGGTACAATAAGTACTTTATTTTTACATTCTATTTAGACACAGCAATACCCTAGATTACAAAACCTCCAAGAAATATCGAAATTATCAGCATTAGCAGTCACAGCATTCAAAAGTATGTCACAGGGTGCTCATTTCCCCTTTTTTTTTGAAATCGGTATAATTCTGTAAGTACATGGGGTGGATTTTTTAAAATATTTTTCTGAGTACTGTTAGAACTTGGGGCATCGTGGGAATCCAGTTGGACGCCAGGTTCTTGGACACCCTGTATATTGATATGTTGACGTTTGAATGATTTTTATGAGTGACTATACAAATTAGTGACGTGCAATATGGTAGCCGACTTGCTAACTTTTATTATTCAAGTCAAATAGTTACATTACTCAAACTCTAAAACACAAGCAAATGAAATCTATTACAAGTATTCCAAATATGGTAGTAGGTGTCATTGTCAAATGACAGAATAAGGGTGGGTGATACATACGTGGGAAACACTCAGAAAGTTTTGCGATAATAAAAAAGTGTACTATAGGTAATTTTTTATTATTAAATCTTTTTAAAGTACTCTCCATCAGCCTCTATGCAAAGTTTCATGCGTCTGAACCAGTTTTCGAAATACTTTTTCCAGTCCGCTCCAGATACCTCGTTTACAGCCTGCTCAAACGCTGACTGCGCATGTTCCGGAAAATTGTATCCCTTTGAGCAGATTTTTTATTTTCGGAAATATAAAGATGTCAGCCAGTGCTAGGTCAGGGCTGTAAGGAGAGTACCCAGGAGTTTGACCGGCGTACTGTCCAGGAAGTCCCTCGTTTTGAGCGCGGTGTGTGCAGGCGCGTTGTCAGTAACCCGCGGAACCCTGTGTTTGGTTGCTTGTTGCTCACAACAGAGAAAATTTCTGCCATGCTTTTGGTAATATACCATTTGGCGTTGATGCTTCTTTGGTTCCGTAAAGAAATTGACCCCAAGTATCCAGTTAAATTGAAAAAGCTCGCTTCCAGATCAAAATCTTTACCCCGCTTCTAGATCGCTTCACTTTGGTAGACGTTTAGTCGTTTTGAAAAGCCCAAACCGTCGTCTGACGCTTTGTTTCTGGATCTTATTGATAAATTCAGGACAAATCGCATGTAATCACGTAGTAAACACGCCAAGACTTACCTGCTTCAAATCTTATATAGTTTATCATATCACGGCACTATACCACCCGGGCCTGCTTCTGAGCTCCTCACGCGAAGATGCACGTGTAGAATCCCATGAAGGTATTCCGATCCAATCTGCAGTGTGTGCTGAATCTCTTGTTATATCTCGCCTATTGTCTTAGATTAAATTTTTCACTGTTAGCACATTTACTTCCGTAACAGCCCTCAAAGGGCGACCACTTCTTGCTTCATACCCCAAAGTCGACCGCGCTTGAATTCGCTATACCAACGATATACAGTTGCCTTCGAAGGGCCTTCGTCCATGAATGCCATTTGAAGTCTATCGTACGATTCGTCCGGTTTCAGGCGACACTTAAAATCGTAAAAAAATCATAGTGCGAAAATGTTCCCGTTGCAAATCTATTTTTCAATGAGACATGATAATTTGAATTAGCTCGCAAAATATTTGGAGGGTAATTTTAAAATTGGAACGTATCTAATTTAACTTATAAATAATCATAATACATTATAACTGGCCAGTCTCTCACACATAAGAACTTCTTTTCGCAATACTTTCTGAATGGTCTGGTAATAATAATAATAATAATATTCTACTACATACACACAACACCATCTACCCCAAACTAAGCAGAGCTTGTACATACTATGGGTACTAGACACTGGATAAACATACATATATACTTTTTTTTTGTAAATACATACATATTATAATGTAATGTAACCGCTATTTAAATGTCATTTAGATATCTTTTTCTCATATCCAAACTTGAAATATTAATGACTCCTTAATTTTGATAGTGTTTTCACGAAAATATTTTTTTGGAGTGCTATTTGTTCCCTATTGCTATGAATCGAAATTCGAATATTCGAAATATAGATGATGCCGCATTTAAATGATTGATCAATTAGTTGTCACTAATTATAATTCGAATCATAATTGACTATTGAAAACTTTTGCTGATGGCCCAATTGATATATGGGATATTAGTAAATACGCAATCAATTATACTAAATGCTTTCGAATATTTGACAAAGTATTTATCTTTGTATGAACATTTGGAATAGTAGCAAGGAGTCTGGAAATGTGCACGCTATAAGGCAATAGGCTTTTAATACACTAGACTTAAATCATAAGTGGTAAAATATGAGTGTAATAATAAACCAGCAGTCAAATCAGGCGAGATTTCATGTTTATTATATAAAATTTTGAAATAAACTTTTAGTAAATACCAATTTTAAATTCGCATAGCAAATTGTTACCTACAATAATATAACATTATCATGTTTGAAGTAATAATGCATTACAAATTACTCAATTACTAACATTAAACATTTTAAGTGCTATGACAATCGGCTTATAAACAAATATGCATAGTTTAAATATTAACTGACAAAGCCTATTTTATATTATGTACTCTTATATTCTGGATATTAGAATTCATAGGATATTAAAAGTATTCAAAATGTTTGTTTTAATATATGTATTCAAATCTCAGAATAAGGTATTCGTCATAAATAATCGCAACTAAGATTAAAAGTTTGTGGGTGTAATTTAAAACACACATAACCTACCGTTTTTATCCGCAAGATAACCTATACTACATAACATACAGATTATTAGGTACTGGTATGTCTATATTGCTTCAAGAACTACGATTTCAGCATCTTAATTCACATTTGAGACATTACGGACACTTTGAACCTGTCCTTTCTCCAGAATGTCTCTGATCTGACCAGAGAACGTTCGCCTAAGACTTGCCCGTTCCTCTACCTATAACACTCTATAGGTACTATGAAAACGCTCTCTGTGTTATCATTATTTATGAGCCAAGAACTCAACAGATGATAAGCAGTAACACATACGTTACGGTAACATTTGAAAAGCGATACAGAAAATATAGCTAAGTTACAAGCCAGAAGGAAAATAATGATGATTAGGACAACCCAGTTCGTAATCTCGATTCACTTGTATTACAACCGCACATATTACGTTCAAGATAACATTATTGCAATTAGTTTTAGGTTTTTTAGGTTAAATTCTTATATATAATTCTTTTATACATCTAAGATACATGGCAAGCATGCGGTCCGCCTGATGGTAAGTAATGGTAAGCAGTTATCATATGCTATGATTACTTGCATCTCGGAGGCACCCGAATGGACTTGATTAAAAAAAAAACAAAAATCTAAATATCTGTATTCATTCAGGACACAAAGTGACTCTTAAGTTTACACTGAATAAATTACAAATAAAGCCACTTTCAGTAAAGCTAGGGCGTAGAACCAATGAGAAGATCGGGCAAGTAATACACGGTAACTCTTTTTAAAGAGTAATTTGTTGGAATGCCAGGCATAATCAAAAGCCTATTGTACTAATTGCCAATTTCACAATGCTGTTTATTTTACAAATTATATCTGTAAGGAGTTGCAATCATCATATCATTTACCTACTTCTGATCTGTACACAGACAAGCTTTAAAATAAAATACAAAGATTGGAAAATGTTTGTGCCTCTAACAGCAGGCATGGTAAAATAGCAGAATTGCGTGCATATAAAATAATAAAACAACGAGCAACCATATTATAGTCCGACTGAAATTACTTTTTGATTAGTAATACACAATAGCCGAAATCGACAAAGTCAAGGAGTAAACACATTGAATGCTATGTAGCAGACACAAAAGAAAATGTAATGGCATTTATTTTTGGCAACGCGTTAAATGTATAAAACATGGGAACTAGATGATAGTTTAGTCACATTTAGAATGTGAAATATTCTGACTTACTGTTCTTGTAGCAGGACAGCATGTAGGCATCACATATAACAGTTTATTGCACAGACACAAGAATCTTTAGCACAACACAGCACAGAAGAAAATCACAGTTATAAGATGTAGACAGCAGAAACAACAAAGTTCTCTTCACGATTACAATTATAATGTGATGGTATTTGTATTGGCGAGTAGTACAATAAGCATAAACATAATAGTAAGTTAACTAACTGTCTGGAGCGATGCAAAATCATTGCGCCGGCGACGCGTGAGTTGCCGGCTTGATGCATTGCTATTATTGCTTCCCACTCTCGAGGCGGTACGGTCCCAGCTCCGCCAGGTCGTGGTGGAAGAGAGGAAGGAACGACTTGTGCACCCCAGTGCCGGGCACGCTACGATCGTGGCGGTAAGTCCCGATTTTGAGGAGTGGTTGGAAAGACAGCATGGCGCCCACACCTTCCGACTGACACAGGTAATAACTGGCCACGGTTGCTTCGGCCAGTTCCTGTGTCGTATAGGCCAGTTAACTTGTTAAATGTTCGTGGCGGTAAGTCCCGTGTTTGAGGAGTGGCTGGAGAGGCGGCATGACGCCCTCACCTTCCAGCTGACACAGGTATTGACTGGCGACGGTTGTTTTAGCCAGTTTCTGTGTCGTATACGCTGGCAAGAGACGCCCGATTGTCACCACTGCGGCGACTGCCGTGATGTTGTTGCAGACACGGCGCTGCACACGTTGGCGGATTGCCCTGCCCGGGCCTCGCAGTGCCGTGAGTTGGTCGCGGCAGTTGGAATTGTTGCCCTCTCGCTCCCGGCCTTGGTTCAGTCTATGGTCCGGAGTGAGAGGTCGTGGAACGCCGTCACCTCCTTCTGTGGAAGTTATTTCTATCAAGGAGTACGGAGTAAGGAGTAGTGCCGACTCTGGTAATGTCGAGGAACACCGTGGTAGGTTTAGTCGGTATTCCGGGAGGTCCATTTTCATCGTTTCAACATCTTTCTTTTACCCCGGTGAGTCCGACATAACTCCTCCGCCCGCCCCCGCGGAGGGGTACGCGTCAATGCATTACACCAAGTAAAAATTTTTTTGTTATTAATTCTTATAAATAAGTATTTTCTCCGCCGGCAAATATTTTTAAATATTATATAAAAATGGACATTGCAAATTAATATTTTAAATTAAGTTATGTTTTATAATATTATTACAAATAGGTAATTTATATAAGACAGATGTATATATAGGTATACATATTCATGTGGCATATGATGGAAAATAAAATGAAATGTGGGTAAACATTTCATTTTATTTTACATAAAGAAACGAAAAGAATAAAGTAAATTAAAATTAAAAATATTCAATGATAAGATTATGAATAAGATCTTTAAGTATAATAAAGTTGTAGCTTTTTGATGTTTGTACATAGGAGATAATATGTAAGAAAAATATGTGAGGATTGTTTAAGAGTAATAGATTTCAATACATTTATTTTTAAATATTTGTCTGCCTGTATGTTTGCACGTGCACTATGCAAAAGTTAGTGTTACTCTAAATAATTATATACAAAAATGTTGTTATTATTTTATGTTTGTGCCCCCCAAACTCAAAGAGTAGTAAATGTATTGACTTGATTTTTTTACACAATGTTGCATATCCATATGACCGTGATTATACAGGTGGACCAAACGTCCGTTTACTTTTGAATCGGTAGCTGCGTCGAGCAGCGATGGATCGTAGTTTCAACAAGATGGGGCAACATGTCTTACCTCCAATGACTCAATGAGTGCAGTTTGCGCAATTTTTGGGCAAAAAGTGATATCCAAAAGAAGAGACATTAAGTGGCCACCTCGTAGCTGAGATTTATCCCTAATAGATTATTTCTTGGGGAAACCTTAAAGTAAAGTTTTTAACACCAACCCAGAGTCTCTTGAAGAAAGTATTCGCGAGGAAATACAGAACATTCCACAAAACACCTGTAAAGCCGTCATTAAAAATTTCCGCTCCAGGTTACAGCAATGTCAAAATAACCATGGGTCACATATAGAGGATGTAATTTAAAAAAAATAAAGTCTCTATTTTTATACTTTTATAATAAATAAACAGTTTTTATCTAATCTATCTAGTTTTCTTTTTATCCTTGTTTAAAAAGTAAAAAGACTTTTGGTCCAACCTGTATATACCCATGCCCGTTTTCTGGGAACAAGTTAACGTGGGCCTGGTTTAGCTAGTTTTTATATAAAAGAACAAAGAAAATATTTAATACGCTACAATAGGGAAAAAATGGAAAAGATAGTATGGGAACCACTGGGAAACACTTAGTAATTAAAACCCAATTATATACACACATCTATATGTGAGACGGTGTGAATTATTATAAACACCCACATTCCTGCTTTGAAACGGATAATTAACGTAAATTCCCTAGCATCGTAGTAAACCAAATTAATTGCTGGTCATATATACATACAACAAAGTCCTGCGCTGCGTCTATCTGTCTGTCTGTTCGCGATAAACTCGAAAACTACTGAACAGATTTTCATGCAGTTTTTACCAATAGACAAAGTGATTCACGAGGAAGGCTTAGGTATATACATATAGAGTTTTTTTTTTATGGCTTAGTTTGGCAAACGAGCAGACGGATCGCCTGATGGTAAGCGATTACCGCCGCCCATGGACACCCGCAACCCCAAAGGAGTTACAAGCGCGTTGCCAGCCCTTTAAAAAGGAATGAAGGAGGGAAAGGACAAAGGAAAGGATAGGAAAAGGATCCGGGTAACTGGGCCTCCGGCTCTCTCACTCACCGATAAGAAACGCAACAGTACGGGTACCGTTACTTCACGCCGGTATTCTGTAAGGGGTAGTACTACCCCGGTCGATCCGGCCCATTCATGCTGAAACCAGCGAGGATCTACTACCTTAAAAGTTAAGGTTTTGTACTAGCCGTGCGAGGCCGGGGCGGCTCGCTAGTCATTAATATAATTAGAATTTATAGATTAAATAGTCAAAAGTAACGTAGGCTGAATTAAAGTAATTCCGGTGAACTCGTTTAGATTTTGAGCAATTAATTCCTATAATCACCGTACAAACGACATAAAATCATAACTAATATTATAAATAAGCTGCAACGAGAGACTGCACAGTGGGATATCGTTGGATTGCAATAACGCGTCTGCGTCTAACGGTCTCCGGAGTTCGAATCCAAGCCGCGCGCATCTCTGACCTATCGAAGTTGAGTGCGTATTAAATAATTAATTATTATTAACGCTCGCTCTAATGCTAGGGCCACAATAACGGGAAATGCCGTTAATTATCGCGATGATGGACGTTTAACCTAGGTGTAGCCACGACTTAACGCGATAATTTGACAACGGCATTCACATTGGCGTTTGACGTTAGGCGATAGCCCAAGTGGCGGTACATCAAAGAAATAAACGCGAGAATTAATGCGTTGAAGCGGCCTTACTACGCTCTTGTTTTTATGAATTCAATAAAATCATAAAAATTTACACTTATTTTTTATTATTTGATATACAGAGTAGCGCCATCAATGCCCATCTTGCTTGTAATTCAAGGAACTTTAGCGCCAATTTTATCACCGAGAATGGACATTCACGTCGGACGATCGAGTGTAGCCACTAACTTTATCGCGTTAATAATTAACACAATATTTATCGCGATGATAGGCATTGACGTTCTCCGTTAGTGTGGCCCCAGCATTACGATGAATGAAAACATCGTGAGGAAACTTGAATGTTTAAGAGTACTACATAATGTTCTCAAATAATTATGTGAAGTCTGCCAACCCGTACTGGGCTAGCGTGGTGGACTATGGCCTAACCCTTCTCACGCTAAGAAGAGGCCCGTGCCCAGCAGTCGGACAATTTAACATAGGGCTAATATGTGAAATATGTGAGTTTGTTTGTTAAATACTCAAACGATCACTATGCAATTTTGATTACACATTGTCCCCCTGACAACGTGTAATCAAAATTGCATAATGATCGTACAGAAAAAGACAGATCGAATCCTATGATAGTACTATCATAGAGTTCCTTCTATGTCCTTTTCTGTATCCCTTCAGAACAAAGGTATTGTCCCAAGGGATAGCTAGTGAAATAATACATTTATAGCTGCCTGTCCATTGAAGCGGAGTGAGGCTGCGGAGCGAAGAAACGGAGAAATATTAACTAATAGGATTGCATACTGGAGCCGAACGGAGATTTTATGCAATCTTATTGGTTAATATTTTCCACTCTACAGCCTCGCTCTGCTTCAATGGACAGGTAGCCTAAGTAAGTTACCAACATACCACATTGTGAAAATTGCATGACACCAGAACATATAACAGACACAAGAAAACAAAACTTTTGTTTGGGTTCACGCACTTAGTAGTCGAAAGTCGAAGTTAAAGCATAACATTTTGGAAGTCGTCAAATCACGGCTAAGCATACATGTTCATATCTTACTCCACACATTTTTAAACTATTTAGTAATTATTTTTATATCTTATTTACTCGTATATTTACATATTTAAGTATATTTTATTTTTATATGTTTAGACACTAGGCGCCGGCGTCACTAAATTGGATTTCGCAGAATACCTTGCGATAATATAATACGTTGCGATTTAACAATCGCAACGTACGCCGAGAGATGTCCAAATTTTGGCACTGATGGGACACACACTTTCACATTACTTTTTAAACTTAAGTTAAACTAATTTAATAGATTATTGTTTGTATTGCTGCTCACTGCCTTGATTTAAATAGAGGCAGTTTCCGTTTAGTTAAGCGGAAGGTGTGGTGTTGCCAGTGAGCAGAAATGAAATAGTGTTAGTATTTGTTTTATTTTTCTAATTTTATTATTGTTCTGATTTTTTATTTTGCATATTTTCTTCATGTTTTGGGTGGGTCCTTCTGTGTGCCAAAATAAATATATATTTCTCTTTTCTTTCTATGTTCTGGGGATAAAAGTAAAAAAATATTTCACTTTCAGGCCAGTTATCAATCTCTATCGATCATTGTACCATTGCTGCGTGACAAAGCACACCAACAGATACATATACTAATACTAGATATCCCTCATACCACTGACAGTGTATATAATTTTCACGATGATTGGTTAAGTAGTTAAAGCGTGAAAGCATAAGAAACGAACAAACACACATTAGCATTTATAATATTACTAGCTTTTGCCCGCGACTTCGCTCGAGAACAATTTTTTTTTTCTGGCCTAAAGTATTCTATGCCTTTCTCTGTATGTTTGACAACGTGTATGTGAATTTTCATGATGATAAGTCGGGTAGTTAAGGCTTGGAAGCATAACAAATAAATTCACATTCGCATTTATAATATTACTTAAGATAACTTACAATAAAATTAGTAAGGATACATTCTTGTGATATAATTATAACAAAAACAAACAGTATGCATTGCTACACTGACCACATAAAACCGATTCCATTAATTAGCGGTCTCCAACACCTAACTAATAAAAACATCTAACTACCCTCCCCTGAGAGCTGCCGCCAATTTTTCGGTTCACTGCGCACACCGAGCAAATGGTTGTTTGAAGCGGTATCACCTAAAACTTGGACGGCACAAGTTTTCTAACATATTGTTACACTAATAGACTTTAGTTGGATACTCCAATTTTATGATATAGCTAGTTTTCTTTTAGCTAAAGTTTAAGTGGTTGTTTGACATTTATGTATGTGGTACTAGGCTTTGCCCGCGGCTTCGCTCGCGTAAATGTAGGCTACGTAAGATTAGTAAAAGTACTTTTTTCTGGATGTAAGGTATCGTGTGTCCTTTACTGAACCTCAACAACGTGTATACGAAACATAATGATTTTGTTTATTACGAAAATGCTCTGAAAGCGTAAAAAACGTTTATAATATTAATTAGGATAACGGTTTCAAAGAATTTGTATTTTTTTAAATTTTATTTTAGCTAAGGTGGCAAACAAGTATACGGTACAAGTGGTCACCGTAGGCTAAGGACGCCTGCAACACTAGAGGCCTGAGGCATCACTTGCCCGTTGCTGACCCTTTAGGAAAGGAAGAAGAGAAAAAGAAAGTGGGAAGGAAAAGGAGCGGGAAGGGGGAAAGAGGGTGACTGGGCATCCGGCACTCTCACACACCGAACGAAACACAACAGTAGGAATACTGCTGATATTCTGTGAGAGGGTAGTCCTTCCCTTGTTGAGCCGGCCTATTCATGCTCACAGAATATCAGCGTGAAATAGCCGTATTCCTACTGTTGTATTTCGTTCGGTGAGTGAGAGTGCCGGAGGCTCAATCACCCTCTTTACCCCTTCTCGCTCCTTCTCCTTCCCACTTCCTTTCCTACAGGGTCGGCAACGCGCAAGTGATGCCTCTGGTGTTGTAGGCATCTATAGGCTACGGCCTACTAACCATCAGGTGGGCCGTATGCTTATTTACCTACCTTTATATTATATTTACCTTTATAGCATAAGAAAAAAAAAACATTTAGCTCCGTGATAAAGGTGAGGCGACCACATAAAACACTACGTCATCCGTACGATCTACAATCTAAATTTGAATATTTCCTGTTTATAGATAGATGTGTGTCTGCATATATATATACATAGATTCACGCCTGTTTCCCAGAGGGGGAGGCAGAGACTACGGATTTCGATTTGCTACGATCCTGACACACTTCTCTGGCTTCATTCACTTTCATAACTTTCCTCATACACGCTCGCCGGTTTAAGGTGCTCATAACCTGGCCTTTATCCAGAACGTCTCCGATCTGATCAAGAAACGTTCGCCTAGGTCTTCCCCTTGCGATTGTTCCATTCACACTAGCCTTATAAACTTTCTTAGTCAGTCTTTTCTCGTCCATTCTTTCTTCATGCCCAAACCAGCTTAACATACCCTTTTCTATTCTCGTCTCTATATCCACTTTTATGCCGCATCTCTGTCTAATCACACTATTCCTTATCCTAACTTTTAGAGTCACACCACATATATTTCTCAGCGCTCTCATTTCTACAGCATTTATTCTGCTCTCATGCTTCTTTTGCCATAACCAACTTTCACTTCCATGCATAAGTGTAGGCACTAATAGTCCTCTATGAACAGCCAAACGTGCCTTTTCGGATACATTTCGACTGTTCATAAAAGCGCGTAGAGCGCCATTCACTTTATTGCCAGCAATCGTTCTCCTGTTGTTTCGAATTAATTTAAATATAATGTATATAGTCACCAGTTGCAAAGCGCACTGACCGACTTGAGGCTTCGAAGAGTCTTGTGGCTTGAAAACCTCTTTGTGACTCGCAGGACGGCCACGGATTATTTATCCTATTATAATCTATACTAGATTAATATTACAAAGCTGTAGAGTTTATTTATTTGGTTGAACACGCTAATCTCAGGAACTAGTAGTTCAAATTGAAAAATTCTTTTAGTGTTGTATAGCCCATTTATCGAAGCAGGATATAATTTATATAACATCACAATACAATCAGTAGGAGCGGAGCATCAATGAAACATGTTGCAGACGGGGAAAATGCTCTTACATAATATGTGACGCAGACGAAGTTGCGTGGGTCAGCTAGTTGATGTATAATATATATATATATATACCATATATATATATTATACATCATATACCATATAACGTAAATTGTAATGTTTTTTGAAAAATATCTGCAACTCACCTATATTTTCATTATAGTAACTAACGAATTATAATAAAATCTATAACACAACGTGTTTTTAAATTCTTTCAGTTATTACTGAATAAAAAAACTACATTACTTATTAGTAACATAACTTTTTAATAATTTTATGAAAATTAATAATAATGTTATGAGTTTTAAATCTGACAGTAGGTATAATGGTCAAATTACAGGCAAAAGATACATGGTAGGACAACACACATAGTGAAGCACCCATCATTTAAATACATGCATGCAATGGAGTAGCGAGATATCCCTTAAGCCATCTTCTTTTTTATGTCTTTGATTTGAAAAGACCCTCTCTCGCTCTCTTGAATTGCAACCAAATTTTTTTTTAAATACGTTATCTTTTGAATGCTGTTTGCTTTTGCTTATTAAATAACGTACAAAATCAAATATAGGTGAAGAACTTATTACGGATTAAAATTAATCTTTTTAAATAACACACATTACAAACCAGCTAGAAATTGTTCACTTACAAATAAAATGTATATTCACCATATTTTCTCGCGTAAGAGTGTTACGATTGTGAGGATCCCGGTTCGATTTCCGGCCCGGATATACTACTATTGGCTTTCTGTCGGGAAATATGCATCAACACGGGATTTGTTATAAAGGGTAACATCTTTTCATTTTTGTACTTTTAGACTCAGAAAAAGTCATTGTGTAACTTGGAGATGAAAATATTGACAACATTTTAAGTCCTATGTATATGGGAGTTACTAGAATTAACAATGTGCAATAATTACGAAATAAGACATTCGTACATTCAAACTTCTATGATACCGCATCTGAATATTAATCAATTCATGATTTGATGGATCCATCGTGTTTCGTATTGGGTTCAAATGATAGTGATCGTCTTCTGACTTTTTGTCTTTCGTTACTAGGTACTGATCTCCAACAGTAAATAAACAATCAGTCAATATATAAGGAGTATGATGAATTCGAGTTTTATAAAAGCTTTAAATATTTTGATATGCTTTAACATTTTAATAATTCTATTTCTCAAACAATCTGAAATCAAACTGAATTTTGACAAATCACCAACTTAAGATCCAATCAATCATTTATGCAAGATCAAGAAGAAACAAAATATTACAAGACTGCGTGATATTTTGCAAAATACATATGTATTGCAAATATTGTTTTACGTTTCGTGAATGTTATTCATTTAAATTAAACTACATGGTTTTTATCACGGTTTATTTAATATATTTTTTTTATTTTATTAAACTGTTTACTTATATTTACACTTTCGCTAACGTTTCGTAGATTCAATCAACACATACTTCAAGCCGCCAACGAAGCTAAGTAAATTTTTACCATCCGTCAAGTGCCAATTACCTTTACAAGATGCAGGGGTTTATAAAATAGATTGTGACTGCGGACTCTCCTACATTGGTCAAACCAAGAGAAACATAGACACCCGCATAAAAGAACACATAGCTGACGTAAAACACAAACGCTCGTTGAAGTCTGCTGTGTGTGAACATGTACAACAGGGGACCAACCACTACCTGAGATTTGACAAACCACAGATTCTCGCTAAAGAACACCGATTCCTACCAAGGATGCTTCGCGAGGCTATTAAAATCAAAAATCATCCTAATTTCAATAGAGAAGATGGTTGGAATGTACCACCAGCTTGGGATCCAGTACTGCAAATAGTCAAAACCAAGAAGAAATAAACCACAGCTAGACTTCATGATACTTTGAGCTCTTTCTGCGTAAATAGAAACACCAATGACTAAATTATGTTCGGATACTTTGGAATAACTACACTGGAACATTGAGACAACTACCATCTTAGTCTCCCCGTGACCATGGCTGCTGAAAAGCAACCGAAACGTCGGGGAAAGTGTAAACCTAAATATAAATAGATTTAATAGTTTTAATAATTTTATTAGCATAAAAATTTGTAAAATTCAATAGTAATAGTAGTGTAACAGTTTTCAAAATTATGTAATAGATACAGTGTTAATTAAACAACGCGATAAAATACGTATATAGTAGTTTCATTTCAACTTACCCACTACCTCAAAATGTGTGGCACGAACTGAACTGGTGGATTCAGAACTGCCGACTGGCAGTTCTGAATCCACCAGTTCGACACCTCTACATTATCCTCCTCCGATGCATTTTCTGACAACAGACGCATTGAACTAAGGTTGCGGAGCACAATTTAACAATTTGGCCTCTTTAGGAACCGAAAATGTTGGCCGTATTACACGCTCTCCAAGGACAGGCTCATCCATTTCGAAATAGCTGTATCCTCATTCAGTGCGACAACAGGACAGCTGTCACTTACCTACGGAAGGAAGAAGATACAAAATCCTTACCCTTAACTCTTTTAGGTTTGGTGGTTAGATTACTAACCACTTATTGTCAGGTCATATAAACATATTTAAATACAATATATTGACAATTTGCTTAGCTATTATGTTTTCTTGAGTCCTTATTGACCGTATGATGTGGAACTTTAACGATAAGGTGCGTCATTCTGATAAGTACATCTATACAAAATCTGGTGCAGCGCAAATTTATCCATGGAGTATTTTTAAATTCAATAATATAGGTCAGAATGTTTATTATGTTCCAATTTTAATGTTTATTTCTCGTTTGGTATTTATTGAGTTGATATACTTATGATAAAAAATGTATAATCTTTTATACTTTTCTATAAATAACGTCTATAATAAGGTGGTTAGATTGCTAACCACCGTGGCTATAATAGGTTTTATTTTCACTATTTCGTTTACATCATTGTCCCGTTAAACTTTATAAAATTCCAGGATGTCGCGCCTACTCCATGATATAGAAACATATTTTGTAGTCTGGAGTCAGACGAAGTACGCTACAATAAACAGGAACCTCCAATGGTCCTCAGTTATATATCAACTGGGCTTTAGCCAGCGCAATGATGTATTTGACTCAGATAATGACACACCTTTATCAAATTTAGCCTGTTCTTCTGCTCGTTATGTACCTACTACAAGTGTTTCAAAGTAATCTAATCATGCAATTGTGGTTGAACTGACATGATAAAATATAAAAGAAGGTTACAGAAATGGTGGTATCGAATTTATTGCCACTTATTGGATCGCTGTTAGCAACTCATTTTTGGTGTATAAAGAAGTGCAGAAGGAATACCATTCAGATTTCGGTCAATTGTATACAAAAGTCTTTCGTAGAAGTGTTTATTATGGACTCCGCTCATCAGCTCAAGCGAAAATCCCAATAACTCTACAACGCCTTCTCCATTACTAGTTTAGATAAAATAAGGTCAAAAGCCAATAGAAATACGCCTAGAAAGTAATATGCATCAACCAGAGCGATCTACTTCCTGAAGATACGCAAAATACAAGCACTAAAGGAAAGTTCAGCAAGTACTACATGGCATTGTAACAACTGTAAAGGCGATCTTTATATCCGCAAAGACAAAACATGTGTATAAAAAATAAATTATTAATAGATTTTGCCCATAATTGATGATTTTGCCTTGTTTACTTATTATGCCTACAGCCACGGTGGTTAGTAAACTAACCAACTTATTCCTTGAAAGCCTTATGTGGTATAAAATCTATTCATTTTTTCTTTATCAATATACCCTTATTAAAATAATT
Source organism: Catocala nupta (assembly GCA_963675205.1). Taxonomy (NCBI): domain Eukaryota; kingdom Metazoa; phylum Arthropoda; class Insecta; order Lepidoptera; family Erebidae; genus Catocala; species Catocala nupta. Next base: position 19,230,094 of record OY776102.1, on the reverse strand, counting down.
AATAAATTATTTCATTAATAAAATAGTCTATATGAAAGTGTGGCTGAAAGAGTTTAGAAATCACTTACCAAATTTTGAATTTATTAGATTATCATCAAATTCACTTCAGCATACACCACCTCCCAGACAAGTACAACAATTATGCCGATCACTTGTCGCATTATCGCTAACCAGAATGGCATCTAAAACCAGCCTGTTGGAAATGGCGTTTACAAAGTGGGGAACTCCTGTAATAGATCTGTTTACCTCTACGACAGTCCACGTAGTATACAATTACGCATCGCGAGACCTGAAAGACCGTCAAGCCCTATTTCACGACGCGTTCAGTGTTCCATGGAACTACCCGCTCGCGTGGGTTTTTCCACCACCGTTCCTTGTCCCGAAAGTCCTGATACACCTAAATTAGGCAATGGTTATATTTTTAATAGTAGTACTTCGTATTCTGGCACGCGGACCTCAAAGAAAAGGCTCTAGCAGTGCCGTTAACTCTGAGATATCTGCAGAAAAAGCCAGTCGACACGTCGACGGGACACCCGCCACTACAGGTCAAGAACCTCGACCTTGAAGTATGGAGATGTGGGGGTGGTCCAAGGCTTTAGAAACATGGAACACTGAACAGCTATCACTACTTAAAACTTTCTAGTGAAAATCTACTTTAAAGACCTACGAAGTGGCATGGAAACATTGGACTTCATGGTGTGGGTCTAAAAATATTGACATGAAAAAGCCCACTGGTTCTCAGTTAGCACAATTTTTATCAGATTTATATTTAATTGATAAGTTATCGTATAATACAATACTTCTACATAAATCTGTGGCTTCCACAATGTGTAACGTTGAAACATCAAGTCATTTGAGTTCACACGTTCTTGTGAAGCATATTTTGAAATCAATTTCTTTACAAAATCCAAAAGCTTCCAAGCTACCAATCTGGGATGATAGTAAATTAATTTTATTTTTAATTAACTATAACATAGACGTAAATAATATTTTTCAAACATCACGGCATGCTGCAATTTTGTTATTGCTATGCTCAGGTAGACGTGTACATGACCTAACACTATTTAGAATCGATTCTGAACATTACATAAAGTCTGCAGATAGTATAATATCTTGGCCTTAATTCGGCTCAAAAACTGACTGCAGTGATTACATTGAAATTAAACACTTTATACGGATTTTATCGCGTTGTTTATTTTACTTTAAACACTGTTATTACATAATTTTGAAAACTCTAACACTACTATTATTGAATTTTACTACTATTTAAGCTATATATAATAAACAACGCGATAAAATCCGTATAAAGTGTTTAATTTCAATGTATAACATTCGCGTAAACATAAGACAATATTATGCAGTGATTACAGTCAGTCTGGAGGGAAACTACTGTATAATGCCAATAACCGTAACCTAAATCCTATTTTCTGGATAGAATGAACAATAATGATATTAAATGAAAGATGTAATGCTGCAAAATGCTTTGATCTGTTTATTACAGTCCAGAGTTTAGCTAAACCCACCTTACGCACGGTGATAGCAGGCTGGATAAACGTTATTCAAAGAAGCTGATATTACCGCTTCGCCTAGAAGTAGTCGATCAGCTGTAGCTTCTAAAAGTTGGCTTGATAATCATCCCTTTGATGAAATCCTATCTCGTGGAAATTGGCAATCGGCCAATATATTCCAAAACTTCTACAGACGAGAAATACTACGAACTCATCATGATTCTGGTTCAAATGTCACCTAGTTATTTAATCCGATAAATAAGCTTATTTAAATTAATAATTAAATGTTATAATTTGATTTCTTGGTAAATAAATGATTGCAATATACCAATTGTTATTTATTATGTCCTATATTATTACATTGGCGTTAATAAATATAGTGGCGTCACCAGGAGATAACAAACAGGCTCTCAGTATAAAGCTTTCAGTAACGGTCAAGTGTATTAATAGCAGCGTTTTACCTAAAAGAAAATGCATATTAAAATATTTACCTCACTGGAAGCTTTCACTTTATTTCTGCCTGGTGAATTCGAGCCAATGAAGCAAAAGCAGCAGCATTTTACGAAACAAAATGGCGCGCGAACGTCAGGTGTCGCCACTGAGCACAGGAAATTAAGTCATAATTGGAACTGAAACTGGTAGTAAATTGACGGAAACGGATATGCTATCTCAATATGAAGCCTCCAGTGAGGTAAGTATTTTAATATGCGTTTTCTTTCAGGTAAAACACTGATTATATAAACGTAATATTTACATAACTTGTTTAGTCGTAGTAGTATTCGTCAGCATCTCTTTCAACTGGTAAGGTGTCCAGAAGGCCGGCAGTATGGCCACGTTGAATGGTAATGCTGATTTTTGGGGCCAAGCAGATACCAAATAAATTGAAAAAAATGTTATATATTATGTTTTGCTTAAAGTTTTGTGGGTCTTCCTAAGTTTTGGTAGCTCTCAACATAAATCGACGCGTTTGATCGTTATGTTTTGTTTTAAATTTCGTTCATCAACGGTGTCAGTATATTAGGTATGCCGCCGATTCCAGGTATTTTATTACGTCACATCTTTGGAAAAACTTGATAGAACCTTCTGATCAAGTTGTTTATGTGGCGACATTGCTTTCATATTTATAGCGACGCCATCTGTCGATTTCGTCATATTACCCCAGTTGTGACTTAACTCGATAAAAGACTATTTGTAAAGATATTACATTTCTCTGCATCTATCAGCCATAAAAATTCAGTCATGCTGTGATAAACTTTAACGTCATTCGGCGAGATAACCTCAAAAATTCTACTTATCTAGAATTTTAACTACTTCGTTTCACAGAGATCACATGGACACTGTAAAAAACTGGACATGCAGTCGTAACTGGCCCTACGTTCATAAGCCTATTGTAACCGAGTATATTAACTAGAGTTTACGAGAGACCACTGCACCCCGTGCTTCTACTAATATTTGACCTAAAACTTCTGAGAAAGGTCTTCTAAACTGGTATCATTTTCTCTGAAAAGTCTGGTTGCAATGTAGTTCTAGGCAACGTTGTCAACAAGAACACCCGTACTGTGTTATGCACTGCAATACTTTTGCGTATGTCCATATAGCAGCATATACTGCTTATTATTTATTTATTAGGATCACCAGTGGTTATTAAAATTATTGATATACAATATTCATTGTTAGGTTTCGTTTGAAAAATATAACCTTTTAAGGTGGACACAGCATGCAAGGTATATGTGAGCTTAATAGTGGAGAAAGTGACTTTGTTTTGCTCTTACGTTAAATAAATTTGCTGTATTTAGTGTCGCACATTAAGAGGAAATAAATAAGCAGAATAAACAATTTCAAAAATAATATAACAAATAAATATGAATAAAGTTCAATTAAATATAACATAACAAAATTAAAATATAAATTACATTTACAAGAACATTAGATCAAAATAAAAATAAGGTTACATAAAAGGAATTGGTGCGTATTAGTCCAATTATAATAAAATACAAAACAAAACCAAAAAGAAAAATTACTGATTGAAATAAAATTAAATGTCAACATACATAAATTAAAATAAATACAATGCAATCAAAACTAAGGTCTTCACATACTAACTTTCTTATTAAAAGTATTGCCTATGTAGAAGCCATAGGCGCTCTTAAAAGGCAATATTTCTTATTTAGAAACTATTAGACAACATGAATGTGTGAAATAAAACGAACAATAGTATACTAACATTTAATATTTTCGAAATTTTATTTCTATTGTAAATCGAGGATTTACATTATTAAAAAATAAACGTTAAACAATCAGTCTTTTTGAAGATAATTAATTTTCAATTTTATTTAGTTTCTACTCCATCCCCGTTTCGCTAGCTTCAGACATTTGAATAAACTTAATACGACCATAATTATTATTATCAATTCAACTAAATAGACGAAAGACTGAAAGCAGAAATGCATAGCCAAAGTGAATTGACATGGATGGAAAATATACCATAGTTATATAGCCTCCTGATTCCCGGAGGAGTGTGTAGATACGAGATAAGAATAAATGTGTCAAAGAGAAGGCATTTACAAGTCGAGGAATATTTGATTTAATCAAGAAAGAGTTTTAAAATAGCGTTTTAAACGTGAATGGTTATAAGCAGAGAGGGAATAGGTACTTATGCAAAAGATGCATGACAAGAAAGACAGTGAGTAATGATATTGGTCAATGAGAACAATGAAAGCGATATACGTATTGTGTCGACTCCGGATAAGTTCAGATTGAATAGGAGCAGTGAAATATTGTAGTACCTATGTAACGTAAAATAATTCAATTGAAACTCACATGTTGATACTACAAATCCAAATCATTACTAACTATTCACAACAAGTAAAAAACAGAAGATCATAGTTCAACTTGTATTATATTTCTGCTATGAGCAGGTCCTTACAAACTGTGATGTCATTGTGTTAAAAACCTTTTATACATTTAGTTGTTAAATAAATTAAATACACTTGAGAGCAATAAAATCGCACACCCCTTGTAATTTGGTTTATTACTGATTGTTTTCTAAAATCGAAAGATATTGAGTAAAAATCATTAGACAAAATTAAAGCATACAAGCTTAGCTTTACAAAAACATAAAATTAAAATCATTGACCTTTACGTAACTTACAAAAACCGACCGTACACCGAATTCCCCAAATTCACGCGTTTGCGTTGTCACTACTTGCACCCTTAGCCGCAGGTATAAAAAGGTCAGTTTATTGGAATTTTTATTCAGTTGCATACCGAAGGTCAACGTGATAACATCTCTACTGGAAGCATACGGATTTACTGGAAAAATATGGATACCACGCCCGCAGAAGCCGCTCAAGTTATTGCCTTGCTCGAAGCAGGCCATAACCAAAGTGAAGTTGCTCGACGGCTAAATTTGAGCCGCTACTCTGTTCGTCGTGTATACCAGAGGTTCCAAGAGACCGGTGGCTACATTCGGCGACCAGGATCTGGCCGGCGACGCACAACATCAGAGCGTGATGACCACTTTCTTGTGACAAGGTCTTTGAGAAATCGGCAACTGAACGCGGTTCAACTGGGACAACAGCTTCGAGAAGTTCGCAATGTCAGTATAAGTCGGTGGACAGTTCGAAGAAGGCTAGGTGAAGCAGGAATGACTTCACATCGCCCAGCAAATGGTCCCAAATTGACCACAGCTCACCGACAAGCCCGGCTACAATTTGCTAGGGAACATTTAAATTGGACGTATGACCAATGGCGGGCTGTTATGTTCTCTGATGAGTGCAGAATGACTTTACATGGTCATGATGGACGCTCTAGGGTCTACAGAAGGTCATCAGAGCGATTTTCACAATGCTGCATAAGCGAACGTGTGGCTTTTGGAGGTGGATCGTGTATGTTTTGGGGTGGCATAATGTTGGACACTAAAACTGACATTGTATTCATCACTACGGCGAATACCGGCCCGAGATCGAGAAGTTTGACGGCTGCACGATACGTCGAAGAAGTGCTCGAAGAACATGTGAGGCCGCTTGCGTGGCTTATGGGAGAAGATTTTCTCTTAATGCACGACAACGCCAGACCGCATGTCGCTAGAACAGTTTGCGACTACATGGAAGATGTTGGAATCACCGCGATGGAGTGGCCAGCTCGTAGTCCTGATCTCAATCCGATTGAGCATGTCTGGGATGAGCTAAAAAGAAGAGTTCGAGCAAGAAGCCCTGCTCCTACGCGCCTCCAAGAGCTTCAACTTGCCATTGAAGAGGAGTGGAACGCCATACCACAAGATTTCATGGTGAAATTAATACGGTCCATGAAAAACCGATTAAGAGCTGTAATCAAGGCTAGGGGAGGGAATACACCTTATTAAAAAACAATTTGATCAAGCATTTTGAGTTTTATTTTTATTCTTTGTTAAGCTAAATTGGGTAATTTTATCCGTATGTTGGGTTTTGTGCCCTAAAACTCCCTATGGGTACTTTTTTTACACTGTATTTGATATCATTAGAAAGGTACTGAAGTAAACATTCAAATAGTGTAAGTTTTATTTTAATATGTATTCACATTTATGAAAAAAACTGCTTTAACAACAAAAAGTCAACGTGTGCGATTTTATTGCTCTCAAGTGTATGATTTGAAGTAAGGTTTCCATGCGTTTAAAGAAGACATTGTGCTGTCTGCAACAGGGCATCAGTAATCTTCCAATCTGCTTCTTTAATATCAGCAGTGCCTACATCCATATCGGGGATATAATATGCTGATACCTCAAAACCCCACGGTGTGCCAATTCGCTGTCTTGTATAGTGGATGGGCCGCTGGAAAAGAGACTACATCATGCTGATACCCCACATCAACTCCTGGTAGACATATTATGTAAGTAATACTCTTAGCACACCCCCAATACTTAGCTACATACTACGATTACGGTAGCACCAGGCTAATCATTGTAGGGCTAAGCTCATCGAATGGGACAAGGACAATGCTGTATATAAGCAACGTATGAATACTTCTCGCTAGTGCAAGGATGGTGACAATCGAATGACGCCAGCACTCCAGTACTGCTAGTTGTACTTCCACGTTAGTAAGTGCTGCTACTTTTAACGTGTTATTATTCTTAGCCACTATTGTCGCGAGTATACCGAACGCGGGCAGAATATTACATTCGACAATATAAGTATAATATTTGTATTTCACATAACCTGTTTAGTTGCCACAGACATTATCGGATTGTATAGAATATGGCAAGCGAGGCGTCTCTTGTTCAAAACTAGCGTATTTTGGCCTGTGGTATCAAAACCAAAAATATCAAGCGTCTTAGAACAGAGACCATACTTCATGAGAATTTAAAAAAAATACTATTATTTTGATCTATTGTTGAACTATTGATATGTTTGATTAAGAGGATTTTTCAAAACTAATCTACAAATCGTTAGTGATGAATGGTGGAAAACTGAATAGTAAGAATCTGAAGTGTCTGAAAACTATGAAACTGGATATCATTAGATTATCTACTTACAATGAAAATAATTATGCAACTACAGATTAAATATTCAAAATATATTATTACAGGTATTGGAAAATCAAACATGAAACACGGTAACTTTGAAACAGTACAATGATACATTCGTTTTGAAATTCAATTTCAGTTTCAATTTGTTGACATTACAACTGTCATTTCTATGAAAGATTACAAAAAGGTTTCTTAATTTATAAATTTTGTTAAACATTATATTTATAAAACTTACTCTAAATTATATTTAGAAGTCGTTCGTACCAGCTTAGAATCAAATAATAATAATTGGCTTAATGATAAGTTGATGACTCAACAATAATTTTTAGGAGCAACAAAAATTGTTGATTTGAGAACACATTTTAGTATTTTATGATGACTAGTTTGAATTATATCTTAACTGTTGTACAGATAAAAACTGAATGCATCTATTACAAAATTGAGTATTAAGTTGATATGAACACAACCATTGCAAAATTATTAACTAATTCGACGATTAAGATCTCAGCTACCTATGGTGTGGTACTCTGCACGCTTCTGTAACAAAATAGATATAAATTAGTATATTATAATATAAAACATACAGATAGTTCAAGCCTTTTGCTTTTAGAGACAAAGTAGTCTTAAAAAAAAATATTACTTGTGTGTTGCTCAGAGGCACTTTTTATCTATGACTGCAGAAATATGCAGTATAACCTTTTTCTATTAGGATCGATGTGGTTGTTAATCCAAGGGAGAACAGTTCTCTCGGATTAACACCCAACCCAAAAATAAATTCACCAAATCCCAATGGCAAAGATCCATTTAGATTTCAACTTGGAGATTAATATAAACAACAAGATACAAAGTATATACCTATTATTTCTTTTACAAGTTTATTTTAAAAGTATTTGTATAGTGCTTACTTCTTGGTGCACTTTTTAATGTTGTTGTTCGAGATACGCAGTCGCTTTCTTCTGACTCGGATCTCATTTGGAAACTTGTTTCTGAAACATAACAGAAAATTTAAAGTAACCATGTACAGTCACGAGTAATAATATATATACATTGTCACATTTTCTAAAATATCTTAACTTCCACCATTCAAAAATAATGTGCACGACATTTTTTTTCTAAATTATCTAACCATCAAACTGTGTCAAAACTGGGTATACATCGGTTTCACAGTAATATAAACGAATCAAAATCAGTAAAAAGTTTACACTTCCAATGTCATTTTTAAGTATCCATGACAATTTCTATTACATGTATACAAAATGTATACATGTGTGGCGTATACCTACATATTGTTTTTTATTAATGTATAATGTATGTCTTATTTATAATAGTCATGTAGTATGTTGTCTTAATGTGTAATAAAAATGTTTATAAATCATTGTATTAACGGACAGTGTCTTCCTATTTATTAGTAGTGAATCGACTGGCCGGCGCCCATATTTCTAACTCGCTCGCACCTGCATTCTGAGCTCGTGCCGTCTCACACGCGCCCCCCGGCGCGGGAGGCGGAGCTTAAATGCGGCTGCAGGTCAGTGCGCGAGCGGCGACCGACCAGTCGATCCAAAGCTATCGGACGCGGAGCCCGCGCCAAACTCTGTCGCTGAATCTAGACTTCCTGTATAACCTGTGCTTATTCTAAAACTGTTTCTTACCTGTATTTCAACTATTCTTGTTCTATTCTGTGCTTCACTATCTTACTGTCATCTTTCGTACTGCTGTTCTTGTACCCGTGCCTTGGAAGATTAAACGAACTTTCAACAGTGAATAGTATTCTTTGCTTCATCGCCCAACTTAATACCCGGCCTAGCCACACACACTAACACGCCACACATGTAATAGAAATTGTATACGTGGTATAGGCATTGTCATGTATACATTAAAATTACATTGAAAGTGTATACCTACTATTTCCTGTTCTTGTTAAGTTTATTCATATACCATTGTATAATACAATGTGTACAGGCCCAGGTGGAATAAAAGAGTAGCGGACTGTATTACTAGGTTATAATTTAGGTATTTACAATGGTCAATTATAATTATTTACAAATCAATGCGATTGCGGTCGCGGTGTTCAAAGGAGTGTGGAGGGCGCGCGAGGCGTCGTCGAGCCGCTGCGCTACCACGCCGCCCGCTCCCCTCTCTTGATGGCGCATGTGTGTTGTTTCGGTGTTAACGTGTGCGTTAACACAATGGTTTATGAATTGGACGAATTCAATGATGATTAATACAAACATCATCAGCCTGTATCAGTCCCCTGCTAATAGTCCAAGCTGTCTGATACTTTTGTTGTTTGCTGTACGATTTTATTTTGGATCCTATTCCTAAGAGAAACCTCGAACATAGCTGGCTGAGCGACAAATACAATGCGATTAATACATTACAGTTTTATAAATAAATATCGGTTGGTTACTGCAATAAAACAATAGCTTAAAGAATCAGTGTTGTAATTCGTTACCAAACGGAATCATTAATTCACTGTCGCTGCACATAACCATTGTTAATTTTAAATACGAGGTGAATTAAAATCTTGTGTAGCCACCTTCAGCGTTTATAACATCTTGCAACCTTTCCTGCATTGACGAAACCATATTGTAACATGCATTATTACCTCTAAAACTATCCCATATCTCGTGGACGTGTCTGACTAAGGCTTCTCTGGTTCTAACTCGGTTGCTGTCCCACTCTTGGACCATCAGCCCCCACAAGTTCTCAATAGGATTGAGGTCTGGGCTTTTAGGCGGCCACGGCAACGAGTTCACGAAATTTCGGTTGCGATTGAACCAAGCTTGAGTGAATCGAGAATTATGGACCCCTGAATTGTCCTGCACAAAATCAATAGGTGTCAGTTCGGGAAAGTAAACCTCCATACTAGGCAGTAAAACTTCTTCTAAAACACTGGTATATTGCTCGCTATTCATTCGACCACTGATCTCAGCCAATTCACCGGGTCCACTAGCTGCCATCCAGCCCCAAACGCCGAAGCTTATGCGGCCACTTCTTCTAGATGGGAGTATATTTCTTTCCAAATAACGAGTGTTATTAGGTCGCCATAAAGACAAACGTCCATCAGCAGAAGAAACAAACACTTTTTCATCAGAAAAAATGGCTCTGCTAAAATCGTAGTTTAAATATTCTCGAGCAAATTGTAGTCGCTGTTGTTTATGGCGTGCAGTTAAAAGTGGTTTTCGTGCTGGAACTCTGTGACGTATGCCAGCTGTGTGTAGGCGACGTCGAATCGTTGCAGATGATACGCGGTATGAAGATGATACGTCCTGAATTCGCACAAATCCATTACTAACCACCCTGTCCACAATCTGCCTGTCCTGCGCTGCGGAAGTTTTTCGCGGACGACCACTACTTTTAAAACTAACAACGTCACCTTCATCTTCCCACCGCTTGAGCCACAAATATACGGTTTTTCTCTGGAAAAAAAAGTGCATTTAAGTAAACTGTTACTAAATTAAGTAATTTAATAAAGAACCCTAAAAACGTTTTTAGGGTTATTATCATTCCAGTATAAGCTATTATTAGGGTGCCCCCTAATAATAGCTTATACTGGAATGATAATTAAAGAACAATAAAGAAAATTTAAAGAGATAATAACATTAATTTGAACTTTTTGTTAATTAAAAAGACTATAAAATAAAAAAAACAACAATAAATTGCAAACTCACCGTAATTCCCAATTCATTTGCAATGTCTGTAACCGAAAGTCCCTGTTCTTTAAGAACAATGATTTTGTGTTTGTCATATGTAGAAATACGATATGGCACGTTATTATTCATTTTATATCGATTTCAATAATAATCACAATAACACAGGAAATATTTATCTAGCTGCACTGCACGACAACAAAAGACCACCGTAATGTGTGCTTATCCCTTCTGTATGATTTGCAATGTTGCCGTAGGAATCTAATAGCACAATAGTTTTAGGACGGTACACGGAAATAAAAACAGTCGACGGGCGAGTCGATGCCACTCGCTGGTGGCTACTAGCTACCTTAGACAATAAGTTTAACGCAAATTAATGATAACAATCTAAAAAGATTACTTTTAGATTTTTATTTTAATATCTTATTATATTATTAAATATAATAAGATATTATATACTATATTTATGTACACTAATTTTGTCAATTAGGTAAAATAACAATTTGGGTTCCTTATGAATCCAAATTGCGACTTATTTCCGAGCTCAAGGTGCTTGAAACTGCTGCTTTGTAATTGTTTACATAATTTCGAAACTGTACTGTAAATATGTTTTTGAAATTTCCTTGGGTTCATAATTATGTAACTAAAAGTTAATATTATTTTTTGGTAATCTATTGTTAACGAAAATTTGATAAAAATGTGTAGTTCATTTTGACACAATTTAACGTTTACATAATGGTTGGACACAGTTAGCATACTTATTTTTGTGATTTAATGTTGCTACATGAATTTGAATTTTAAGGGCGTTTCTATGTTATTACTCGTGACTGTACGACATGGATAAGTTTTAGTGCAACTTTCTACAAATATTATGAAGTTTTTAATGGAGCAAAAGTAACGTCATCAACACAAATAGTTAAATATGACACTTACGTTACCGATGTAGTTTCTGATAGTATTTAGATTATATTTTATTCCAACGTTTTTAGCAAATAATCCTCAGATTAATTTGATAAATTCTCTCAATGACAAATTATAATATTTTTAGCAGGTTGGAATGGTCTATATCCTGATCAATGTAGTGATAGCTTTATATTGGCCAGACCATGGCCGTGATTAGTATTTTAGTTAGGCCGAATTCCTTTTATAATTGGAGTAGCTAGAATTAGTATAACCACCCTTTTGAATAATCTTACGTTGAGTAGTTTTTCTAAATCCAACTTACATTAGAATTTTCAGAGCTCCTTTAGGAGGTGCTATCACCAATGCGCAGTCGATATGCCTGATCTTGTAAACGATTTAAATAAATTGGTTATCTCAGTCGTATAAAAACATAAATAAGTTTAGGTGTTTATATAGGCTTGCCAAAAAATAAAAGCCAACTCACCACTGTCATATCTTGACTTGCTGTTTCCCGGTAGATGTACCCTGTTTGGTACTTCTTGGTTATCGACATGCCCGAACGTACGGAATCCTATGGCAAATTGTGCGTATGGACTTATCTCATATAATTCTGGAATAGAAAATGTTTTGCATGGTATATCATTTCGCAATTAATAAGCTAGGACCATTTTTTTTTCCGGTGGGACTGAAATAAACTTATGTTATAAAAATGCATGATGTGTTGCTATTAATTGTCTACTCGATATATTTAATTGACATTTTTGTTTCAGCACTATCATGATATTTGTTGGATGGACCGGATATAATACGAGTAATTTTATTTATTGATCTCCGAAAAAGAGTTTAGAATTCAGCAGAATAACTACTCAGACCCGAAGTAGTCAAAATACCAGAGATTCTATAGTTGATAGCGGTCAAATAACATTTAGTTATACCGTAATATGTAACAAAGAAGATTTTTAGAATATTTGGAATTTTTAAGAGCTTTGTATATGTATAGCGCCAGAAAAAAAGTCAGCACATCCTAATTTTGAATGAGTTTTTTGCCGCTGATAGCGCATCAATTTTTATAAGAACCGCAGTATTTTCTGACCTAAAAGCATGTTAAAACGACACCTCTAAATTTCTTGAGAATAAATTCCCGCTTTATGGAACTTGAAAAATTTAAGAATATATATGTGCTCACCATGTTTATTATCAGCAGTAAGATGTACCGGTGTGCTGTAAACTCGATTGTTCATATCAGTTGGCACACTTTGAGGAGTGTTTACTGTGACGTTACTTCGTTCAGACTTGCACTCTGCTGTCAAAGAATTTCTGTATTCTGTCAAGTGCTGGTGGCTGGAAGTATTCAAGGAATATTATAGTTTGACACACATATTTTGGATATGTTTTGTGATACACATATATTTTGGGTTTTATATTATAAATATTGTGATAACTTTCATTGACTACATACATATATTTACATAGAGTCTTTTGGACGTCACCAGTTTCCTGAAGAAGTGACTTGCCTTGTCCGCATAGATATAAACTAATATATGTATAGCTATTATCATATATTTTATTAACTACTATTACTCATTATTAGCAGAAATGTACTATAGTTTAACAAAAAGTCAACATCAATCATCATCGTCACCACTATGAAATTTTGAAAATCTTAAATATTTACAGAAAGCTTTCATAATACGAAAATCACATATTCTAAGTTTGTGCTTCCAACTTGAATGTTTAAGTCACATCAACTCATTAGATAATATGTGTTAACCAGAAAATTTGTAATTATTTCTTAATGTCTGTCTTTGTATGTCGTTAATTTTAGATTTTGATGCAGTTTAACAGTCATAAGTTTGTATGCAAGTGAACTTGAAATCTAAGCCACGTTTTATCTTGTTCCGTTTAGTAAAAGTGGAGTCATCGAACTACATATGAAATCCTTACAAAACCCGAACTATTGGCATTTTACATGAAGATTGATTGAGAGTTTTCGATGCAGACAATGTCGTGGGCTTCGCCTAGTTTTTTAGTAAAATTCTTCTTTAAGGATGACTTTTTATGAACTAGTCTGAACAAAATAAAAGTCGTTCATTCTTTTATTAAATTCATATCAGGTACGAATAAAAATAAACAGCCAGCCTTTGCTCTAATTTTTTCAGAACTGCCAAGCGTCAAATATGAATAAGTATTACAATATAACTTACTTGTGTCTCTTCACCAATATATAAACGCAGGTCAAAGAACAGATCATCAGTAGAATTGAACTGCATATGATTATCAACATGTTCAAGTCTAGGAATTCTGATGGCGGTCCTATTGATTCTGGAATTAAAAATATATACCTAATCAAGACTCGTGTATTATATTGAATGAAACTTAAGATCTGTGAACGACTATGGCACATTAACCTACCCCACGTTTTGAGTGGTATAACTATTTATTGCCAATTATTTGTTGACCGCCTGGATGGCGTGATGTGGTGTAAGTGCTTGCCTCGCTATAGTCACTGCGTCGAAGGTTGTGGTTTTGGTCCCCACATGAGAGAAAAATTGTGTGAACAATTTACTATTCTGTCTAATGTGCCAAATGTCTCCAACAAGTGACTAATACCCTGGTATTACGATCGACATAGCCTATGATCATTAAGTCAATAGCTGTAAGCTTCTTTGATACCTTTTTCTGTATTTAAAAATAAATAAAAAGATCCCGAGAGAGACATTAGATTATTTTCAAATACTGGAAATTTATTTTTTCAATGTGTCTCATTAATTTTTTATTCAATACATTATAACAAAATATATTATCTTTGCAAGAAAGATATTTACCTCCCTGCACTGTTGTAGTAGCATAGTTATACAATGACGTAGATATGCCAGCTGCATTTTCTGCCGTCACTCGAATCTGATACCATTGTGCTGGCGTTAACTCGGCTAACACGAAAGAATTTGGCTGACTGAGGATTGAAGGAGAGATGTAATGGTTCCATGGCTGGTCGAGTTGAGGCTGGAATGAGAATAATCAATAAATTTAATTACTAGAAGACTATGTATTTTATAATTTACAGAGACAAATTCATTGAACGTTAATAAAGACAATTATGTATCTCTGATAAGATAAAACTGGCTTTTCACCTCAAACCTGAACTAAACTGACTCAGTAGATACCTATACCCTTCAGAAGATGCAACCGAATGACTCTGTATTTTGTTCCTGCTATAGGTTGTGTTCCCAAAGTTATTCAACGAGACGCCGAACTGTCAGCGGAGGAACTAAGCTCTGTATCCCTCGCGTCTATTTTTATAGTCATTTGCATAAACCATAATTATAAAGATTCTTACCAGTTTGTTTTCAGCTTTTCTCCATACTTTACTGCCGTGCTCTTTGTAATCGACTTCAAATCTCGTGATCTCACACCCATTATCGTCCCATCCACTTAGTTGAATATAAATGTGCGTTGCGTTACTCCAAAACCATTCCGTGCTGGTCGGTGATATAGGGACTGTGGACAATATAAATATAATGGACTTAGAGATGTTGTTAAAATATATTATATACACGTTGCTATTACTTGTCCAGTCATAGCTATTTTGTTACACTGTGGCAGGTTGGTTATTTAAAAGCCTGCGCCTGTGTATAAAAAAATATTCGTAAAAACGCTCCTTGTGAACGGTTTTCAAGTGTTCAATGAACACTGCAATTTGATACTTAAGACCTTAATAAGTCCAACAGTGGTCTTGAGTGGATGTAAATATTTCAGCCAAGGTCATGGTCATGCCTAGGTCACAAATTCGGAATTGATTCATGGCTTTATTAACGATGAGCCAAAAGTAATATACAAATCCAGCTATACACGATAATCTAAATGTTTTCGGAGAAAACCACAATGATGTGGCCTGGCGTTTCTCCCGCTAATCAATAAGTACAATTGCTAGTAGATGTGTTTACCTCCTCCTAAAGTAGTAGCGTCCACATACGTAGGTTGGGATGCACCCACACTATTTGCCGCTGTCATCCGTATGGAGTACTTCGTACCACACTTCAAACCTTGTAGCGTATACTCTTGAGTTCCCTGCAATGAAGTACCCTTGCTTGACCACGCGTCTTGCCAGCTGCCATTCGATTCTTTCCAAGTTAAGTTGTAGCCTGGAAATGGATAAATTAACCTTGTTAAGGGATCGAAGTGATATCACCAGGTTATTTTAAATATACAACACTAGTTACAAAAAGCACATTTAATAGGCACAATGCGTTCATACTACGATTTTCGAACAAATCAGTTGGGCATAGTCCTTACTAATATTATAAACGCGAAAGTTTGTATGGATGTATGGATATATGTTACTCTTTCACGCAAAAACTACTGGACCAATTGCGATGAAACTTGGCATGTAGATAGCTGGAGACCTGGATTCACACATAGGCTTTTTATCCGGATATTCCCACGGGAACGGGACTTACGCGGGTGAAATCGCGGGGAAAAACTAGCAATTAATATTTGACCAATTTTAACCAAAATGGCTCCATAATAGTCTCACAATTTATTATGTCAGCCAGTTTATACACTAATTTCGTTTTAAAAACGGCGTTTGATAATACTTACTAATTTTCTGCACCTTTCCACCAATTTTCGAAGGCAGTTCCCATTGCAGGTGTATCGCATTCTTATGTGACGTCACTCGTATGCTCGGTGGTTCTGGAGTCGGCAGTACTGACACTGAGTATGATACTGAGTCTGACCCATACAGGTTTTTGGCTAGGCATGTATAGTTGCCGCTAAGAGATGGATCTATATCTGGAATAAAAATATAATAATATATAAGTCGTATCAGCTTGGTAGAATAGAAACAGCAATAATCTAGTGAATTGATCATTGGACTACAAATACTTTCTATATTTGAAAAAATTTAATATTGCTTACTTTAGAACTAAAGAAAGTGTCAATCATTTTACAAATACATAAGATGGCCACTAATCCTGCGTATTACTAGATAAAACTTCGACAAAAATATCGCTGGTAAATTATATTTGATTATTGAAAGAAATGTTCAATTTCATTTGCGATTTTGACAAAGTTTAGATGTATTTTGTCTAACTGGCCTACAGGGACAAAAAGAATGTGACTACTTTTAGTAGCCAGCTTTTTATTAGTTAGTGGCGTTTTTACCCCTCAGTTTTCTAAACTTACTTTAAGAAATTATATGTATAATTATCTATTTTTTTCATTAACTATAAAGAGGGAAAATAGGAATATTATATGCGACAACGTGTATGTCTTAATCTCGGCAAGTCATGTCACTCTTTACGCTTCTTATTATTTTGCTTAAAAAGTAATTTTCACTACCTATATAAACATTGATGCCAGCGTCTTGAGTGCTTGTATTTATCATTTTAGTAATGTCCATTCTTGTCTAATATTTTCGTTATCTTAATAACAATAAACAAAAACCAGTTAAACAAAATATCATAAGGAAAATACGAAAATAACTTACTATTAATTAACAGGCTATCATCATGGTTTCTCGTGAACCTCGGATGGTGCGTGATGATATTGTGCTTGTGGTACCACACGGTGCGGGGCGGTGGCACCCCAACACATTGACATACTAGAAGCAAGGAGCTGCCGACGCCAACAGACATTGGTCCGCCTAGAGAAGCTACGCCGGCTACAACTGAAATAAAAAAATATATTTTGGTAAGCAAGTATTGCTGCTCATGATGGGAAGCTGGATGGATATTATGTCTGGAAAATGAACGTTGCTGATCTACATGCGTATTTTTTGTTTATTCCGTACTGCTATGGTCAAAGATATCGGAGTTCGGCTCGTTCTAGCCGCTTGGCGATCGTTTGAACACGATTACCGCCATTACCAACAACACTCGTTGATCTGTCGTCGAAAAACCGACAGCTCACGGATCTCTTGCCAACTCATTGGCACATGTTGACCAACTCTCAACCTCACCATAAATCTATATTCTAAATGTTGGATAATGGCATTAGCCAATAACATTGGCACAAATTTCCAACATGGAGTCCTTATGTAAAATAATATTTTAGTTGCTCCTAAAAAACTGTACAGCGTATCTTAACGGAGTTCTTTTAAGTTACGCTGTACTGTTTTTAAGAAGCTTAATAGTCTGTATTCCTTATGCTTCCAATGCAGCGAGCTATTTTTATATACACAGCAACACACTACTACTCACGCTTAACCAGTTTTATGGATTATTGTTTTACTCTTTGATCATATAAGTTTGCAATTTTGTATGTATCTCCGTTTTTACGATGGAGCTAAAATAAACTCTTTGAATCAAACATGTTTTTTGTAAGTGCACCCTACATACGAGTTTCTTTTTTATTTGTTCAGGTATCTGTATTATTGAGAATATCGTCTATAACAGAGATTTCCAGACTATTTTTGTCATAATTTTAATCTTTCAAAATTTAGCTGGTTCTGGTGGATCCCTGTAGATAGAATTTCTTTTTTAGAAATTCTCGTTTTTCAGAAAGTTGTACTCGTATTCCTCAAAATATCCGTCGACTGACGTTGAAGCAAGTAACAGTCACTGAGTTTCTTAAAATATTATCTGCCTACATTGGTAGGTGAAGTCAAGCCAACATTTTAGTTCTTCACTATCAAAAGCAAATAAATTAAACCCCCGCTTACAAATTGTGAACTCCCATTTTTTTGTCACGCCAACGTAGACCCCCGTCGAGTTTTCCGTGGACCCCTGAGGGTCTACCTGGACCACTTTGGGAACTAGGGGTCTATAAGGTAGGACAGACAGCGTAAGCTAAGTAGAGCTGTTGGCATCTTTTTTGGTAAAGAGCCCAGGAAAACTGTTTTGGATTTGAGCGGATTGTATATTTAAATTAATCGTCTCGCCACTGGCACTGTGTCGAGTGTTGTAGTTTTGATGTCAGTTTTTTTCTGTGAGTCTGGGTGTTCTTTGTGTCCGTTGTTTGAATGTTTTTCAAGACCCCTGCGATACTGTTATTAAATCTAGTGTAGAGAAGCCTATTAAAAAATCCACTGATGTATGATTCTTGTAGTTTTATTAGTAACTACTTATTACCTTTAGAACTTAGATCAATGTGCACTCTGTTACTGGGCGTCCCTTCACCGACCGCAGTGTGAGCTCTCACAAACACTTCATACTGTCTGCCTGTAGTCAGACCAGTTAGTGGAAACGTCAGGTGTCGTAATGATGTTTCCTGGGTAGCCTCTACTCGGTAGCTTTGAGGAGACATTGTGCTGAAATAGAGAACATATTAAAAATAGTAACTCTACAAGCACTTTCACCTTTTTTTACAGGTACTTTGGCAGATAAACAAACAAAGTAAATCGCAAATAAAATTTTTGTGTATAAATAAATTAACTGCATGGATAGTGTATAAGTGAAAGTCGTCGCCTCACTATGGCTTCTGCGCCGAGTGATGTATCAATATCAATCTCCACACAGGACAAACATTAGTGTAATCTACATAATAATAATATATTTGCTTCGAGTCTTGTGTTCTTTCTGTCAGTATCCTAAAAGTCTTATTAGTCCTTAGAAAGTATAAAAAAAAATTCATTTCGTCGTGTGGTTAATACAAAAACAATATTCAGTATCTGAGAAGGCACCACCGAGATCTTCCAAAAAAGCTACAAGTACTGAGTAACAGGTGCCGGCATAAAAGTTTTTGTTGTTGAACATTGAAAGACAAATTTCTCTAGGATTATTTAGGTGTCGTGGGGTATTGTGAAATTGAAGCGTTAGAATAATAAACACAAAGATCGCCCTGACTTGAAACAAATATTTCTGGTACACATGAATTTTTGTACTGCGATGTGATGTGATGTGGCGAAACGACCACTAAAATCAGTATCGGTTTAGCCCTACATCCGTGCAATTACATCAAATAAGTTAATTACTAAGTGTCAATTACTGTACGTATATAATATATTTCTTACCTTGACATCGGTTTAACATAAACAGTATAGTGCGAGATGTCTCCATTCGGCTGCTCTGGTCTCTTCCAACTCACGAGGAGTGAAGTAGATGACGATACTAACACTTTGATCGCTGATGGAGGTCCAGGTACTGGAACATTGATAAAGATTCAATGGTCTTTCCACTAAGCAAATATATGCCACTAGATTCTCTGTTAGACTATTATATTTTAAGTTGAAACTCAAATCTTATAATACTTGAGTCACCTGCATTGCAACCGAAAATGCTATAAAAGAAAAAGGGACAAAATATAATTGGGCTTATGTCGCGTACACTCAAATCAATGTATTTAACTTAGGTTATATATAAGGCTATCTTCAGAAGAAATTAAAACTATAGGAAATTGCTGAAGGATACTTAATAATAATGCTTACCATCTTGCAAAGTAGTACAAACTATTGGATAGGAGAAAGGCCCCAATCCATAGTTGGAGAATCCTGCTACCTTCACAGTATAGTTGGTATATTTAAGAAGAGCTTGCAGGTATAGCTCTGTGTGGGGTGCGCTTATATTCTGCCAAGGACCATCTGCAACAAAACGATAACTAATATTAAATGCTTAAATAAGAGTATAAATAAAATATAATAAGTATTAGTAATCCGGTTGCTACAAGTAGGTTCTGCAAGTATTTAACGTATATCGGCGCCCAAGACAGCAGTATCATGTACGTGTTTTCCAAAAATTGTTGCTTAAAATAGGTCTCTCTGTGTCCTTATTTTAAGGTTTGCTTTGCAGAAGCAACGGACATAAAGTACACTCACTCGGAGCAACTATTTGAGGATCAACCAATGTTTTATTCCATATTGCCGATACTCGGAGACAATTCGTCGTAGTCACAATACTTGATGCGGCGGTCGTGACAAGATGACCAAAAACCATTACAGTAACTTTAATTTAGTGTATTTTTAGTTATACCAACAACATAAAATCTGACCTTCAGTACTGTAGTACAGTGAATATCCAAGCAAGGAAGTTCCTTGAGCCGTGATGGGTTGCCAGGCGACCCTCAGCGATGATGATGAAACTCCTCGACATTCCACTCCCGATGGAGGTAGTTCGGGTGCTGAAACAATAAAATTTATTCTATAATTACATACTTATTCTAAGAAGGGATAGGTAGGAGTAAAGCAACTACATTTAACCAACCTTAGTTTGACGGCCCCCGTCATATTGTCGTTTACCAAAAACAACCAAATCTTTGAAAATTTCTTGACACAACAACCCCAATAGCAATTTGCCAGATCCGATAATTGAATTCGAGACATCATACACAACAGTAGCATATACATAAAAATATGTACCATCGCTGCACCATCGAAATTTCCTTAAATATTAATAACAACTTGCGAATAGTAGATCTGGCCAGTAGATAGCTTATGAAATAGTATATCGATTTACAATATACCAGTAAAGATACCCTGTAGCATTTCACGCTTGACCATAAATCTAAATAAAAGTGTACTTATACTATTTACGACATACACAATATCCCTAAGGGGTAGGTAGATATATAAACTACCATTTTAAAGTATAATATTACCTCCTTCCCTTGTTGTTTGATATACCGGTAAAGAAAAAGGGCCATTCCCCGCAGAGTTAAAGGCACTGACGGATACAGCATACCTGTAAAATATATAAAAAAACATTTAAAAACTTGACAAGCAAGTTATTTTGAAGATATGGATGACGTAGTGGGTTCGATCACACACATGAGACAAAATTTTTTGTGATCGGCAAATTATTGTTCCAAGGCAGGGTATTTTTATATTCGTTGTTTGCATGATTTTAAAGTCCTCTGTGACGTAAGAATTGTTTCTGATACTAGAAAGTTGTTTGTTACGCTTTCACACTTTAAGGCGCTAATAGCCAGTTGCACTCACTGATGGGTAAACGATTAGCGAGGTTAAGCAACGTTGGGTGCGGTCAGTCTATAGATGGGTGACCGCTTAGTGGTATTTCATCTGAGCGTGTCCGTGCTTCGGAGGGCACGTAAAAAGTCGGTCCCGGTTGTTGTACTTTAACTGCTCGACCAATCATTAAAAATTTCGCAAACATTTTGTCAGGGGTACAGAAAATCACATAGGGTACTTGTCATACAGAAAAAAAGTTCCGTAGCTGTGCGAACAAAACCGCAGGAATAGCTAGTATAAAATAATAATAGTATACGAGCGAGAAGTGTAAACTATGGCACTGGACCATTAGAAGTCATGAGTTAAAAAGGAAGGAACTCATGAGCACCTATTGAAGCTTATCTATAAAATTTAGCAGCGATGCCCTAGTACGAAACCGTTGGACTGTCACGCAGTCCAGGTCTCGAGTTCGATCCCAAGGCACGCATCTCTGACTTTTCGAAGTTATGTGCGTATTAAATAGTTAATTATCGCTTGCGGGCTGATATTATTAGATAAAATGAAACCAACCAACCTTATCTCATATTTTTTAGGAGTTTGGAAGGAAGGAAGAAATGTAAACGCCCACATAAATAATAAAAGCACCACTTTCAACCTTACCTCATATTTTTCAGAAGTCCGCTAAGTGTGGTCTCCTGTTTGCCTTTTCTTGACATCACTTTCACCATTTTGGTTTGAGTGTCGTTTGGGACTGAAAATCAAAAAATAATTTCTGATTAATAATTCCTCTTTATAGTTTTTTGGTTATGGTTTATATTTGTATCTATAATGAATATTCCATGAGCATGGAATTATTCAGTACATATGTACAAAACGTATTTAATAAAATAATAGGCAATATTTGGTTTTATAAATATTAAACTGCCGTTTTCATTACATAAAAATATTATGTATTTCGTCATACTTATACAAAATACAAAGTTCATTTAAAAAAACTATTATTATTTCGAGTAACGGCTATATATTTTATTGTTAGCATGCCACATGTAAATGTTAATATAAATTCATATTAAATTCAAATAAATAAACCTGATGAATGAATAAAGATATATTGATATAATGTTTTTTGATTTTGATTTGAAATTAAACTTCTTTATACGCATTTTATTGCGTTGGTATTAATAATCATTTATTGTCCAGAGTGTCTTCTCCGTTTTGATACATCAATTTGCCAAAATTACATCATAGTTGTTGTTTTTGATAATTTTACACAAGCCATACTCAGCCTAAGAACTAAACTTGTAAATTTTTACTTTAAATCACTTGTATTACATAATTTTAAAAACTCTAACACTACTATCATTGAACTTTACTACTATTTAACCTATGTATTTTTTAATTAAAACTTTTTATATTTAAGTTTACACTTTGCCCCGACGTTTCGGTCGCTTTACAGCAGCCATGTTCACGGGGTCTCCCCGTGAACATGGCCCACGTGGTACATACATCAATAAAAACTAGCCTATGTGCTTACCTAAGTTTTATACTAGCTCTGTACCAAATTCCATTAAAATGTTTTAGCCATGAAGAGGTAACAGACAGAGTTACTTTCGAAATAGTAATATTATAATAGTTTTCAAAGTAATTCACCTAGCAGCAATAGCTCAGTGAGGAGACCAACATACTGCAATGCAGAGGGTCTCGGATTCGAACCCACGTAGCGCACCTCTGACTTTCGGAAGTTATATGACTTTTCGAAATTATGTACTTATTGATTGACAATTATCGCCTGCTTCGTGCCTCGGAGGGTCGCAGCGTGATGTTATATAGCCTATAGCCTTCCTCGATAAATAGGCTATCCAACACTTCAAGTATTTTTAAATTTTATCCAATAGTTCCTGAGATTAGCGCGTTCAAACAAACAAACTCTTTGGCTTTATAAAATTCGTATAGATAAAAGTTGCTCTTTTATAAACAAAAACACTATTTTATTTGCTTTATATAAATGTTCTAAAGTACTGCTTTTCGAATAATCCGAGATAAAATCTATACAAAGTACCTAGTTTAATTTCAAAGAAATAACACTCTTTAATCTATATATTAATACGTCAAGCAAAAACCTTGTACCCCTTTTTACGAAAATTGCGCGGACGGAGGAGTATGTAATTTGGCACAGTTAAAGTTTATATGGAGAAGGAGTGGCGAATCTTAATATTAATGTATAAAATATGCATTAGAAATACATTAAATTAATGAAAAAACACTACACGCACACAACCTTGCATTTGACACACGCTGTAGGATCGCGTTCGTAGTATTTCGGCATTGTTCGGTTAATGTCGTACAATTCTTCGTAACTATGGTGACATATCTTAAGTACCTATTACAATTTCGAGGTATATAATATTATAGCGATCAAATTTAAAATTTAAATCAATTATGATCGAATTTCGACCACTTGGCGACCGCTAGTATATATCCTGGTTTTATTTTACAAGACTAGTTTTACATACCTGGGTCTCCACTTATTCTCGGAACAGCTTTTACGTGGTACCCTTGCAGGGGTCCGTTGTGGCTCTCTCTTGGAGGCGGCAGCCATGATACTATCAGCTCCCCTGGGTTATCAGTCTGCTGTACTTGCACTCCCAGAGGAGTTGAAGCTGGTGCTGAAATAAAAAAAAATTATGTCGTAAGATATTGATCTGGGACTGTTCCTAATAGATAGTAATATTTTGTTATTAGTAATATATTATATTAGTAATATTCTTACGTGGGATTTAAAATCATAATCATATTATTACACACATATTTGGCGGACATTAGTTCTCCAGAACAAATATCGGTCACGGTGGCCAATCTTAATGGAGACTGGCCATTTACGCAAGAGATATAATAGTGCGCAAGTGTACTCTAATAATCCGATAGGACGACAATCCGATACGACCTAGAAGATATCAGGCGCAGGACCAACAGCTTGACATGCTTTCTGAAACAAGGGGGTTTCTAGCACCACCCATTTCCTAACTCAGGGCTGCTGTTGAGATTAATTGGAATAAAACCGCAATAACTTTTTATTGGCTGAAACTGGGATTCCAACACACAATAATCACATACATTACCACAGCGCCATAGCAAATTAAAATACCTAGTAATAGCCTTCAGTTGATAGATGGTAGTACAAGGTCTCCGTTGTTGCTATACGGTTGTTGCACACTTCAAATAATGCATCATAAGAATACCAAAGCGCAAAATAATGACTTGTTTTACCGGTCTCAAGTTAACATGAGACTGGTAAAACAAGTTCAAGCTCAACAAATGTCACGACCAACATCAAAACGTTAAAAAAATGCGACTCTATGTAATTGATTTAACTCTTAAAATCACTTGAAGATGTTCGTCACATAATAATATGGGATCGCATGTATGGAATAATATGATGTTGTTTATTTATTTTCCTTAAAGCTGTTTACCAGTTCAGACTTTTATTAAGTTTTTTAATTCATAGTGTAACTAAGTTTTGTGCAAGATAGACATATTCGAACAAAATGAATTTTCTTCTTCTATTGTCAGTTTTCTTGGCATTTTGTGGTGTATCTATAGTTTATGGATGTAAGCTATTACTTTTGTATTTCTGAGATATCATAGACCTTACATAATATTGTTATATGTTTACGCGAATGTTATACATTGAAATTAAACACTTTATTATTTTTTATTAGTCTCCCCGTGAACATAGCTGCTGTCAAGCAATCGAAACGTCGGGGCAAAGTGTAAACTTAACTATAAATAGTTTTAATTAGAAAATATATAGCATAAATAGTACTAAAATTCAATAATAGTAGTGTTAGAGTTTTCAAAATTATATAATAACAGTGTTTAAAGTAAATTAAACAACGCGATAAAATCCGTATAAAGTGTTTAATTTCAATAGACCTTACATAATAATTATATACATATGTGTATACATATTTGTTATAACAACCCCCGCATTATTGTTATACTCCTGTTTGGTTAGCACGTCAGTGACAAATAAGATAAATTATTTTCATAAAATAATTACAACATTTTATGTGCACGTCAAAAATAAATAGCATTATGAAATATAGGATAATAATATAATACAATATAAAAGCCATTTAGGAATTAGTTTATATGAGAAAAAGCAAGCAAGAAGCTCACTGAATCGGTATTATTTAATTACATACATACATACATAAATTCACGCCTGTTTCCCAGAGGGGTAGGCAGAGACTACGGATTTCCATTTGCTACGATCCTGACACACTTCTCTGGCTTCATTCACTTTCATAACATTCCTCATACACGCTCGCCGGTTTAAGGTGCTCTTAACCTGGCCTTTATCCAGAATGTCTCCGATCTGATCAAAAAACGTTCGCCTAGGTCTTCCCCTTGCGACTGTTCCATTCACACTAGCCTTATAAACTTTTTTAGTCAGTCTGTTCTCGTATTGTTGTATTGTGTGTTTAATTATAAATTATTACATATTATAAAACAAATTCCTCCGTCGCGTCTATCAGTCTGTTCGTGATAAACTCAAAGACTACTGAACAGATTTTCATGCGGTATTCACCAATAGACAGAGTGATTCACGAGGAAAGTTTACGTATATAATTTTTCAAGGTTTTATACTACCCGTGCAAAGCTGGCGGGTCGCTAGTGTATTATACATAAAAATATCGTATTATTAAAAAATTGAATTAATTATTTAAAATTAACAATACATCAATAATAACAGTCACATATACAGCTGAGAAATCAACCTAATTTCTTATAAAATATAATTTATGTTAATCACATTTCTTGCAGTATAAATGTATGTTATTAATATTATAGACTAATACGTGTGAATTTATCTCAGTATGTAAGCATTTGAGTCAATGAGTATTTGTAATAGTATATTAACAATAAAATTTACTTATAAATACAAACATGCGTGACATACATATTAACATACATGCTAGCTGTATCTATGATCTTACATGTCTGTATCAACTATGAAAACAGAAGACTGCGCCGAGCGTAAGACGCGGTTGGACTGAATGTCAGAGCTCGATAATCAAATCGGCGCGCGGCCGCCATAGTAAAATTGTATGGACGATTTGAAGTGCTTTTTTGATAAATATGTATCTTTATTGTCAACCAAGAACTTAAATATTTGGGAAGGACAAATTGTAATATAACTATTTATGTTTCGTGTAAGCTGTAAAATAGGATAGATTTCTACTGTCTAAAAACCACGTAACACGAGCTTTTGCATTTCTCGTGTAAATTTACGTAATTTTTAGCATATTAATTATTTTAAGTTTTTTACACGGAGTAATTGTAAACACATTCATTGTTAGGGTAAATGTATATTTTATATTTGTATTAAACAAAAAGTGTTGATTTTATCAACTTAACTGTAACTGCCTATTTTGGCAAATTTCACTCGACGCGTCTTAATATAGAAATTTTAAATACACTGCATGTTTGGACGGATGTCGCAGTGGTTTAAATTGTCGCCCCGCCTCTGCCACTGCGCCGAGTAATGTGGGTTCGAATCCCGCACGGGACAAAACTTTGTGTGATCCACAAATGGTTGTTCCGAGTCTGGATGTTCTTTGTGTCCGTTGTTTGAATGTTTGTAAAGTCCCCCGCGACACAGGAATTATGCCTAATGCGGTTAGCCATTTCAATAAAAAAAATTAAACTGTATGATTAGCCATTGACAGCTTCATTTATTTTTTATTGGTTATAAATGGTTGTATTTATCATCGAGTGTTGTGAGGTCAATTCCCGTACGGGATAAAATATGTTTAATACAACGCCATTAAATGCAATTACAGTACATGAGGTCATAGGTTTAATTTTAGAATACAATTGGGTTTTCCTGGTATGAAATGCTTATGCACGGAGTCTGATATTGTGTCCGAAGGATGGTAATCAGCTTGCCTTCTTTTACGTGGGATTTAAAACCATTGTTTGCGTCATATGGGTGTATTACCCTCATACAACTGTCTATTACTTTGCGGATATATTATATACAATAATATAATATAATATTCTATCACATACACACAACACCATTTAGCCAAAACTAAGCAGAGCTTGTACTATGGGTAATAGACAATGGATAAACATACATATTATATACTTTTTTTGTTAATACAAACATAATATTATACATAGAAACACCCAGACCAAGATAAACATCTATGTTCATGCACACAAAATGTTTGACTTGTGCGGGAATCGAAACCGCGATCTCAGGCGTGGCAGTCGCAGTGGCATCGAGGCCGTCTATTTCAGGCTGTTTATAAAATATAGCTTGGCTCCTGTCGCAGTTATTAAAGTAACATGCATGCTTGCGGTTGCAGGCAGGGATGATGTTGATTGGTTCATTATATTCTATTATAAATTATTATCGATTCATGTATTTGTTCTCACTGATGTTTGTATAATAATTGTTTTGAATATATTATAGAAATCAAAGAAGAGATATAGGATATATTTTATTACTATTGCATTAATTTTTGTTGTTGTTATAATTATATTGTGTCGCGTACATTTTATTAACATAAAATATGGAACTTGATGGGCGTGATTTGATTGACATATGCCACGGGGCTCAAAATAAATCCTTCAGCCTATAGACTCTTTAAGTAAGCCAGTTCTTGAGAATTACCAACTTAAGCGATGAGCAACAGAAGTAATTGACCTGAATTATAACGTGTACATATTTAATTAGATCCAGATCCATACAGCGGTGACAATGCCAGTCCAAAGCCAGGCAATTGTGCAGCCACGGTGACATCGTTTCCACCAGATCCCAGCACCAAGTGTTGTGGCATTGTCGGCAGCGCTCCTAAACTCCTTTCTGGTTAGTATGTTTCAGGTCACATATTATTAATGTGCATAATGCTTTACGCTGACGACGGTATTTTCTCCAACGGACTGAAAAGTCCAGTTCTGTCCGCGGATATAATCACCACCGTGGCCCATAGTGATCTGTTTTCTCAGCCGATGTCCGCCGAACTCAGCCGGGCTCCAACTGACGCATTTTCTTAGTCCCTCATGTGCGTTGCTGCATAGGATCTCAGAAGTCGCAAAATCGCATAATAACATACATAAGGAGTATGTAATATATCTATATATTTATATTGCACGGTACACCGTTAGTCATCCGCAGAACTCCTAAGATACTAGCAACTATCTGCCATAGCTTTTTAAACCAACACTCATCGCGCTGAATATCAGACGTATGTGAATGTGAGATTCTGCCTGACTGCTGGGTACGGGCCTCTTCTTAAAGTAAAAATAATTAGGCTATAGTTCCGTAGGCTGGCCCAGTGTAGGTTGACAGTCTTCACATATCTTTAAGAACATGATGGAAGATTCCCAGACATGCTGGTTTTCTGACGATATTTTTCTTCCCGGTTTGTTTCCCGTGAGTTGAATAGCCAAATGTATATCTTGAGGTTTTGTACACTACCAAATCAATTCATTGAAATATGTTGTCATTTATAATATACTCTTGAATCGAAGTAGGCGTTACTTGGCGGAATTCCATTGTAATAAAATTACTGGGAAGAGAGGAACGCGCCATGCACCCTCAGATTGCTCACCCAACTATTGCAATAGAAAAGAGTTGACAATACCTTATCCTCTGGATAGGGATAGCCACGACTTGGGACCCGGGCGTACACCAACTTGCAGTATTCCGTTTCGAGCACAAAATATGCGTCGACACGTGTTTCGCCTCAGCGCGAGGCATCCTCAGGACAACGTTTGGCAACGAATGAGCGTTGAGTAGCCTTGCGCGCCCACTACCTTCACTATCTTTCGAATGATGAAAAAGTTAATTATTTCGTGGGTAGGCAAATAGATTCAACAATGGTGACGTAGTAAAGTTGGTTTGTTCGTTCAGCAATGTATTCCTATTCCGTTTTTTAATCTCTAATTCTTTCAATACAGTCATTTTAAAGCCTTTCTTGCATGAATGTAAGGTTTCGAAAGTGTTGTTATCATTTAAATTATGACCTGCTTGTAGCAAATGTTGAGCAAAATGTGATTTTTCTGGATGATGATTTTTATACGCAGCTATGTGTTTAGTTCAGCTTCTAGTTCGGTATTGTCAACCTTTTTCTATTGCAATAGTTGGGGTGGGTAATCAGAGGGTGCGTGGCGGGTTCCTCTCTTTCCAATTATTTTATTTATATACTCGTTAAAGTTACACCATACTAATTTGATATCTATTTCATAGTGGGCATAGATTTTTTATAATTCAAACTAAATAATTTTAGGCAAACAAACGTATTATGCTTACATTTTGGATATTAGGTTAGATGTTTAATTTAAAAGAGGAAAATTGTTGGCAAATTTAATTAACTTACTTCTTCTATTAAAAAAAAGATTGAATTTTTAATAGAATAAAAAATGTATTTAATATTTTAGATAAAACAACTTTTAAAATGATTAATTATTGTCAAATACTCTATGCTAACGATATTCTATTCAGGTTCTAAGGCATTTATAGACCAGCACCCATGGTCGGCACAAATCGAATATATGCAGAATGGAAATTTAAAGACTTTGTGTAGTGGAGCCCTCATCAGTGGCAAATACGTTCTGACCGGCGCTCATTGTGTCACTGGACCCATAAGAGAACGTGCAAAACCGTGAGTATATTTTTAACAGGTTATTAATTTCCTATTGCTATTGTTAGCCAACGAGACAGCTGCTCGTCCAATAAAAACCAATCAACGCTGCTCTTAGAATGTGACGTCAAAAATAGCGGCCATGTCGGTTGTGCTTTTTTGACTTCACAAACTTAATTAGATGAAAACACAATCAAGCCACTATCTATTGTAAACTACAAAGGCAGCTTACACTCTCCGTAATGTAATCACCATACCATACCATAATATAAAGAGAATAAGTGGCAAGGAATAGAGGAAAGAAGAGACTGAGAGGGTGAATTGGCTCCTGGTGCCTGCATTCATCGAGACGTCGATATTCTGTGAGAAAGAAATACTTTCCAGGTCAAGTCCGCCCCTTCATGCTAAAGCTAGCTAGGCTATTCTAAAAGTGTGTCCTCACATAAACTAAAACAAGCACGAAGAAACATTTAAATAACGCAGTTCTCCAAATAGAGTTCTGGAGTGTTGCTGCGGTGAACAGTTTTACCAGTATCTTAATTAGATATTGTATTATGAGCAGGGGATCGATGATCTTTATACCCTGTGACACAGCTACTAGTAGTTTTTAGACTTAGTATCATGCCAGAGATTTATTTTTGTTGTTGAAAACCTTGGTTTATGTTAAATCATTAGCATCAAATTAAGCAATGAAACATAAGCTAGGATTACTATGCTATTATTTGTTACATTAGTAATATAAAGAAAAATAAAAGGCAGTTCAATTTATAACATTGAATTTTATATTTTAACGCATAAATATAACTTACATTTTAATACAATAATAATATTTGTAACTTTAAAAGGCACGATTGAGACTTCTATTGGTTTATCTTTTAATTAAAATTAAAGTAATCCCAGTTTATGTTCTTTATTTGATATACTTTAATCTGGGGACACGGTAGTGCCCCAGCCAAGACGAGCCAAGCCAAGCACAAGGGTACTACCTAACTTTTCTCGAAGCGCTACGTCGTTTTTTTGAACCCTTATAACTTGAGTTTGGATTATACCAGATAAACAAAATTCTCGAGATATATAGATATATTATCAATAGCGGACTTATTAAACATATAAAGTTTTAATTGCATAGCTCTTATACTTTAGATTTTAATGATATCTAAAAAACCCTGATTTCGTTACTCACTCACTGATGATCATCAAAATTCTTAGGGTATTTCCTAATGTCCTAGAAAGCTGAAATTTGGTATATCCGCTAGTATTAGTACACAAACAACGAAAAAATTATAAAAATTGTAACTTTTATCCCCCAACCCCTTAAACTAGGAGATGTAAGTTTGTATGAGACTGCCGCAATTTTGACGCTAGAGGTCTGAAAAATTATACAGGGTCTCATTGATAAATAAAATAAACACATGTGCAAGAAATATAACCCAAAAAAATTAAAATAAATTAAGAAAATTAATGTCACAAGCAACTTACAAAAAGAAATGAAATCCCACGAAAAACATTTTCAACAAACTCTAAACCTTAGTCAAAATATGTGGCTTGGCCTTTTCGATACATTCACATGGGCGTAAGGTGAAAAATTATTCCCTGTTCATTACTTTTCTTTTGTACAATAGTTCTTGTAGTACCGAAATGGCCAAGCCACATATTTTGACTAAGGTTTGGAGTTTGTAAAGTTAGGCCTTGTAGAGTTAGGACGTGTAAAGTTAGAAGCTTGGCTCTACATGAGATCTGATAACTTTCTAATAGTGCGAGTCATATTTATTTATTTATTTATTACAAGGACATCCAGTAGTTGTTACAAATATTTAAGACACAAAAATTACAGTTTGGTTGTTATTAGTACAAATTGCACAACTTTTTATTATATGGTCTTATATGGTCTCGTCTTGGCAACATTTTACATGAAAATGTTTCAAGCTATTATTTTTGTATTTCTGAGATATCATAGACCTTACAAAATATTGTCTTATGTTTACGCGAATGTTATACATTGAAATTAAACACTATATTATTTTTTATTAGTCTCCCCGTGACCATGGCTGCTGAAAAGCAACCGAAACGTCGGGGAAAGTGTAAACCAAAAATAAATAGATTTAATAGTTTAAATAATTTTATTAGCTTATAAATTAGTAAAATAAAATCAATAGTAGTAGTAGCGTAATATTTTCAAAATTTTGTAATACAGTGCTAAATAAACAACGCGATAAAATCCGTATATAGTAGTTTAATTTCATAGAATTCTCTATTAAAATAATAACCAACTAAGGCTTTTTAAAATTAATGGAAGATTTTAATGACATTTTAAAATGTTTGTAGCGAAAACATAATTCTTGGTGAATATGATACCAGTAATGAAGGTAAGGATTGCGTCACAGTTGAAGCTGGTGAGGACTGTACGGATGGCGCGGTTAGAATACCAATCGAAAAAATTATATTCCACCCGGAATACAGCCTTTCAGACAAGAGCCATAAGAACGATATCGCTTTGATCAGGATGACACAAATGGCACCATACACAGGTTTGTAAACAACCAAAGGTTAATAAATATTTAGCTGGTTCTCAGATTAAGCAATTTAAAACCCCAAGTGGCACAAATACAGTTTTTCAATTTAATTGGTAATTACGTTTTTGAGCCGTTTGGGGTGAAAACCGATGGTTCCGGGCGCTCGTACGCTTTTCAGACATCTTTCCAAGTGGCTAATCGACGCTTCCCGTGACCTAGAAGCCTAGTTACGCGAAGGACTTTGCTTGGCTCAAACAATTAGTATTGCCATTCAACGTAGCAGTGCTGCCAGTCTTCTGGGCACTTTCCCGGTCGACAGCAATGCTGAGGAATTTTACGACGCTGCTTAAACCAGCAATTTTATTACTATTACTGCCTTATTTTTTAATTTACAGTCTTATATTTTACTTATAAGTAGTTATGTTTATTCATATTAGTAAAGTTGTAAATTATGATTGCTACTTTCGTTCGTGTATATAAAATCAATTGAAGCATTTGCTTAACTATCACTTGATACATTCCTGTATCGAAATTATGGGGAATCACTAATTATTTTTAAAAACCTTATACTTGATCCCTATTACATACTTACTAATATGTTTTTTAAAAAAGAGTGCCTACAATAATGTGTACATATACATTTTAGAGAAATATTACATATTTTATTATTTTGGTGCTTATAATATTTCTAACTACAGAATATTTTCAGGCGTAAATTACTTTATTTTTTATAAACAATCACAATCGCCATGTGGTCGAAATTCGAACATATTCGTTATTGAAAATTAGGGAAAATAATAAAAAAATTACAATAAAAAAATCCAAGGTTTTAGAGTTATAGATAACACTAAAACTCGATAAAGCCAATTAAATAAAAAAAGAATATGAAAAATTTCCAGATAAAAGAAAACAACATCTATTTTACAATTAGGATTTATAAAATTTGTTTATTTTCAGATTTCATCCGCCCCATTTGTCTTCCTACGGAAGACATAACGCTGAAAACTGAATCTATATCTTTTAATAAGGCCAGCTTTGGAATGATTGATCCTAAGCAAACCAAAAGTAGTTCTACTTTATTGAAAGTGACGGTGCCCTTTGTAACCCAAGATGTAAGTTGAGATTATTTATTAGATAAGTGTCTATGTACTATGTTACTATCGAGTCGATATTCAACATTACAAAGATAGACAAAATCTATCTTAACAACAGCGAAGCCGCAGTCAAAATCTAGTTTTATAAATATATTTTGATTAAATCGAATTAGTGAATCAAATTCAGGTGTCCTGCAGGGGCCCATATTGTTACCAGTATAAGTTATTATGATTATATTTTACAGCAATGCGAACCACACTATAAACATCGCAATGTCAATCTTTGGAAAGGTCAACTTTGTGCTGGAGGCAACGAAACGAAAGACTTTTGCAGGGGCGATGCCGGAGTGCCTCTTGAGTATGAAAATGGAAGATTTAACGCAGTCATTGGACTCGTCAGTTTTGGCACTACGCATTGCGGAGGAAACATTCCTACAGTTTACACCAACATATACGAATATAACTCTTGGATTAAAAGCAATATTGTTGAATAATTCAATAGATATAAAATATTTGGAAGAAATTTGGTGAAGAGATTCATAACAAATACTAATGTAAACGCATGTAAAAAATATAAAATCAATGCCTGATACTTCTTATATTTTAACCCGTATCTAAATATATTTTACTTGAGACTGCTGCATTGTCTAAATTTAGAATGAACTACATTTATCTTAGTTATTAATCTTGTATCTTATCTATCATCGACGTGATTTCAATAAAAAATAAATGTAGTAAATCATTTAATTTTGTATATTTGATTTTATTCTTATAGAAAAGTAAAACAGCAGCTTCATTGATCCTCTGGCATAAGATTGTGCTTATATTAGTGCCAATGACCATCAGTTCTTGGGTTCAAATCCCGTATAAGCCGGTAATATTGGGTTAAGGTCGGGATTTATAGTTGCAACACGATATCTACATACATATATGTCTGACTAGCTTTTGCACGCGGCCTCGTTCGCGTGGTAGTAGGTTAGGTTATATCAATAAAAGTAACTTAAAAAAAAAAAAAAATTATACTGATAAGGTGGCAAACAAGCATACGGCCCACCTGATGGTAAGTGGTCACCGTAGCCTATGGACGCATGTAACACCAGAGGCATCACTTGCGCGTTGCCGACCCTTTAGGAAAGGAAGCGGGAAGGAGAAGGAGCGGGAAGGGGAGAAGGGGGTGTTTGGGCCTCCGGAACTGTCACTCACCGAACGAAACACAACAGCAGGAATACTGCTATTTTACGTTAATATTTATTGAGTCAAATTCTTACTAACAAATAAACAAACAAAATATCAAATCTTTCCTCTTTATAATATTGGTATAGATATATACAGGGTGTCTGGTAATTAATGGATAACCTGGAAATGTCTTATATTGGAACTGATGGCCGTATTTTCTAACACTTATTTGAGTTAAACAGATTGATAGAATTTGTAATGATTATATTTATAACGAGTATAGTGCTATGCTATTACTGAGAATCTCCTGACAGAAAAATCCAATAAAATTTTAAAAGGCTCAAGTCCAGATCTGATCCGAGAACTAACCTCAAACAAAACAGTCACTTTAATTACACTGGGGAACAGTCATTTTGCGGCATGGTATGTTGAAGTCAATTGTGTGTAAGTTCAGTATGCTCAATACGATATAAATATCAAATTAGTTAAATTGACTCTAGTTTATGAGATAAGACTTTATAACTATATGACTGAAAGGTCGAAATAAAATACAATTACATATTAAATATATATTTTAGCAGCGGCTGTATAATAACGATAAGAAAACTTAATATATACGATATAAATAAAAATCATAAAAAAAATTAGAAATAACTTTATCTGTAAGCTTTTCTATTGTGTTTATGTTCAGGACAATCCCTTATTAAACTCAAGGAATAGTCTGCTATCATAATATGACTGTGCCATCGGCCTTGGTATCTTTCTTTCATTGTTCTAATGTCGTGATGGAACCGTTCTTTATGTTGAATATCTCAAGAACCAGAGTCAATCCATAGAAAGTAAATACATTTCGGGTATGACTAACGAAGGTGTTTATTAAAACCAGTAACAAAATTAATGCTGCTAAATATTTTATTTTTTGCAATATGCATAATATAATATAATTAACCAGACTTAAGGTAAATGAAAATTGTGTAATAAACCAAGCTCGTCTATTGTGTTCTTTCAAACCATTTGGTACAAATTAAGCATAGCAAAGAAGTATCGGTTTGTCCATTGAGGAATGGGACTTTGACCCCAATGATGACACTAGTTATTTCTGCAGACGTTTCGTTTTGTGGAACTAGTTAGGAATTCCAAGTACCAGAGACCTCAGGCACTATTAATAAGTACTTGTAATTCCAGATCCGTTCATATTCAATCGCAGCATATGCGACAACCAACACAGAACACGTTTATATCATTAGCAATAAGGGCTAAAATTGCTTGAAAACATATCTGCTCCTATAATTTGCTTGCACCCTAGTATAATATGTTATGTTTTTTTAAGGTCTTTGACTTCAGCTCTTGTTTTATATTTTTAGTTCACAGTGCTATTTGCTTCTGCTCGGTCCATAAGTATTAATATATTTCTACGTAATGGATATTATTAAAGTGTTTTTGACGTTTGGATCTATTTGCTGTGTGGTTATAGCGCGTAAGTTATTTATTGTTCTTGTTGGCTGGAGTTTAGGCTTCGAACTTAAGGCTCCTTGTAGTAGTTATACTGTCCTTGTATAAAGAAATAATCCGTGGCAAAGTTGAAAGTGTCTGACGTCTACGGATTTGGAATGGACTATCTAAAAATAGTTTTCTTAAATAAACCGCTATCAAATCCGTATACAGTAGTTATAATGTGTAATAATATTCACGTAAACGGAAAACAATATTGACACCAATATTTTGTTAGATCCACAGCCATACAACGACAACATCTCAGGTTCAAAGTCAAAAACCTGTGCATCTATGGTGTCTGCATTTCCACCAGACCGCAATACCGAGTGTTGTGGTCTTATGAATGAAGACTTAGTGAGAATTACTTCTGGTTAGTATATATTTATTTATTTAATTTTGTCGTTTGACTACCACGAGGTCTCGAGTTCGATCCCAAGGCGCGCTTCTATGACTTTTCGAAGTTATGTGCGTAATAAATAGTTAATTATAGCTTGATATTGTCTTCTGTTTACGCGAATGTTATTCATTGAAATTAAACTACTATATACGGATTTTATCGCGTTGTTTATTTATCACTGTATTACAAAATTTTGAAAATATTACTCTACTACTACTATTGATTTTATTTGACTAATTTATAAGCTAATAAAATTATTTAAACTATTAAATCTATTTATTTTTGGTTTACACTTTCCTCGACGTTTCGGGTGCTTTTCAGCAGCCATGGTCACGGGGAGACTAAGATGGTAGTTGTCTCAATGTTCCAGTGTAGTTATTTCAAAGTACCTGAACATAATTTAATTATTGGTGTTTCTATTTACGCAGAATGAGCTCAAAGTATCATGAAGTCTAGCTGTGGTTTGTTTCTTCTTGGGTTTGACTATTTGAAGTACTGGATCCCAAGCTGGTGGTACATTCCAACCATCTTCTCTATTGAAATTGGGATGTTTTTTAATTTCAATAGCCTCGCGAAGCATCCTTGGCAGGAATCGGTGTTCTTTAGCGAGAATCTGTGGTTTGTCAAATCTCAGGTATTGGTTGGTCCCCTGTTGTACGTGTTCACACACAGCAGACTTCAACGAGCGTTTGTGTTTTACGTCAGCTATGTGTTCTTTTATGCGGGTGCCTATGCTTCTCTTGGTTTGACCAATGTATGAGAGTCCGCAGTCACAATCTATTTTATAGACCCCTGCATCTTGTAAAGGTAATTGGCACTTGACGGATGGTAAAAATTGACTTATCTTCGTTGGCGGCTTGAAGTATGTGTTGATTGAAGCTCGCTTCAAGATGTAGCCAATCTTGTCAGTGACACCCCTTACATAAGGCAGTATAGCAGGCTGGCGCTCGACTGTGGCTGGCTTTTCTGGCAAGAAACACCTGGACGCCGAGCTTCAACATGTCAAGCAAGTACTGCAAGACAACAAGCTCCAACAGCCGCGCCGCTGTCACAGATCCCGAGAAAAGCCAGCCACAGTCGAGCGCCAGCCTGCTATACTGCCTTATGTAAGGGGTGTCACTGACAAGATTGGCTACATCTTGAAGCGAGCTTCAATCAACACATACTTCAAGCCGCCAACGAAGATAAGTCAATTTTTACCATCCGTCAAGTGCCAATTACCTTTACAAGATGCAGGGGTCTATAAAATAGATTGTGACTGCGGACTCTCATACATTGGTCAAACCAAGAGAAGCATAGGCACCCGCATAAAAGAACACATAGCTGACGTAAAACACAAACGCTCGTTGAAGTCTGCTGTGTGTGAACACGTACAACAGGGGACCAACCACTACCTGAGATTTGACAAACCACAGATTCTCGCTAAAGAACACCGATTCCTGCCAAGGATGCTTCGCGAGGCTATTGAAATTAAAAAACATCGCAATTTCAATAGAGAAGATGGTTGGAATGTACCACCAGCTTGGGATCCAGTACTTCAAATAGTCAAACCCAAGAAGAAACAAACCACAGCTAGACTTCATGATACTTTGAGCTCATTCTGCGTAAATAGAAACACCAATAATTAAATTATGTTCAGGTACTTTGAAATAACTACACTGGAACATTGAGACAACTACCATCTTAGTCTCCCCGTGACCATGGCTGCTGAAAAGCACCCGAAACGTCGGGGAAAGTGTAAACCAAAAATAAATAGATTTAATAGTTTAAATAATTTTATTAGCTTATAAATTAGTCAAATAAAATCAATAGTAGTAGTAGAGTAATATTTTCAAAATTTTGTAATACAGTGATAAATAAACAACGCGATAAAATCCGTATATAGTAGTTTAATTTCAATAATTATAGCTTGCTTTAACGGTAAAGGAAAACATCGTGAGTAAACCTGCATGTCTAAGAGTTCTCAATAATGTTCTCAAAGATATGTGAAGTCTGCCAACCCACAATGGGCCAGTGTGATGGACTGTGGCCAAAGCCTTCTCATACCGAGAAGAGGCCCGTGCTCAGCAGTAAGATAGTTTGATACAGGGCTGATATTATTATTATATGCAGATATACACATAATGTGTATCTGTGATTCTTCACCAATAATTCAGGATGATTAAAACAGGAACTGTTATAACCAGTTCATTTTTGATGAGAAGACTAGCAATGGTATTGTTATAAAGTTTATGTAATATGCAATAATTTATGTTTTAATTATTAAATAAGTTGAGGTGAAACTTGGGTTTAACTTAATAATGCATACAAATTATGTATAATCATGTTCACGTATGCCTTTGATTAACTAATCCGTAGAACAATATTTTTATATGATCAGATGGAAATTGTTCTAATTTGGTTCTCATAACGTACCTCGAAACCGTGTAAACAGCGGTCTCAAACCGACCGCGATGACGTTATTTAACCACAAAGTTTATCCTTGTGTAGTCATATAATTAAACTGCCTCAATAATACATAATATATTGTTTAACTAAAATTTGGATTAGAGCCAATAATTCGTAAAGGGCAACTGCCCTTAGTAAGTTGCTTACTAACAGTTAAGCTATTCTTCTTTGTTTTATCATAGGATTGTGTTAGAGTGTTTTTAGGGCAATGAGACAATATTTTGTAAAATATTTATGATAACAATATACTGCACCGACGGCTTACTGATTTAAATGCCATTGCGACTGCGCTGAGTTTTGTGGGTTCGATCTACACACGGGACATAATTCTATGTGGTCCAGAAACAGTAGTACCGCGACTAGACATTCTTCATGTATGCTTGTAATGTGCTCCGTGTCATTGGATTTAATCTTGAATGAGAGGGAGTGCAGGAGTTGTCTTTTACTTCTAATAAAAAATAACAGAATATATTATATTAAAGACTTTTTTTAATTATAACTAATTGTGGTATTTAAAAGTTTACCAATGGCAAAAATAAACAGTTAAATTCAATGATTTCTCCATGATTCTTACTATTTGACAAATCATTTTAATTATGCCTAAACGGTTGCTTTCTTCTAACCAATCTCAAGTATCTTAACTAAAATTTTATTATAAATGTGAACGTGAGTTTGTTTATTTGTTTGTTACGCTTTCAAGCCGTAACTACTCGACCGATCATCATGCAATTTCGCATACACGTTGACAGAGGGTTCAGAAAAGGACATAGGATATCTGTCACCCAGAAAAAATATTGTTACTAACTTAACCTAACCTACATTGACGCGCGGGAAAAATCTAGTTTGATAATAATTCTAGTTATATGTTATTCAGGTCATCTTTTAATAAACCCTCATCAGTATCCATGGTTGGCACTGATCGAGTATACAAAGAGCGGGGTTATGACAACGTTATGTAACGGGGCCTTAATCAGTGGCAAGTACGTACTAACTGCAGCTCAATGTGTCACTGGATTCACGCTAGATGGCGCTGAACCGTAAGTAATATTTTTAGGCTTTAATCAAGTAACCTATCCACTCAGTCTTCAATCATATTACCGTAAAGGGGTCATTTGAAAATGATAAATATTTATTGTGCATCACATAATTACAAAACATAATTGTACATTGAGTTAATGCCAGTAAGATATAAAGTACAAACAAAATTTGAACTGCCTAACTACGTACCTTGGTTTATAGTAACAATGATAAAATTTATATATGATTTTTTCTTATCAAATAAGTCAGAAGAGAGTAACGCGTCAGTACTTAACAGGAAAGATAGAAGCTCAATATGTTTCTATCCCTCTTTATGTATGTAGTCATTTAGGATATATCTATCTATTATAGCTTAAGAATATATTTCATGCATTAAAATTAAGGTAAAATATGTCACATGCTGCAAAGAAGAACACTATTCAGAGAAGTGCGACAGTAAATGAACCTTTACTCGACAAAAGATAGCAGCCAAATAACTTAGGCGGTGATTAAGTTTGAAAAGCAGGTCATGAATGAGGTGCAGGTCATTTTGTAACTGCTGGTAAACGGAGAGGTTTTTCGCTAGACCACAACCATTTTCATTTTAAAGGCTTGCAAAACAACTTAACCGTTTCACCGCCACAGTCATGTATACATGATAAAGCAAAAGGTTTCCAGCACGCTACGATCATAACTTCATGACAAATTGAAGGATGAAATCGTAGCTTGGCGCCGAGAGCACTTTTGCTTTGACATGGTGGTCAAAGGGTTAAGCTACGCTAACTGCTTTCCATCAAGTGGATTGTAAGAGTGTTTGACACCTTAATACTTGTATTATTTTTAATCCAATGATGCTTCTCACAAAATCATTTTTTTATCATTACAGTAAAATCATTATTCTCGGCGAATTTGACGAACTACACAAAGCTGATGATTGTATAGCAGTGAACGATGAAAGTAAGGAATGCACAGATGGTGTGACTAGAATACCAATTGAGAAAACTATCCCACATCCAGATTATGACGCTGAACACGAGGACCGCAAAAGCGATATAGCTTTAATTAGAATGACACAAATAGCACCTTACACAGGTTTGTAGACAAGGGAACAGCGAAGTTAGTTCGTAACACAATTATCATATTTAAATAAAAACAGTAGGAAATAAATAAGGGTATAAGAATAGACATTATCCTGCATAACTATACAGATTGCGCCATGATTTAAGTGTTCTTTTCGAAGAGAACATTGAGTGTGACCCACAAGAGAACACTTTGTGGCGAAGTAAGAACATTGTGTGGTTTAAGAGAACACTCTATGGAATAAGAGAACACGTGGTGGCAAAGAGGACGGCACGTCGTCTTGAGCATAGTGGGTTCGATACTCTTATCAATTACATCAACGAAATACGAACAAAAAAATAATAAGCGATAGCGAAATATATACTGATTTGCAAAATAGCAAGCCCTGCGCATATTAAAAAGAATCTTAGCAACTAATGTAGTCTAACAGTGTCACAATCTAAATAATACATCATTAATGTTGGTTCAATATTCTATAAGGTACAGAATATAATGCTATAAGAAAATTTACAATTTGATTGGATGTCTTTTTAATTTTATTTAATTGTTGTTATGGCATATGTAATCTTTTATTGCATGCGTAGGATAGCTTGGGCTAATAGCTGAAGCCATGACAGTGCACTTAGCAAATAATTTAGTAGCTCTTAAAATGATAATAAACATACATAATAATCTGTTTTTAATTTTAGATTTCATCCAACCAATCTGTCTCCCCAGCGAAGATATAACTTTACAAACTGGTTTCATTTACTTAAAGAAGACCAGTTGGGTTCTGTCCGATGGTGGTAAGAAAAAGCAGGTGACACTACCATTCATCAGTCAAGATGTAAGCTAGTTTTTTGTATTTCACGACTATAGGAAGGTGAACTCAGAATAACATTACTAGGCTAATCTAGTAGCATAAGTCTGTGAGCTTTCATATCAATTTTGTGTGGTACCAAGATCGATTTTCGGATTCGACTTGATTAGGTTTGTGAATAAAGAAATTCAAATTAGAAATTTTGATTTTTGTAAGTCACACTCAGCCGCCTGAAAAGTGTCAATGAAGCGATAATAACAATGAAAATTTAATTTTCAAAAATATGGTTACATACCTACAGGATCTTAAATTAAATATTGTACAGCATGTTGTGCCATTACAGGCGTACAAAAATAAATTCTTATTATTAACATACAATTGAATATTGATTTGATAATTTTAAAAAGCACTACCACCTATGTCTGGATGTCCTTTTAGTTTCAGGTTATCTAACCTGAATTCAGAATTTTCTTATAAAAGTAAACATTTTTAAATAGCCATCTACCTTTGTGGTTTTCAATTGGGTGACTTTGAAATTAGTAACTTTGTAATTAAATACGACGCACGTGATTAGCAATACCTATTATAGAAAATATTTTACTTTATGCATTTTAATTTTCTTTCCAAATAGAAAATGAAATGATTATGTTGTGTCCTAACAATTTTAACTCTTTTACAGAAATGCCAATCATCGCTTAACTCTCTCAAACTCAAAATGTGGAAAGATCAAATTTGTATCGGTGGTCAAAGAAAGGAACACTCATGCGGAAGTGATGATGGCGCTCCTCTTGTTTATGAAAATGGAAAGATGTATGAAGCTATAGGAATTTTAAGCAGTTCTAAGGGATGTTTGTGGAATATTCCTACAACTTATACCAAAGTATATGAATACTGCTCTTGGATTAAAAGTACTATTACAGCTTAGCTTGTAACTTTTTGGTCAATTAATGATGTGAACATATATATAAAATAAAATTTAATTATAGTGTGTCATAGTATTTGTTTCGCTAAATTAAGAATCTAATCAATATAAAGGTTGTCCGGTAATTAATGGATAACCTGGTAATGTCTTATCTGATGGCCGTTCAGAAAAAAATATGAGAAAAATAATCTATCCTAACTACTACCTGAGATACGTGTTTTTTTTTAATTACCATGTTTAACTTTCTTGTATACTACGACCATAAATGAATGAAATCCATCGGTTTTTTGTTGTTTCATTATTAAACACTAATTATGCTAATAGATAGATAGTCAAAAGTATGCTATGCTAATATAGCTTGCACTTTTTAATATATATATTTTTTTTTTTCAATCTTTTTTTTCATTTTTTCTGAACGGTGAAGGCCGTTCAGAAAAAATGAATGTTCTACTATAAGACATTTCAAGGTTATCGAATTATTACCGGACACCCTGTATGTATTGTAAATCTATTTAAACTTTAGACATTTACATACTAGATATGTTACGTTTGCGCAAATGTATTAAAATAAATAACTACATACGGATTTTATCACGTTGTTAATTTTAAAACACTATTATTTCTTAATTTTGAAACTATTTAACTACTGTATATTATACTTTAATTCTATTTAAGCTGCTTGAATTATTAATGATGTTTCGGTTGCCTTTCAACAGCCATTGTCACAGGGAGACTAGGTATGTAGATATTTAATTGTTATTAAATTTTTTGGCATCCCATCTTTAGTATACCCAATTATATTAGGACCGACTTTGTAACTCAATGTCTTAATATATGTTTTTGTATAGCAAGAAAAGATATATATGATACCTGTAATAATACCAGCCCTGTATTAAACTGTCCCACTGCTAGGCACGCGCCTCTTCTCAGTGTGAGAAGGGTTAGGCCATAATCCACCACGCTGTGCGATTTGGCAGACTTTACATATCTTTGAGAAAATTTTGGTGAACTCTCAGATATGCAGGTTTCCTCACGATGTTTTTTTCTTCACAGTTAAAGCGAGCGGTACTTAACTATTTAAAACGCACATAACTTCGAAAAGTCAGAGATGCGTGCTTTGGGGTCAAACTCGAGACCTCTATGTGACAGTCCAACGGTTTCCCACTAGGCTATCGCCATATATATATATATATACATATATATATATATATATATATATATATATATATATTCAGATAATAAATTTGCAATCGGTCTCCCAGTAAGCAAATGTTGCTGTCAGCATTTGCTTACTGGGAGACCGTTCACACGTCTGGAAATCGAATCCACGGTACGCGACTCTACTTTTAATTTCTGAAGACTGCTGCGTAGCAATCAAACGGTCTGCCACGAGGCTATCGCTGCTAACTTTAATCCTAGAAGTGATTAGATAGTTAAATCTAACCACTTACAGTACTGCTCCTAGATTAGCCAAATACCTAACTAAGATGTGGATAGGGGAGGCTAGTAAATGAAAAATAAGCAAATCTTAAATACTGCTATCCTTACTTAATATTATAAATTCGAAGTTAAGTTTGTCAACCTCTAAGTCGTCTTCGAAGAGGTAAATGAAAACACTATGTGGGTCTGTGTGTCTGTTTGTTAG
The DNA here is from genome assembly GCA_963675205.1 of Catocala nupta. Taxonomy (NCBI): domain Eukaryota; kingdom Metazoa; phylum Arthropoda; class Insecta; order Lepidoptera; family Erebidae; genus Catocala; species Catocala nupta. The sequence goes on along the minus strand of OY776102.1, from coordinate 19,185,447 downwards.
TGACAGGCATAACTCTGGAACCACTAAACCGATTGATTTGTAACTTGGTGTGCAGATACCTTGGGGTCATACCTCGGTCAAATTTGGATCCTGTGGGTCGAAAGACCCCCGAGATATAGGGGTCACAAGTTATCTCCAGGTCTGTTCTCGGTGCGGAAAAGTGTTACTGGATTTTGGGATAGCGTAATAATTGAAGTCGTCTTGTTGCACTCAGAGCGTGTAGTGTTGTGGGTTCGAACACCACACGGTTGAAAAATTGTGAGTTTCATAAGTAGTTGTTACGGTATTGAGTATACCTTGAGTTTACGGATTATCATTCATTGTTTTTTTCATTTCATTCGTCGGCCTCGATAGCGTAGTGGTTAATGTAACCGACTGCCACGCCTGAGGTCGCGGGTTCGATTCCCGCACAAGACAAACATTTGTGTGCATGAACATGGATGTTTGTCTTGGTCTGGGTGTTTCTATGTATAATATGTATGTATTTACAAAAAAAAAGAGTATATATGTATGTTTATCCATTGTCTAGTATCCATAGTACAAGCTGTGCTTAGTTTGGGCTAGATAGTGTTGTGTGTATGTGGTAGAATATTATTATTATTATTATTATTTAATAAAAGATAAAGCCTGCGCTGGGTATAAGTCCTGTGTCACGAAAATCTTTACAAGCATTCAAACAACAGACACAAATAACACTCAAACTCGGAACAACTACATATTTGTGGATCACAAATTTTGGTCACGTGTACCGCAATACGGCCTTGATGACGTAGTGGTTAGTGTAACCGACTCCTACGCGTGAGTTCGCAAACATTCGTATGCGTGAACATGGTTGCTTGTCTTGGTCTGGGTGTTTCTATGTATAATATGTATCTATTTACAAAAAAGAAAAGTATTTATTTATGTTTATCCATTGTCTAGTACCTATAGTACAAGCTCTGCTTAGTTTGGGCTAGATGGTGTTGTGTGTATGTGATAGAATACTATTATTATATTCGGCAAAATCGCAGTGGCGAGGCGACTGCTTAAACCAAAATGTCATCCTTGTCAGTCAGTGTTTGAACTTCTGAAGCCTCACCCATTGGTTCCTCACAAATTACCATTAGAACACGTGAGCTGATGTTTCCTCAATTTCAAATAATATATTGCCATATGCCTAAGCTTATACCACTTTTAGGTATATGGCCATAAAAAAATTAATAAAAAAAAAAAACAATTAATCATAATAATAGATAATAATAATCTTTTATTCAACTTAAATTGTTACTAAAAGATACAGAGCTTAGGTTACATCGTAAAGGTTTAATAAAAGGGGTGCCTGTACTTGGGTAAACCTGTGCCACAGGCATTAAAGGCACATACTTTATAATATACGTAGATATAAAATTTTAATAAAATACTTATAAAACATTATTATTTGTATATAAAAACTTACGATTTCCATTATAAACTAAGTGATTACTACACTATTTAAAGAGCTATTTTATTGCGTAACACTTATTGAACAACGGTCATCAAATTTTCAGTTTGATCATAGTTCAAGGTTTGTAAATTTTGTTGAACTAATTGCTTTGTGTTAGCATAATTTTTGTCATAAATCGCAATTATATTATTATAAAAAAATGGACCTAAACATGCGAAAAACCTATTGGTAAAAATATACTTAGATTGAGACTGAGTAGTACAAACAATATCTTTCCGTCGCTTAGTGTTAGTTAGTTCCGGGTTATACTAAATCTAAATAGCTTTTATAATTCAAATAGGTTATATAGAAGTAAATAGTAACTAATAAAAGAGTTTAACAATAGTAGTTTAAAGTTCAAAATTATGTAATAATAGTGTTTTATAAAAAATAAATAAAGCTATAAAATCCGTATAAAGTTGTATAACATTCGCGTAAACATATGACATTATTATACCACTAAACCAAAAAGATATAGAAACAGTGATGATATCATAGCAAAAATATATTTTGGAGATGAAAATGTATAATGTTATAGTTAAGTTGTTGACATTGACAAGGTATTGGATGCCGAGACAACCGGTGTGTATAATGTCAAAGGTTGAATATGTTACATCAGCATCTATACATATAATTAAAGTTGAAGTGTCTGTTTATAATGTCAAAATATCCTCCTCTAATCCTTCTTATTAAATGCAGATAATGAATATACTTTACTTAAGTAAAAAGTGTTTATTTGTTCCGGCTAATCTCTGAAACGGCTGGACCGATTTTGACGAGATTTCACTGGCATATAGCTGATATTATAAAGAGTATCATACGTAAGTACCCATAGTACAAGTTCTGCTTAGTTTGGGTTAGATGGTGTTGTGTGTACGTGATAGAATATTATTATTATAATATTAGTTAGAATAAAAGTGAACGTTCGTTTATTCGGTCATTGCTAAAACAGGAAATGTCAAAAATTACTTGACCTGTTAAATTGATATTTGGCAGATAGTTCGTTTATAGAAGACGTCAAAATGGGTTTTGCGAGCCACGAGGGTGTGCAGCATTGCCAACATTATGCTGTGCCCACAGGAGACAAGAATTCGATATAAAACTCTATCATTTTCTGTTGGTTCGAACCGCGATTGGAAGCCGAGACCTATCTGTCGGTATTACCGAAGCTTTTTCGTATCATTCAAAACCAAAACAACAAACTTCTGGCTGGTACCGGATAGTGTAGGGGTTAAAGTGGTCGTCACTCTATTGGGCCGAGTGTTGAGGGTTCGATCCCCACAGGAGACAAAAAATCTTCTTATCAACAAGTCGTACCGAGCCTGGATATTTTACGTGTCCGTCGTTTGAATGTAACCCCAACACGCTGATCCGGAAATCGAACCTCATGCACAGCAGTCGCATGCATTACCGATACGCCACCGAGGCGGTTTGAGTAGTTGCAGCCATCCCTATCTAAATAAAAATCAATAGCCACATGTATCAGGGAGCATCACTAAAGAACGGCTTACCGACGTGGCTGTTTTTTTTTGTGTTTGTAATTGTCAGGACAAGGTTTGTGTAAACGAAAATTTGCGAAATATCCGCAGGAAATGGCGAAAATTTCGATAGTAATCTTATATGAAAAAAATTGGTTGGCGTTTTGATATTGAATTTAATTACGTGAAATGTATTTTTGTATTGATTGACAGGACAACGACTTTCGGGTCAGCTAGTTTAATATTATACAATTTTGTCTAGTTTCACATGCCGAGGAATAGACTGTGCTGCTAGCGTGTCTACTCTACCGCCTGACCCCAGTACTAAATGCTGTGGTAATTATGGATTTGGCCTCGATAGGGATGTTGTTGGTAAGTATTTGTTCTTCATCCCAGAAATTTTATATTTAACGGACTTCTAAAAAGGAGGAAGTTCTCAATACGGTCGTATATTTTATTGTTATTGTTTTTTATTTTTGTTACACCACATCTTCGTCGGTCATAATCCAACTAGATTTTACCCGCGGTTTCGCTCGCGTTATTGTAATTTATGTCAATAAATTTCAATCTCTCCTGAATATTACTTTTTTGGATGCAAGTTACCTCAAGTCCTTTTCCCTTTTCTGAATTTCTGACAAACGTGTATGCAAAATGTCATGATGGTCGGTCGAATAATAATAGTAAAGGCGTGAAAGCCTAACAAACAAACAAACTCACATTCGCATTTATACATAATACTAGTAAAGAAGTAAGGATATTAAATATTTCTTTTTTAGTAAAATTGTATTCTTCAATGGGAATCTGATTTTAGTTTTATGGGTAATGAACCTTAAATTCTGAAGATACATCAGGAAACTACTTCATTTATTTGTTTATTTTACATCAAATAGAACGACTTACGCCAATTACATTATTTAATCATTATTTATTTAATAATATAGTATAAATTTAAAATTTAGCATTTACGCAATCTGCACATCGTACCTCATACATTCTAATAATAATAATTTACGTTCATCCGCATCATAGGGGTAGTAACTATACAATTTCTTGTACATAAATCTACAATTATATTTAATCAATGTCATAATATTATAAATCTTAGAAAAGCTTTCTGGACTTTTTCTAACATAAGGGCATACTGCTTTTGATACGGATTCTACACAACCGCGCTAGACTCAAGTTTACTGCGGAATAATGCATAAAACGAGTTTAATAACATGGGTGCTGTGGAATTCACGATAGTTTCTCAAAATGAATCCGAGGCGACTAAAAGACTCCTTAGCAACCGACGAAATATGCTCATTAAAGGTGAGCTTTTGGTCAAATGTGACTCCCAAATCTTTCATAGAATCAATTCCCATGATAACATTATGATTAAATTTATATGTGTAATTGATTGGATGAGGCATTCGGCCAAAAGTCATCACATAACATTTCGTGGTATTGAAGTCCACTTTGTTTTCGAAGCTCCACCTGCATACAGAGTTAACATCTGATTGCAGAGCAACGCAATCGGCATCAGATTTGATTTCAAAAAATAATTTTAAATCGTCAGCATATAAGAGGCATCTCGCATTTCGGACCAATGTAGGCAGATCATTATTTATTAAGATAAAAAGAAAAGGTGCCAATACCGATCCCTGGCTGACTTCTGATCGTGTATGTTAAGGGTACGACTCATAATGATGACAAATGTCACGTATTGTTGTCGGTCACGAAATTAATCTGCAAGAAGATAGAGCAAACCCGGAGCAATGCTTATTGCACAGAGCTTAGACATCAAGATATAATTATTTACTTTATCAAAGGCCTTGCAAAAGTCAAAATAGAGTACATCCACTTGATTACCGCGGTAGAACGGTAGAGATGAAATCGACTAGGGTCAGCAGGTTAGTGTTGACTGATCACTTAGTACCAGAAAAGAGAAACCATGTTGCTCATTGCAAAGATACTGCCTCACCTGCCTATAGATGCTTTCATGTAATGCATTCTCAAAGACCTTTGCTAAATATGACAAAATAGCTATTGGGCGGTATCCGTCTACTAATGATTTGTTATTGGTTTTTGGGATAGACGTAACACGTGACAGTTTCCATTGTGATGGGTATAAACCTGATTTCAAAGCTAAATTAAATATATGGTTGGGTGACGAAGTTCTTTCCCTTGTTCAAAAATCAAGATGGAATATTATCTGGACCTATAGAGCTATTAAATTTTAACTTATTGATGCCTGATCCAAATCAAATCAAATCAAATCAAATCCATTTATTTGCTGAATAAAGGTATATATAGATGTTATACAAAATTTGCTTAATTATTACAGTTCTCTTTATTCTACCTATTCGGCATGCATAATATCAAATTAGAAAATAATTGAGATAATTTATAAAATAATGGCAGTGTCTCAATAGTTAATTTACATCATAATTATATTATATGTCAAAATAAAATTATAATTAAAATAAAATAAATAATTAAATGCCTTCCATAAAATCATTAACTTTATAATAACATTTGTTCTCCAAAAACTTATGTACTTGTTTTTTAAATAAATTAATGTCTAAGTTTTTAAATTCATTTGGTAATCTATTATAAATTGCTGGTGCCATACAGTATACGCTTTTGTATAACAGAGCTGTCTTTGACTTGCGTAGAAGAAGTCTATTTTGGGTGATTTGCTTTCTATTACGGGTAACCGTATCCGCCAAAGTATCAAAAAGTTCATTGTTAGATTTTACAAAAACAGCTATTTCAAAAATATAGAGAGATAGAAGGGTTAGTAGTTTATACTTTTTAAAGTATGGTACACAGCTTTCCCATGATTGTAGTTTAAACATTGCTCTTATACAGCTTTTTTGTGTCTTAAATACTAGATCTATGTCAGTTGAGTTTCCCCAAAATAGTATTCCATATCTTAGGTATGACAAGGTTGTACCATGGTAGGCCGTGAGCAAAGCGTCATAACTTAGAGTGGGAGCAAGTTTAAATAGAGCATATGCTGAGCTACTAATTTTTTTGCATAGGGCCTGTATGTGAGTTTTCCAATTAAGTTTATTATCTATTAGGAGCCCCAAAAATTTTGTGGTATTAACTTGACAAATTTTTATATTATCGTAATCAATATTTAAATTTGGATTATGAAGTCTTTGTGAAAATTGTATTATATTTGTTTTATTTAAATTTATCTTTAGATTATTATTGTCTAACCATTTTATAATATTTAGCAGTGTACTGTTTATGTCATTTTTATATTCGTTAGTGTTTTGGCATTCAATAGCGACTGAGCAGTCATCTGCAAACAATGTGATGGGGTGAGGTGTTACTTTAGGTAAATCATTTATGTATATTATAAATAGCAAAGGGGCTAAAACACTACCCTGTCCCACACCATATTTCACTGTTCGCATATGAGAGACGTATGTTTCTTCCTTTTTATTGCTATTACTAACATACTTGAGTTCAACATACTGCTTTCGATCTGTTAAATACGATTTTATGAGGTTGAGAACATTACCTCGTACACCATAGCTTTCCAGCTTTAACAATAGAGTTTTGTGTTCAACATAATCAAAAGCTTGGGTCATATCACACATGATGGCACATATAGGCACCCTATTGTCTACTTTTGACATAATTACTTGCAGAAATTCATATATTGCTCTATTAATATTAAAGTTCGGTCTAAAACCTTTTTGTAGTGCTGCCAAAATATTGTGTTTCTCAAAATGACTGTACAATTGCTTATGTATATATTTTTCAAAGACTTTTGAAAATATTGGTAAGAGAGTAATCGGTCTGTAATATTCCATAAGATCTTTGTTTTCTTTTTTGAAGAGGGGTTTCACTATAGATATCTTCAGTGCATCAGGGTATATACCTGTACAAATACTTAAATTTATTATATGACTCATATGGCCAGCAATAAGTGAATTTGTGGCGTTAATTATTTTAGTTGATATGCCCCATACTATTTGTGTTTTTTAGAGAAGATATAATAGTTTCAATGTCACTTGGAATACAAGGAGCGAAAAACATGGAACTTTGGATCCTGTCTATATATTTTGTGGCTTTGATACCGTGATTGGTTATTGGTATAACTTTATCTATAAAATAGTCATTAAAAGCACAAGCAATCTTTTGGGGACTAGTGATAACCCTATTTTCACTTAATCTTATTTTGGGAATCGTATTTGGAGGCAGATTTAATCTAGACTGATTTATTATTTGCCAGGTCGTCTTTGATACATTTTTAGACGTTTTCATGCTATGGATATTTTGCGATTGTTGTGTTAATCTAATTATGTTTTTGTATCTTCATGAGTATAATTTATAGTTTAACTTATTTGCTTCATTCGGTTGTAATCTGGATTTCCATAGAAGCTTTCGTTTATTTTTACTACAATTTTTGATCCCCTTTGATATCCATTTTACTTTCTTTGTGGATTTAATTGTAATGATTTTGTAAGGAAAACATACATTATAGAACGACCCAAAAATATCCATAAACTGATTATAGGCAATGTTAGGATCATTTGACCAATATATTTCATAGAATGATAGGTTTTTAAGACATGATTTAAATTTATTTATATTCTCTACGCAATAATTTCGCTGTAATTTACGCCAAAACTTAACTTCTCCTTGTTTCCTAACTGGGCATTCTATTATTTGTGCCGTGTGGTCTGACAATGAAAATTCAATAATTTCTGATTTACATTTTTTTTGAAATTATGTATAAAATTGTCTATGCAAGTTCCACTTGCTATCCTAGTAGGCATTTTAATTTCAAGTTTTAACCCATACTGTGTTAGTAAACATTCAAACTCTATTTTAGTCTTATTATTTTTCAAGATATCAATGTTAAAATCACCTGCAATGATTACATTTTTGTTACGCTTACCACAGGTCATTTTTAAGAGGGTTTCCATCTTCTCAAAGAATAAATTAATATTTCTAATTTTAGGTACCCTATACACACATACTACAATAAAATTACAGTCAATCAACTCTACAGCACAAGTTTCAAATACACCAGGTCTAGATAAATTTTCAATTTCCTTTAGTTCTTTCCATTGGTGACCTTTTTTAATTAATATGCATGTACCACCCCTCTTGGTTTCTTTCCTGCTGTACATTGCAGCTAAGTAATAGTTAGGTATTATTAGATTATTCTCCAAACCTGACTTTATGAAGTGTTCTGATATACATATAATGTCTATGTTGACATATTTCTCACTCAATTCTTCTAGACAGACCGCAAGGCTATCAGACTTATTTAGTAGCCCTGCAATATTCTGATGAAGTATATGTATATCTTCATTACAGAAAAAACGAAGTTTTATTAATTTCCTTATTAATATATTGAAGATCATTTGTTTCTGTAGTTTCAGAAATGAAGTTCTCCATTGTCCATAATATGTCGGTGAAAATGTTTCTCATACCAGTATCATTTACTCTTGCATTATATTTAGAAAATACAGTATAGTCGCAGGCCAGGTTCAGATTTGAGTCAACCAACACTGCATAGTTGTAGGTTTCAAGTTCAAGATATAGTAAGTTTGCAAATGTCTCAACTCGCCAGTTATACATTGCAGCATAGTTACTATATTTGTAAGTAGGCAGGCATAATATAATGTTGGTGTTTGATATCTCTAGTAGAGTATGTCTTAACTCTAATATAAGCTGATAATAATTTATAGTCTTTTTGAAATCTTCTTCACCAATCATGATAATACAGTAATAATTTTTTGTAAAATCCTTTATTTTGCAATGTATATTTTTGATCATGTCATGTATGCCACGGTGTGGTAACAGGTAATGGCATAGTTGACTCCTCATAAAAGTATCTTGTGCTATAGATAAAATATTGTTATTCTTATTGGCACTTATAATGCATATTTTTTGCAATCCATTCGACTTATTCGTACCAATGTTTTTTTCAGTTTGATGTAATTTACGATCTATACTCTCTAATGTCTTATCTGATTTTGGTTTATTTTGATCCAATAAGACTTCTGATACGTGTGATGTTAGTTGTTTATTTGTTTCACACGTTTGTTTGCTGGGTGATTTCGGTGAGGCGCTATTAGGTGTGAAATTTTGGTTGTTGTCGAAACTATCAGTCAGACGGCGTCTGTTGCTACGATTTTTAGATATTGTCTTCCTAATCGACGTTACTGGGCTTTTACATAGCTGTTTCAGTATATCTACCTCTTGTGCTAATTTATCAATTTGTTTTTTAAGGTCCACATTTTCTAAGATATTATTTTCTAGCTCATTTTATGTAATCTCCAAGTTTGACTTTAATGCATTTATTTCATTTTTCAAATCTTCAACTATGTCGGAGTGTCTGTAATTCGACATGTCTAGGCTTCTGCCTATCACATCATCTGATATAGTGGAATTTAGCGAGATATTTTTGCAAATACTTTCATATGATATGCTTCTTGAAAATTGGTTTCGTCTAAGAGTAACATTTGATGATGCCATAGTTATTTATTAATTATTGAAACTTGTGGCACCTTCTTTCAAATTATTTGTGTACTATTATCTCTTATTTATAAATAATTAAGATGTAAACAGTGTACCAGTAGCGACATCCATTTATATCTGTCATGGTCTTATATTTCCTGCTTATAATACCGCCATCTTTTGTCAAGTAGCAGAATCAAATACATATAACAAGATCTATATCATAAGTTGTGTTGATGTGAGAGATAGATGACGCTGTTCTTAATTTTAAAACAGTTAAGTAATTTTTACACTGTCGACACTGTTTATTCAGTACAGCAACATTAAGTAGTATTTAGTACCAATTTAGGCCCAATCTATTGGTTGGCGCTATTGTCTTCATAAATATATTATTTAAAATAAAAACGGTACTTATCGTAATTTATAATTGCAGATTATGGTTCAATTCACCAATTTTGAGAGTCTATCAATTTTATATTATTCTATTCGCATTAAGAAAGTTTGAAATCGTACTTTTATTTGGATTTCGGCACTTATTGATAAGTATATTGTCACTGTTTTGAAAATTATCAGTTCACTATAATTAGGTTTTTATCTATATCACAGGCGTCTATAACACTGTCACGATTACTTTATGTGTCTATTGTCACTTTTACGCACTTTTAGTCGTATTTACTTTAGGATAAATAGTTTATTTAATAAAAATTTACGCGGAGCACTGTTAAAGTTATGTTTACGTTGCCGCGCCACAACATCTGAATCGGAAAAACAATGTATATTAAAATAATAATGCGAATTATTTGTTTATCTCATAATTATGTTTTCGACATCAAGGAGTTACAAGGACTTTCCTGGTGTGAATTCGATAAAAATACTAATAGTGTATGGCATTAGTATTAGTTAGTTTACGAGTATCACTGGGGTACCCATCTGGATCTTAACCTTAGTAAACATAACTGAAAATTGCAAAATAATAACGTTTTAATTCAAGATATAAACCAATTTCCAAACTACTATAAGAAAGAAGGAATATTATCCTTTAGTCTATACTAACCTACTAATGGAATCTAATCTTTCAATACTAACATATTAAAGAAGAAGGGTTTGTTTGTTTGGTTGAACGCGCAAATCTTAGGAACTACAATTTCGAATTGAAAATTCTTTAAGTGTTGGATAGTCCTTCTCCCTAGCCTTTATAATTCCCAAGTTACTTGGGGTCGGCTTTGCTGGTCTAACCGGATTTGACTGGATATCAGTTTTTACACGGAGCAGCTGCCGCCTGACCTCCGCAACCCGAAGGCTAACGATATCCTAAGGCTAGACCAGTGTCAGGATATTATAGGGCAATGACTTCCCAATAACGACTGCCATAGATGTTCATGGCAGCCGGAGCCGACGGCTTAACGTACTTTCCGAGGCACGAAGCAGGCGTTAATTGTCAATCAATACGCACATAATTTCGAAAAGTCATACAACTTTCGAAAGTCCGAGGTGTGCGACGTAGGTTCGAACCCGAGACCCTCTGCATTGCAGTCTATCACTGAGCTATCGCTGCTTGTGTTGGATAGTCCATTTATTGAAAAAGGCTATAGGTCATATTACTTCACGCTACGACAAATAGGAGCGGAGCATCATTGAAAATGTTGCAAAAATGGGTCAAATTCTCTTATGTGAAGCAGACGAAGTTGCGCGTAGATTATTTATAATTTAAGCATACCAACTGTATAAGTACAATGTTTTATAGTTGAGACATTCTTAATTTAACATTGTTAGAGTAATTAAACAAATCACAGGCATGCATAATAGTTAAATTATATTATACATATATTAAGGAGACTACTTGTTTATGGTGAAAATATAACAGTGACTCTAGGCATCTGAACGCAGCACTGTCAAATTAAGAAAAGTGAGTATTATTTTTACCTGTGTTTAGCACCTAGTAACAAACAAATGGCTGCCGGGCCAGGCTAACAGGTATGCATACATACAAAGTACACTGACGGACTCATAAACTGCATCAAAGTTCAGGATTACTTTCGAATTAATATTTTTGATAAGTATGCAAATTTTTTATATTAAACTAAATGAAAATGTTGAGACTGCCAAAAAAAATAATTAAAAATAGAACTGCAGTAAAAGTTAAAATAATAGCCGGGAAAATTAAATTTATGCATAGTCTCAAATTCGTGTACTATTAGAGTAAAGCTTGAAATCAAACTTCTCTTTTTTTCTCTTGCGATTTAAATTATTGTTACCAATAGCATTGATTATTAGTCTTTTAAATTCAACAAAAGTTTAGTAACCATAAATATGGATACTTCGTCCGAACAAGCCACTTAAATTGTGGCATTGGTGCGGAAAGGCTTGGATCAACGAACGATAGAAAGAAATTTAAATTTTTGGTTTGTAGAGACAGGTTCTTACAAAAGGAGACCCGGTACTGGCAGAAGTCGAGCAACTACCCGTCATGATGACCGATTTATTGTTTCAATTTCACTACGAAATCGTTTCCTTACGTCAGTAAACATCAAAACAGAGCTGAATGAAGTGCGTGGAGTAAACGTGAGTGTACGAACAATAAGAAGGAGGCTTATGAAAGCGGCAATCACCCCTTTTAGACCAGCAAATGGTCCATAGTTGTCTGCAGCTCACAGACAAGCTCGTTTAAGATTTGCGCGTGAACATCTTAATTGGACTGAAGAGCAATGGGCCTCCATATTGTTCACCGATGAGTGTAGGACATGTTTAAATGGTGCAGACGGCCGGAGAAGAGTCTATCGTTGACGCGGGGAGAGATATGCTCAAAGTTGCATTGAGGAGCGTGTTCCTTTTGGAGGCGGTTCGTGTATGGTGTGGGATGGCATTTCGATGATCGGGCGAACGGAACTTGTGTTTATCGACATGGTTCGTCAAAACGGTAGAAGAGGTGGTTTGACGGCACAACGCTATATAACAGAGATTGAGAAGCTCACTTGGTACTTTACATGGGATTAATAGGCGAATAATTTACTCTAATGCAAGATAATGCCCGACCCCACGCCGTTGCATAAGTTCGACAGTATTGCGAAGAGGTTGGGATACATACCATGAATTGGCCAGCACGCAGCCCGGATCTTAATCCCATTGAACATGTTTGGGACAGTTAAAAAAAGCTGTATATGCGAGAAATCCTGTGCCCGTAACAGTGGCAGCACTAAGAACAACGATTTCACAAGAATGGAATAATATTCCGCAAGACCGTTTAATAACCCGTCAGATCTATGCGGAGCCGATTAGAATCTGCAATAAGAGCACGTGGAGGCAATACACCTTATTAAAAGAAAAAAATCTGTTTCAACTTTTTTATTGTAAAAACCAATTTTTCAATAAACCAATCAAAACCAATTTTTGTAACATTTATCGTTTTTGTTCAAAAAATTGAATGGAAGGTCTATTAAATTTTTTTATAGTACCACATAGACCAGTATTATACAAACATACACTTACGATATGATACTACGCTGTTATGAAGTTAACGAACCAAACTATAGAAATATAAAAAGTTCGAGTACCTACTTGGTTAAAATGTTTATTTCAAAGGCGTCTTGAACATTGATGCAATTTATGAGTCCGTCAGTGTACATACTGTTACGTGCTGGGTTCGAGGGATAAGAATGTAAAACAATATTACCGACTAAAACGTAAAACACAACAAACACTATACTACACTTTTCCACTGTAACTGCTTCAAACTCCGTAGTATTTTCGCTTCCATTCAATTCGATGAATACTTGACCACTTACAATTGTAAATAGACTCATCGAGCGCTGGCCTTCCCCTTTTATACGCGGTTAAAGTGTTTCCGTAGTTTTCTAGAAACGTCATACCCGGTATGTGAACAATGAGAAGATTCAAGAATGTACCAGCGTTCTCTCTACTCTACTCGTACCGACGAATCTACGTAGTTCCGTAAGTATTAGACGGATGCCGAGTGATAGCACTGAGTGTAACGATACTAACACTACTTTATCCCATACATTTTATTTCTGAGAAAATAAGCTATATCTGGAGGCCCTGGGATCTTGCTATAATATAAGTATACATCGAGCACATATATGTGTATATCGGGTTTTAACGCGATCATAATGTTTACCTTTTTATTGCTCGACGTTTCGACCAGGTTACACCGGTCGAGGTCACAAACTGACTCTTAGCAATTAATGTTTTCTTTCTTTCACTAATGGATTGTTATTTGTCTAGGTGGTATAGTATCCAAAATAGACCAGCACCCATGGGTGGCGCTGATTGAGTACGAAAAGAATAATATTACAAATGTGCATTGTCACGGCACACTTATCAGTGGCAAATACGTTTTAACTGCAGCTCGCTGTGTTGTTGGATCAGAACTTAGATCAGGCACACCGTAACTAACCTAGCTTTCTAAAAATGGCTTTATTTTTCACCCGACTGCGTCAGGTAATGTTTTTCGAGCATATATATGTATGTAGGTATGTATGTGTGTATTTATGTCCATTTCTTTGGCACGCCCTACAGCCCAAACGGCTAGACAGTTTTTGACATATGAGGTGTCGTTTATATTCATCAGAATTGTGGTAGTGACATAGGCTATATATGTACTCAAAAGGGCGCCCACAAATGAAAAAAACGGGCGTAGGGTTTGTTTGTGTTTTCTTATCTTAGCAATATGGGTATCAATTGAAAGATCGTGAAAAGACTATTTCATAAATATATGTATCATATCACGTTTATATTACTGTTTTAACACAAATTAACAAAAAGCGTACCAATTATATATCGGAACGCCCGAAGTATCGTTTTAGTCAGGAATGACATTGCCTGTATTTAGTTATATTATATTAAAATAAAACTATGTATATTATGTTATATTATAATTCAGTTAATAAAACTAAAAAGTCTGAAATAAAATTATTATTATAAAAACAAAAAACCTGACTGCTTAAAAGTAATGAACTGAAAAGAGAAAACAAGTATCACAATATCTTAAAAAATTCGACTGACTAATGCATTATTTGTAAGCTTACTTTATGAAATAATGAAAATACTACATATGTATTCAAATTAGTTAAACTAAATACTTTATGGTGCTGCAGGCGGGGACAAACAATACTTTGTTACCTACGGGCAAAGAAAGATCTACCAAAACTACGTTTGTCACCGCATGTATTAACACGTCACCATAGTCAATTAAGAGAAAGATCAAAGTCTGCACAAACATTATTTTTGTCTTAGACGGAAAAAATTTTTTAGGCCATACAAGGCGCATAGCGTTCTAGTTACTCTCTGACTGACACTAATAACCTGAGATTGCCAATTTAAATTGGAGTCAATGAGCAAACCTAGATCCTTTACAGTACAACTGAACGGTATAGGTGTCCCATCATACACAACAGGCGGTAAAGTAGTGGACTTCCCAGTCTGCTTATCAATCGTTGACTTCCTTCTATGATTAACTGACACTTAGTCAGGTTAATAAAAAAATTCAGTCTGGGAAGGGATAGCCCAACGTTGGTTCAGTAAGGGTTGGCAGACTTACACATATCTTTGAAAAAATCGTATAGCTCTCAAATATGCAGGTTTCCTCGCGATGTTTTTCTTTACCGTTTAATCGAGCGGTAATTAACAATTGAATACGCACATAACTTTGGACAGTCAGTGCGTGCCTTGGATTCAAACTCGACATAACTGCATGACAGTTCTACGGTCTTCACTAAGCTTTGAATTAATTATTGATGATGTCATCATTAATTAATTAACATAACTTCAAATTACGACTGTTTATTTTCAGACGTCTATCCAGAGCAATATTACACCCGTATTTTGTTATCAAAGTACACCGTAATAGAGACGAGTCTATGTTCGTCTAGGGTACCAGATTTCATTATGTTTTTGAGAATATCCTAAGAGAGAAACCTGATAACGCTTTGCTCGATCGTGCAGTCGAACTTGAACCATCTACACCTGAACTACCATAGCTAAATGCAGTACCAGATAAACCCTTGTTGACTGTTTAAAAACCTTTATTTCTTTTCTGGAATTCCATACTCTAAATAATAAATCCATTAATATCACGACACCCTGATTAGTTTTGGATGTCCATCGTTAGAGACATTAAAAAAGATTATTTTACAACATATTTCAATGACGCTTCAATTCAAGATCGACTGTTCCACATATTGAGAGGAATTTCTACTAGAAACACTTTTTTTAGTCATCGAACATGATGACTAAAAAACTGTTTAAAAGTATATTATAATTTTAAATTTCTATTTGAACCTCTTACCCTGCAAACGAATGTCTGCAGATAATTTTATTATATTTTTCAGTACGTATGTTCGTCTGGGTGAATATGACACCATTAACGAAGGTCCAGACTGTGTTAAAGTTAACAAGGAGGGCAAGGATTGCACAGAAGGAGAGAAAAAATACCGATTGATAAACTGATAGCCCATCTGGAATATAACAGCCGAAGAAGATTAAACGATATAGCTCTGATAAGGATGACTGAAATAGTACCTTACACAGGTTTGTTACAACATTTTGTCTCGATAAATTCTAATGATGACTCTATAAGGTATATGGTAAAAGTTGCACAAGGTGGTTGCCAACCATCAAGCCTTGCTAAAATTAATTGGTTCTAGCAAGAGTATGCGAAATTAACTAGTGTATTTAGCACAAATAGCGGATTTTAATCCCATCTGCCGAGCTTGAGGGTTTCACGGCACTGAAACCAATTGATTCCCGCCATGTTCCAGCGGTTAACACTGCCAATTGTGCACTGCTTCTCCCTCTTTTAATGTTCACAAATGTTATTGCAATAAACAGTTGGAAGGAATTTTATAAAAGTAAGTTGAATTATCGATAAACGTCAATAAGAAGAACTTTAGAGATCATCTATTTTATTTTAATTTTTTTATTCACTACATAAGTAATAAAAGTTACAATTAATAATTTTTTTGTGATGCAAACACAAACTTGTTCGTGTTTTACCGTGCATCATATCAACGACGGCGACATAACTACGTCAATTCATACATACAATATAGCATCTATCTAACTTGGTGACTGAAATTGGTGTTATGTTTATTGTTTGTATATAATCTTAAAAGAAACAGTAATTGAATACGCTTTTAATATGAAATACAAAAATATACTATACATAATATAATATTTTATCTAACATTTTGCTAGCTATATTTTTGTTTAGGAGGTGTGGTCGTACTTATGCCGTCTACTGAGCACATTTCCAGACTACATACCCTGAACCTCAGCATGCAAGAATATATTTTTCTGTTTTCAGAGTTCATCCACCCGATTTGTCTCCCAACCTCAGACATCACGCTCAATCCCAATACTACTTATTTGTACATATCTGGTTGGTCTGTATTTTTTGGTGAATCTAAGATTGCTACCATAAAACGGTTGGCTACAGTACCACTAATCACTTTAAAGGTTAGCCAGAAGTTTGTAAACTTGCATTAGACTTTTACGTTACCCCGTGGTTCATTTTGGCAGATGAGCTCACGCTACCACTAGGTGGGCACCTAGCGCAAACCGCCGCTCATGAACATGGCTGTGTATTGGCACGGGCCTCTTCTCTGCAAGAGCAGTCTCTTCGCAGTGCGGTTTGGTAGACTTCAAACATCTTCGAGAGTATTACGTAAAGGACATGCAGGTTTCCTAACGATATTTGCCTTCAGTTTGTTCCGCATTTGAAAATGGAAAATGTTCCTCACTCGCCCCTCTTTTAAATTATTTCTTTTTCGACCTACATATTTGTCCATATGGAGAGGAAAATAAAATCAAAACATGGTCCAAAATTATTTTAAATCCATTCGTTGTTGGGCTCGTGATGTCATGAAATAATTACCTCAATGTTTTGTCGACAGATGAACGAGGTATTTTAAAATATTTTTCGGATAATAATAATATTTTATCACATACACACAACATCATCTAGCCCAAACTAAGCAGAGCTTGTACTATGGGTACTAGACAAATGGATAAACATACATATATACTTTTTTTTGTAAATACCTACATATTATACGTAGAAACACCCAAAAACCAAGACAAACATCCATGTTCATGCACATAAATGTTTGACTTGTGCGGGAATCGAACCCGCGACCTCAGGCGTGGCAGTCGATTACACTAATTACTAAGCCATCGAGTCGTCAATGATGATGACATGATGACAATGATAACAACAAAAAATTCATACAAAAAAGCAGGGACCGAAAAGGAACATAATTTAGGACGTAATAGGAACTATATTAAAAAATATATATTTATTAAATTTAGGGACATAATAAGGAACATATTTTTTGAAAAATGCTTCTTTCTACGTTTAGGACGAAACATAAGGGACGAATGCGAAACAAACCTTCCCTTCACCGTTAAAGCGAAAGATAATTAACAATTTAATATGTACTTATATCGAATCGAAAAATCAGAGATTGGTTGGTAGCTTGGTATCGAATTCTCTGAAGTTCGATACCGCGCGCATATAAGGCACGCATCTCTGACTTTGGGAAACCGTTGAATTATATAATTAACCGTTGAATTGCACATTGCACGCAGAGGCAAATTCAACGGTCTCCCACTAGGCCATCGTTGCTTACTTATAGCTGCCGCTGAACATAAACATATTTTAAATACTTTACAGGAATGTGAAGCTGCGCTTGATATAATTAATCATCCAATAGTTACGTTATGGAAGGGTCATCTTTGTGCAGGAGGTAAGAATAGCTACGATTTCTGTAACGGTCATGGTGGCGCTCCGCTGTTGAACAAAAACGGAGGGCTTTATGAATTAGCTGGAATTGTTAGCTTTAGCCGTCGCCCATGTTCACAAGAAGTACCTATTGTTTGTACTAAGGTGTACAAATACATGGATTGGATCCGAAGTAATATTGTTCCTTAGTGTGTTTTACTTGTTGTTAGATACATTTCTTTCTTGTCTTATAATATTTTTGTTTTTCTTGTAAAGGCATTGCTGTGATACATATATCACAGCAATGCCTTTACAAGAAAAACAACTACCTTTACAACTACCTATATATGTTAATCAATACAGTTGATAATGCAATAAAAATATCTTGATCCAACCAGACTTTTATTAGCTTTGATATTTGTAGTTAACGTATCATCTATTAGAATACGTTTATTATAATGAAATCTAAGCAAAAGTATATACTTTTACACTATAATTATAATATTATAATTATAGTTTAAACCAGAGGATCCCAGACTTTTTTTGTAATAGACCACTTTCAAATTTAATCCGCCAAGTAAAATCGATATAGTCGGACCAAAAAGTTAAATTGGGTTATAATTAATAAAATTGATGTTATCGTTCTTCTTCACTATGGAAAGCAAATAAATTTTCACTTACTAATTGTGAACCCCCTTTTTTTTGTCACGCCAATGTAGACCCCCGTCGAGTCTCTCGTAGACCCCTGGGGGTCTACCAGGACTACTTTGGGAACCAAGAGTTTAAACCAATAGCATATTTAGTTCTACCTATATATATTTAGTTCTGTTAAAACCAACTTATGTGATTGTGTTCACGGATATTTACTGTCGTAGCACGACTATATTCAAGACACTTTGCCTCGTCGTTTTAACACTTTTTGCACAGTTTGCGTAGTGGTTTAAGTGGTCGCCTCGCCACTGCCGTCACGCCGAGTGTTGTGGGTTCGAATCCCATACGGGATAAAAAATTGTGTGATTAGCAAATTATTGATCCGAGTCTGGATGTTGTTTCTGTCCATTATTTGAACGTTTGTAAAGTCTCACGCATGACAAGAATTATTCGCAGAGCGAGACATGTCTTTTAAAAAATAAATATAGATAAATAATAAAATCTATCTATTTATCTATGTAACGGAATCATTGAACACGTTTGTCACCAACTCAAAAGCATCGGATTAACTTGAAAAATCGTGAAGTGCTTAAAGTCAATTGTTATAACTAATTTATAATGACGAGAAGAAGTAAAATAGTTGAAAGTTGATTGTGATGTTGCCTGAAAAACCAAAAACAAAATGCAGGCACATCAACGATGTAAGTAATTTTAATAAATGAGTAAAATCAAATAAAGTGTTTCTATGTATAATATTTATAAGTATTTACAAAAAAATAAGTATATATGTATGTTTATCCATTGTCTAGTATCCATAGTACACGCTCTGTCTTAGTTTGGGCTAGATGGCGTTGAGTGTATATGATAGAATATTAAAAAAAAACACTCTAACTCACACGGTCACAAGTCTGTGGAGTGATAAATATATTAAAAAAAAAAACTAATTTATAGACAGATATTGGTGAAAGTAGAGATATTATTAAAAAGCACCCTACACTTATTTACAGTAAATGAATTATTTTGATAGTCACTCTATTTTTATTCTAAACTGATTGAAGATAATTTTTAAATGTTTAGTTATATTATACTAAACATTACATTAACCGCACTAGGAATAATGCCTGTGTCGCGGGAGACTTTACAAGACATTCAAACAATGGAGACGAGAACACTCAGACTCGCAAGAACCATTTGTGGATCACACGATATTCCATTTGTCCCGAGTTTGGATATTCTGGTGCGCTGGCAACGCCGATGAAATGTGCATGAGCAAGCTGCGTCGCACTCACTCAGTGTCCAAATGGTCATTGACACACACAAGTGTGTACTTGTAGTGAATAAGTATCACTGTAATGATACTTATTAACTACAAGTGTGTGGTGTGTTTGTGTGTGGAGTATTGTAATACTCTTGCGCGAAAGTTAAATTGACTACGTAATTCTTGCCACAATCCACATTAATTTGTAGAAGACTCTTATTATAATATTGTCTTATGTTAACGCGAATATTATACTTACATTGAAATTTAATTACTTTATATGGATTTCGTCGCGTTGTTTATTTTAAAACACTTTAATTGCATAATTTTGAAACTATGACACTACTAATTGAACTTTACTACAATTTAAGCTAATTAATATTAGCTACTTAAATATTTAAGTTTACAGTTTCCCCGATGTTTGAATTGCTTTTAAGCAGCCATGCTCACGGGGAAACCAGTCTCATCACTTAGAAATACTTTTGATTATTTTCGTCGAATTACTTGATTTTCGTTTAATATATTATAGTGTTATAGCCAGTTGCACTCACTGCTCGGTAAACGATTAGCGAGGTTAAGCAACGTTGGGTGCGGTCAGTCTATAGATGGGTGACCGCTTAGTGGTATTTCATCTGAGCATTTCTGTGCTTTGGAGGGCACGTAATAAGTCCGTCTCGGTTGTTGCCAAATTGACAGCAGTCGTTAAACCATGTCAAAGGCCTACG
Organism: Catocala nupta; assembly: GCA_963675205.1. Taxonomy (NCBI): domain Eukaryota; kingdom Metazoa; phylum Arthropoda; class Insecta; order Lepidoptera; family Erebidae; genus Catocala; species Catocala nupta. The sequence goes on along the minus strand of OY776102.1, from coordinate 19,164,665 downwards.
GGCGGCTTGAACAACACTTGACAACAGGTTGGCCACTAATCACTCGAAAAGAAGAAGAAGATTATAGTGTTCGGCTTTAAAAAAGAACATATTATTTTAAATATTACTAATATGAATGTTGTTTTACCTTCTTGTTGTGTTGTGAAGTGCACCGGCTGCGTGTAAGGACTCAGGTCGACTTGATTCCCTGATGCTACTCTCACTCTGTAATCCATCGCTGGTTGAAGATCACGAAGCTCTATGTTCTGACGAACATCATTGTCTTGTCTGAAACATAAATTGCGAACTGGTTATAAAATTGTTGTTGCAGTATATATAGTACATATATATATAGCAATAAACGAGAATTAGGTACAGTATAAACAGAAAATTAAGTTATAAAAAAAACAAGAACCGATTGCCAGACTATATCTATATGTACAAACTTGAGCTAAAAAGTAGAAAATACAAATCTTTTGCTAAAGGGAACCAAAATGTAATCAATATACACATTTTTGTTATTGTTACATTTGTTAAAAAGCGCTGTATCAATTTTGATAAATATATATGATAATATATGGGACTTAGGACTATCTCTCAAGGGTCTATCAAACAAAAAAAAAATTATCAAATCAATTCATAATTGAGGGATTAATCACTTAAAAATATACAATCGAATTAAGAACCTCCCCAATTTTTTGAAATCGGTTATAATTTACTATTCAATACTGGATCCACCCATTTAAGTAACCTTAACCTAAAACTAAAGAAATCTTCTTTAGGTTAAAGTTCTTTCAACAGTTTCACCCGCGTTAGTCACAATGCCTTAGGAATATCGGAATAAAAAGCCCACGTGTTAATTCAGATCTTCAGCTATCTAAATACTAAGTTTCATCACAATTGGTTCTGTAGTTTTTGCGCGAAAGAGTAACAAACATCCTACCATCCATCTATCCTCACAAACTTTCACATTTATAATATTAGTAGGATATGTATATCTGAGCACAATAAAAAAAAATTGACGAGATAAAGTGCTTTACCCTAAAAAAAGCACAGAAAAGGGGCAATTTATAAAACTATAGATATGACTTTTTATCTTTAAAGCCATCGTGCATACATTTATTACCGTTGCAATATTATACATTATTTTATTGTGGTAATCTCAACATTGCTAAAATTCTGTATGATTTACAGCTCAGCTCAAAACGCGCATTCATACAGCTTTTGAATATTTTGATAAAATTTGTACATCGCTGTATCAGACTGAAAGTAATAGACTGAGAACCCACAGCAGTCAGAACAGCTGATTTTTAAAAAGTTATTATTTAATGTCTAGGTAAACAGCATATGCAACGTAATAATAAAACAGTGTATATACGGGAGATTATACAAACATTCAAACAACGGACACAAAAAACATCCAGACTTCGTACAACCACTTGTGGATCACACAAATTTTTGTCCCGTGTGGGATTCGAACACTTGGCCTAGTAGCAGTGGCGTAACGACCACTTAAACCACTACACCATCCGTGCAATCGAACCTTTGTTTATCTTTTTAGAGTTCGAAAAATTCTTATACAACAGCTTTGTCTGTCCGTCTGTCTGTTATACAACTTTCAACTCAAGAACCCTAAGAGCTAGAGACTCGCGGTCAACGCCATTCGACTCAGCATAGTCGATACACCCTCGAAATGACTTCTGACCTCAAGGTCACGTAATATCGCATGACCTTTGCATATTACTTGAAGCGTTTTTCGAAGTCTTAGATTTACGGCAATTCGTTGCCGTTCTTACTTGTTTGTTAGCCTACACATTGCACATTTATTGTAAAAATATTAGCTATGCTAAAATGAGAAGGTAGTAGCAATAGCCTACTGGGAGACAATTGGACGCCACGTAGATATCACGAGTTCGATCCCAAGGCACTCTCACTCACCTCTGACATTTCTAAGTTTTGTGCGTATTAAATAGTTAACACTCGCTTTAACGGTGAAGGAAAACATCGTGAGGAAACCTGCATGTCTGTGAGTTCTCCATAATGTTCTCCAAGATATATGAAGTTTGCCAACCCGAACTAGGCCAGCGTGGTGAATTATGGCTTACCTCTTCTCACACTGAGAAGATGCTTATGTCCAGCAGTGCGACAGGTTAATACAGGACTGATATTATTAAAATGAGGACTGGTAGCTCTGGGCTTTTGTGTTTGCAAAGGGGTATTTAACGACAGATTTTTGCATGCTTGTCACTTTATAACTTGCCCTTCCTACAGAATGTCTTCAATGTGTCTTTATTTTCCGATTGAGTTACATTTACTTTCATGATAATATATTTGTCGTCAATTCTTTTCATATATGTATTATTTTCTAATTTTCTTTTAAAAAGGTCTCCTTTACTACGAATAATTCTTGTATCGCGGGAATCTTTACAAACATACAAACAAACAACGGACACGAGGAACACCCAGATTTGGAACAATCATTTGTGGATAACAAACACAATTTTTGTCTCATGTGGGATTCGAACCCAGCACACTTGGCGCAGTGACCAATTAAACCTTAAGGGTATGGACACGAAGTCAGCGGGCGCGAGAAGCGGCTCGTTTTAATGTATAGATTGATATGGAATTGGTCTCGATGGCAGCGGCACGGAGAGCAGCGAACGAGCGATCCGCACCAGTCTAACGGCGCCCGCGCGTCTGCATTGATGTAGTATTGAGCATTTTATTTTTTGCTTTGTAACGACCGACGTTTGTATCAAAAAGATGTAGTCGTTGGCGTTTAGACATTTTGTCGGGAATAAAGGCACTAATTTTTCACAACACAATACCTACTATGCCGCTCAAGCGCCGTGCATTCTGCGCGCTGGTTTCGAGTCTGGGTCTGCGGTGCCGCTCCCCGCGCTCGCCCCAGCCGACTTCTAGACCGAAGCCTAAAGGCCATAGGTCACATATCAACCCGGAAAGGAATCGTCACCGTGTCGCCTTTCACCTCGCCGTCAAACAGGCGTCACCTAACGTAAACACGTAACCAAAGCGCATCAGCAGCTCCGGTAAGTCGACTCGGCTACGACTAGGTGACGCCGGTCTTACGCGTATTTACAGTCACTTAAATCATATAAATAAGGATATTTTCCCACTTTTTCAATGAGTTTATCTCTATTCATTGTTATTTTTTGTTTGAAATCTAACCTAAAAATTCAATAAAACACGCGCAACACGACTTGCCTTGTGAATGACGGCAAATTTGGCAACAGTAGTGCATGAAAAGACGAAAGCGCGGGCACGACGAGCCGTAAAGGCGCGATTCCATTAGGCAAGTTACTTGCATGCAAGTTGCAAATTGCATACAACTTGTACAAACCTGCATACAAGTTACAACTAGTATGGGGTAGTTTGAACTTGTACATATTTTAATTCAAGTGACTTGCAAACGTTAGTTGCACGTATCGAATTTCGAACGAGTGACGTGTAGGTCGCACATGATATCTATCGCTGTACAAATTATCGAAACATAATGCCTATTAGGTAGGCGCATTAGAAAATAATTATTTTTATTGAGGCGCACGTCTTCTACCCATGATGGCCTACTCAATTGTTGAACATCTCTTGTACGCAATTGTGACGTCATACTTGCATGCAAGAGTTGCCTAATGGAATCGCACCTTAAGCGCGGGGACTGTAAGTTGACCACGCACCGCACTGCGTTTCGTGAGCTTGTCACGAGGCAAAGCCATTACGTTACGATTCCGATTAGTGTGCGTTGCAGTAGGGAGTGTCATGCCAAGAATACTGCACGGCTCGAGTTGATATGGTGACGATCTCTTACCGAGTTAATATGTAAGCTATGACCTTAAATGCCATCAGTGCAGTCCTTCCTCAGTACTCGTTACTATTATTACTATTAGCAGTATTATTGGAGACTTACCTTGTTATATTGATACTTTTAGCTGTATCCCACATCATGAAATCATTGGTGGTGTATTGCATCGTGTAGTATTGTACGTGGGTACTGATGGTGTCTCGCCAGGATAGTTTCGCTGAGCTACTGGTCACAGAGTCTACTTGCAGATCTAATGGAGGTGTTGGAGGTTCTGTAAACGAAGTTATTGCTTTTGAATATCTGTACACATATTCGTATAGGTTTAACTGAAGCAGTAAAGAGTTGTATTGCACCCACATTTCGCCAGCCATGTTTTTTTAAGTCTGCTCCCGCCCCACGACGTAGTTCTTGCGCGTTGGACTTTACAAACATTCAAACAATGGACACAAAGAAAAACAGACTCGGGACAACCATTTGTGGATCACACAAATTCTTGTCCCGTGCGGGGATCAAACTCGTAACCCTGGGCACGGCAGCAGTGGTGAGAGACCACTTAAACCACTACGCCATCTGGGTAGTCGTTTTTACCATTTAGGTCCCACATCTCTTAACCATATGGTTAAGAGATGTGGGACTAAAAATCGCAGTAGCAACACGGAGTTTAAGAATATTCTTAAACTCCGTGTTGCTACTGGGATTTTTAACAGAAAACCTATCACGATGCCCTTCCTCGACATTAAATGTAGGACATTAGGATCGCACGCAAACATAAGCGTAAACTTATGTGTGTTGTTTTTTACAAACATTTAAACAACACACATAAAGAACTTGATGCAACTATTTCCGCGTCGGTTTACTCGGGACTAGTACCTTTAACATACGGCACAATGGCAAAAGCGAGGTGACCACTGAAACGAGTACCTCTTTTCTGTAGTCCAAAAGTACAGTAGAATCTTCCAAGATTCGACTGAACTTTCGATCGATCGTTACTGGAGAGCAGTTTTTAATACATTGTATCCAGGACTGCACGAAAAGCGATGTGGTTTAAAACGGATCACCTCGCAACTGCCGCCAAACTGAGTGTTGTGTGTTCGAATCCCAAATAAAAACTATTGTGATCCACATTTATGGATTTATGTCCCGATTTAGCGTTCTAAGTCTGAATTTCCTATGTGTCTATTGTTGTCATTTGAATGTTTGTAAAGTCCCACGCGAGACAGGTAGATATTATCACTTTACTAACACGGGCGTTGCCTTAAAGAAGAAAAAACAGGAAGTGTGTTATGGTACTTACCAAGTATGTTTAAATGAACACTGAATGCTGCTACTCCATAAGGATTGCTCGCTCTGCACTCATAAGTACCGCCATCTCTGCTTTCTACATAATTAATGCTTATCACGCTGTTCAATCCATTGTGCGTCAACGTTTCTGATATAGTGAGCCTGCAAGGAAAATTTATAAGGCAATTTCACTTTCATTCAATTGATATAAACGCCATCTTTTGGAATACTGCTGACATTGTTACTAAGGCTAGTGGAAACGACGGTAGCACAGACATTTGGCAGAGTAGGATGCTGTGAAGGTTTAGCGGCAATTCTGTCTTCAATATGGTGTTGTTGCGTAAATAAACAACTAGATGGCGCATTTATCAAATAATAATTATGTTTAATAAGAATTTGGGTGTTAAGCATTAACTATAGATTTTATAATTGATAGCATAGTAAATAGATATTATATATAAGCTGTTTGATAAATAATTTACGTGTACAATGTGAATATTTTTATTAGCAAGCTATAATTGGTTACCGTACGTTAACACTAGCGATAATTTTCGCTGTATAGTAATAATAACACTCAGAGGTATACTTAAAATAATACTAGGTAACAGGTCTTACTCGTGATTGAATATTTTAAAGGTAATAAATACCAACTGATTGCCCGACGTTTCGACGGACTTGCATCGATCGTAGTCACGGGTTGACTGGTGTTTGCTCAGCGGCGCCTTCGTGAAGTGCGGGTTTCGGCAACTACCCTGACTTAGTCATTATTATTATTATATTTACACTGTCGGTATTTCGACCCACAACACTAACGACGTCTACACACTGACGACCTAAGTCACTGCGGCAACGTCTACATTTGTTGATGACTGGATGTCAAGATGTAGTCAAACGATACCCATCCTTCCGGTTGAAATTGCGATTCTGAATCGCAAGATCAATCAAAATCAAGATAGTTCATTGAAATTAAACTACTATATACGGATTTTATCGCGTTGTTTATTTAGCACTGCATTACAAAATTTTGAAAATATTACACTACCACTACTTGATTTTATTTTACTTATTCGGTTGCTTTTCAGCAGCCATGGTCACTCTCCCCGTGACCATGGCTTCTGAAAAGCAACCGAAACGTCGGAGAAAGTGTAAACCAAACATAAATAGATTTAGTAGTTTAAATAATTTTAGTAGCTTATAAATTAGTAAAATAAAATCAATAGTAGTGGTAGCGTAATATTTTCAAAATTTTGTAATACAGTGCTAAATAAACAACGCGATAAAATCCGTATATAGTAGTTTAATTTCAATGAATAACATTCGCGTAAACAGAAAACAATATTATGTAAATCAAGATAGTTCTTGAAGTAATAGTGACGATCGGTGAAAAGGAAGTGGTTTATGTTGTTCAATTCAGTAGTTTAGTCAGACGCCAGCAAATGCTCAGTTTCAGTAAATACTTAATCGCGTATAAGATCCGTTACCTCGTATTATATTAAGTATGTGTACACGTACGCGAAACTCTAAAAACGTTAATTGCGAACTCAGACGTATTTTATACGAATATTTTACGTACTATTGTTTTAAATTCCACTTTACAGGCTTAGAATCTACTCGACACTTTCTACTGGACACAGTTCCAGAATTCTCGCTGCTACTGAAAATTTTCTCTCAGCGAAACCTACTAACATTTTATCTTAGCTGGAAATCGAACTCTAGACCGCATGCATAGCTCACAGATATTACTGCTGTACACACAAAATTGTTTGATTTATTTATTTTAATTGGTTTGTGAACAGAAAATATATAATACACTGAAATAATAAATGTGATACTAAATGAAAAACTGATACATTTACCAATTGTTGGCTAACCAGCACTTACACATACTCATGTAACATGATACTGTGTTTAATATATATTTAATTTAATAATTATAATAATTTAATAATAATTTTAATATATCAGAAATTAAAACAATAGATACGGCAAAGGCCAGGTTAAGAGCACCTTAAACCGGCGAGCGTGTATGAGGAATGCGATGGAAGTGAATGAAGATAGAGAAGTGTGTCAGGATCGTAGCAAATGGAAATCCGTAGTCTCTGCTTACCCCTCTGGGAAACAGGCGTGAATCTATGTATGTATGTATGTATGTAGATACGGCAGAAATCGAAAAAATATTAAAAATAATTATTACATTTATTTATGTGAGCCAACACTTACCTCGAAGAAGTAAAATCTATGGGTTTCCCATCAAGTAACCACTTGACTCTTATAGGGTTATCTCCGAGAGGTCTACAGGTCAACGTCACAGGAAGGCCCATCTTGGTTGTCAGGTTGGCACCCACAGACTCGAAGTGCACCGGCTCTAGAAGTAGTTTTGAGGTTGAGCTTTTATTGCTTCATGTATTATTTCTTTTATTCGAAGATGCGTGGTATAAAAGAAGAACAAAATAAAGTAAAATTTTAGGGAAAACATAGCTTAAATATAGATAATACAACTTTTGCTTAAGGAAACCACTAAAAACCAAAACGTCATCAAGGAACATATTGTTTGCTTTAGATCATGTGTCTATGGATATAACACTAAGATTTTAATATTATAATAGTTGTACAGTCAGCATTATAAGTACCTTTAACAGTTTTGTCACAGTATTTTATTGATTTAGAATCATAATTATTATTTTTGTGTATACAGAGTATCCGGTAATTAATGGATAACCTTGAAATGTCTTATAGTAGAACTGAAAGCCGTTCAGAAAAAAATAATAATAATAATAATAAAAAAAAATATATATTAAAAAGTGCAAGCTATATTAGCATAGCATACTTTTGACTGACTATCTATTAGCATAATTAGTGTTTAATAATAAAACAACAAAAACCATTCATTTATGGTCGTAGTATACAAGAAAGTTATACATGGTAATTATAAACAAAACATATATCTCAGGTAGTAGTTAGGATTTTTCATATTTTTTTCTGAACGGCCATCAGTTCCACTATATGACATTTCCAGATTATCCATTAATTACTGGACACCCTGTATACTATATGCTATATGTTTGATTGCTGAAAAATTACATTTGTAATCATTTTTATTTTAAATTTAATTGATTTTGATTGATGACGTATCTATCACTGCAGCCTGCCAAAATTCAAAGAAGTTGCGCAAAAATGCATGGTATTTTATGTGTTAAACTTGTAAAATTATTATTATTGTCTTAGTTATATAATGTGTAGTTTATATTATATAATATCGTTTTGGGATATCCTGTTAAGATATTATGAATGTGTTTAAATACATAATTCAATGTTGAAAGACGCAATCGAAATCTACGTTTTCGACTTATATTGCTGACTGTACATGAATACACAAACTTACTATTAACACTAATCCACAAGTTTTTGTTCAATGCATCTCCCACTCCGTTTTCAACGTTGCATGCGTACATTCCTTCATCAGCTAATGATACCACTTCAATAATTAGGGTACCATTTGGATAACTCATGACTCCGCCTCCTGCTAGATCTAATACTGGTCTCCATATGCCTAAAGCTGCTGGAAGTTTAAATAAACACAGGTTATTATATAACAGGAATAATCATATAAAAAATCTAGTATCATTTTATATCTGATTTGTTTTTGTTTCACTTGAAAGTATCTTGTCCCGCGAGAGACATGATAAAATTAGGTAATATAACGGACACAAAAACATCTAGACTCGACACAATTATTTGAAGATCACACATTTGTGGACAATAACTAATATTATAAATGTGAATGTGAGTTCGTTTTTTTTTCTTACGCTTTCACGCCTTATCTACTCGATCGATCATCATGAAATTTCGCAAACCTTTTGTGTACAGGGTTATTGAAGGACCTTTCGTCCAAAACAGCACTGTTACTAATATACCTTAATCTATATTTACGCGAGCGAAGCCGTGGTCATAATCTAGAAATCACATAAGAAATCTAGCAGCGCATTTTCTATATTTGTTTTGTTCTGTTTTTGTTTCAACTGTAAATAACTCACTGGGAATAAATCCTGTCTCGGCAGGGACTTAATAAACATTCATGTAACGGACACAAAGAATATCTAGATCCGGAACAACTATTTGTAGATCACACAAATTTTGTCCCGTGTGAGATTCAAACCCACAACCCTCAGCGCGGTGGAAATGGCGAGGCGACCATTTAAACCACTATGCCAACCATGCAGCCTAATTTTAGAACCTATATTTTATAATCAATATTTATTAATATCAATTAATCTCAATATGAATTATATTTACAGCTATCTACAGGATGTAACAGAAAAGTGTTGTCATATTAAACGTTCACATAATATAAACCATTTACAACGGAAAACCGCGAGAATTAAATTTTGTATACATTATTTTCACGAAGATATTGTATTTTCTTTTTTATCGACTTATAAATATTAGCATATTCTTAAACAACATGCCATGCACGTGTATTGTTGCTAAGAATTACAAAAGACCTTAGGGTCTTAAACTCGACACGTTTTTGTTTACTTAATAGCCACTATAACTGAGCTCCAGATGTGGATACTGTTACCTATTCAAATAGTTTACAATACAGCTGGTCGTGCTAACGTAGATCGGTGACCCCACTGATGTTGCGAAATCTTGATGGGGAGATGCTGCAACTGACACAACTATGCATCAAAGAACAAGGTGGGATATTTGAAAACTAGCTGTAATAAATAATTTAATAAGAACATGTTTATAAAAAATTATAATAATAAAAAGTTATGGCTAAAAACTGTGGTGAAATAATATCAGTGTCGTATATCTTACCGGCTTATCCCGTACGCTCCAAATCACCAGACCCTCTTCTATTCTTGTTTTAAAGAACATTATTTCGCTTTCGGCAAATTTCTTAACCGCGGGAACGTATTTTTTTATCGCACCATTTTAGTTGAAAGTAGAAACGATAGTGGTGTAACTCGTTTTGTATCGATATTTAAATAACAAATAAATAAAATGATTGAAATTGTCATAAAATTTAAAATTCGACATTTTGATATGGGGTAAGGGCACATAGGTTATTTATCACATATACATAGCGACCCTAAATTATGACAACACTTTTCTGTTACACCCTGTATATCGGCGTAGATTTGATTTTGATTTGACATGATGGCTACACACATCTCTAGGTACTCATAACAGCTATATTGATTTCATTTGTACCTACCATCGCGTTTCATCCAATGGATCTGGGGTGTGGGGTATCCATTAGCATTACAATACACTACACCTCGCTGTCCTAATAACAATGATGTGTTTGTAGGCTCTTCAATCCATTTTGGGGCAACTGTAAGTAAACAAACATATTTTTATCATTTTCTTTACTAATTTAACCATAATTATAAGATCACCTACAGTTTTTTTCTCACATAGATTTAGTGATATATAATAACAAATATTGACAGAGATATATAGCTTTTAAACACCAGGTATATCAAGTATCTTATGTATACTGGGAATCTAACCTTAACCGTAGAATCGTGTGCCGAGATAACCGCAAACTTAGGCTAATATGTATATGCGTATGTCACTAAACTCCTCCTAAACGGCTGAACCGATTGTAATATTTATTTTTGTGTCTATTTAAGTTACTTCTTGAATGGTTTGAATTCATTATTGGACCTGATAGGTAGCGTTGCGATCGGATTTTGGGATATTTCTCTAGCTAGTATAAAATATAGTCTTTTAGATTACTAAAAGACTACATTTTATACTAGCTAGCGAAATTAAAAATTTATTTATTTTCTGCACTTTAATTATAAGGTGCAAAAAATACATAAATTTATTAAGACATTTGAATACATACCATTGATATAAAGATCTGCAGTCTGGTTTACTTTGCCAACATGATTAGTTGCTATGCAGGTGTACTTGCCACAATGTTCTAATGAAACACGTTTTATAATTAACACGCTGAATAGTTCTGAACTTCTTTCTGTAATCTGCAATATAAATATGGTATACCACAAGGTTTCAATATTGAACCGGTCTTACAAATTAAAGGCATCTTCGTATTCTTCTTCTTTTGGAAGACCATTGCCGCACCATCAATAATTATGTATCGGGACTTTATAAAAATTCAAACAACGGACAAAAAGAACATCCAAACTCGGAAGAACCATATGTGGATCACACAAATTTTTGTCCGGTTCGAACCTACAATGCTCGGCGCAGTGGCAGTAGTGAGGCGACCACTTATACTACTACGCCATACGTAATCTGCCATACCATTATGTAAATATATGATTTAATAACTTTTAGTATCAAATTTACATCGGCTATATATTTAATAAGGAAGTCTTACCTTTAAACTTGCAGGTAATTTCTTTCCATCTTTCAACCAAGAAAAATATATAGGTGGGTCTCCACTAATAATGTTGCAAGTGATTTGTACTATTTGGCCTTCCTTTAACCCAGTACCCATCCTAAGTTCATCTAATTCTGGTGCTTCTACTACTTGGATTTCGAATGATCTGGAATTTTGTGTATTATACATAATAATTATGATATTATAAAAGTTAAAATTGACAGTGATAGATATCAAATGAGAAAACGACAACATAATGGGCTGCCACGCAGATGTTTTGAGTTAGATCCCAAGACTGACTCCGGCTTATCGAAGTTACGTGCATATTAAAAAGTTAATTACAGCTTGCTTTAACGGTAAAGGAAAACATCGTGAGGAAATCTGTATGTCTGAGAGTTCTCAATATTTTTTCGAAGATGTATGAAGTCTGCCAACCCGCTCTGGACCAGCGTAGTATTGTGCTATGGCTTAACCATTCTCACACTTAAAAAAGGCCCGTGGGTATTAGTGTAATAGTTTATATAACATGCTGTTATTAGTAGTTTTTAGCAAAAGTTAAAAAGGAAAAATACACGAAATAATCTTGTGAGTGGATGTAGTTAGTATGAAATGATTTTTTTTTGTAAATATCAAGCTATATATTTTTGTTAGTGATTAACTATAATAACCATCAAAAATATTAATTGCACAGCAAAATATGCTTACTAAAATATATCATAACGAGCACCTATACCCCTTAAATCACTGTATTCCGTCTCGGAAGGGTTAAGTTATGTTAGGTTCCTTCTTAAACACACCCAAAAATAGGGCTCCATCGACTTAGTTTGATCTCTTTAAATATATTGTATTTTTGGTGGAACAAAGGCAAAAAATTGAGTATCAGTTAAATACTATCCTTTTTGTTAGTTCCAATGAATGTGATCAACTGAAAAATACTCCTGTTCGTTTTAAATAGATCAATTAACGAATTACTCTGAACTATTTTTGTATATTGGTGAGAATATTTCTCGGATCATTTAAGTGAATATATTCACTCACAAAATAAAAGGGTATATATATTTTATAACAATTATATCCGCATTTTTATAGCAGGCATGCGAAACTATACATGTTATAAATACATTCTGCGTAATTAGTAACCTACAATCTATTTTGGATATTATTTTCTATGAAATTATGTACGTTTTACAGATAGTTAAAAGATCCAACAGTTTTGTAATGGAAGTCTAGATAGAGATTACCAAAGCACTTGCTATTTCTTTTATAATTGCAATAGAAACTTACCTTCTAGCCATTTCCCCCGAAGGACTATAAACAATGCAAGTATAAGTATCACCATTCTCCTCTTTAACTATTCTTCCTATATTCAACACTCCGTCCTCTCCAGATTCAAAAAGCTGTCTTTTCTTGCGTTTTCTTCTGGTGTTCTTGCTGTTATTAGATGTAGTGAAGTATGTACGTTTATATCGGGAATGTTGGGGTAGCGTGGAGCTGATGATTTTCTTGCCTTTATGTTCCCATTCTAATTTACTATAAAACAATAATGTATACATACGTTTACTGAATGTTGTTTATTCCATAAAGGCTTATATTATATCCATATTTCAACGGTTATGTTTTTAAGGCCAATGTTGTACAAAGCAAGCTATTGACCTCATATACTAGTACCTTAATATGTACGAACTTTGTGTTGTTCCTGATATTTTCTTAATGAAAACACTCAAAAACACTTTGCCTGATTCGAGAATCGAACTCGAGTTCGGCTGCAATCATTAACCAAACTCTCTGGTACAGGAGCCACAAGAAATTTTATATTTACGTTTATAAATACATACTGGGTATAAGGGACAGCGTACCGAAGACTGAAATAGTAGATTTAGACAATTATTCTAAGTTAAAAATCATTGGTATTTTCTATAGATCATCAGAAGAATCAAAGATGGAATGAAAGTTAAGGAATAAGAGAGGAGGGTATGTAAGCCTCCCAACCAACTAGCTCTATATAACAAGTATATAATATCTAAGTCTTCATATGTATGTGTATGCAACGTTGTATTGGAAACATCAAATGGAGCAAATATGTTGTTTACAGCGTCATAAATTGTGTGTAAGTAGAACAAGATTTGTATACATCCATTTGAAATGTGCAAATATTTTGCAACATTTTATGAGTTCGTTACGACATTACATGCAAACATTGAAGATGAGTTATTGCGTAGTTAACATATTACAATTTCTTTTTCTATACTTTGTTGGTTTTTAGTTAAAAGGGTAGTTGCCTATGTTCGATTTTGTACATTATTTTACACAAAAGAGGCAAATACTAACCAAAAGAAATCGTTTCGTGCAAAAATTATCATTATTGGCTGGAGAATAAAGGACTGATTATATTTTAAATTTTGATATACGTTAAAGTAAGGGTTAGAGATCTATGTATATCCCTCGGACAGCTCCGTTTAAATAGCCTTTACGTCACAGTTTGTATCGCGCTTCTCTTTGCTGTCATTTGACAATTATCCCTACTACCAGATTTGAAAAGTTGGTATCTTATTTATTTTAGAATAGATAGGTATTATAAATTATTTGTATAGTTTATTGCCAAAACTTTACAAATATTTTTTTAATTCTACTTGTTTTATTCAAATAATAAAACAAATACAAGCGTTGAAAACTGTTAGTAGGGGTAATTGTCAAATGACAGAAAATAATGCACGATACTAAATAGTGCGGACTTCGACCCAAAATTTTCTTATATCATACATTTAAAATATTAATAACTTCCTTATTTTGCAACCGATTTTATACAGTCTGCACAAAAAAAGCTATATATTGGTATTTGTTTTTGTGTGTAAAATAATATACAAAATTCAAACAGGAGCAACTACATTATTGCTTTTTTATTTTTCTTATATTATACCGAGGTTGTTAAATTTAATGTTGTAAGATCGCTATCTACGTGGCGTATAACGAGCTTAAGAAAGAAAATAACAGCTATTTACCTTATAGGATATCCATAATAAGGACATCTTAGCTTTAACGAGTCTCCGCTTTGAACTTTTATTGGTGGCAGTGTTCTTATATAGGGTGGCCCTGAAATACAACATTGAGAAAACGTTTATTATGGCTGCCTGGATTAGGGACACGTTTTTTGTACTGCTGAGGTGAGTTACCGTGGTAAGGTCCTATCATGGTTTATAGTTGTTTGTAACACTATAGTACAGCCCGCGCGTTACTCTTCGTAACAGTTTTTGAACAAGCCTTTGCTGAAAACGTTAGCGATGGCTCTGTGGTTTGCTCGAATGTCTTGCCATTGTCCACTGTCAATTTTCCGAGTGATATGGGCAAAATTTTCAAAAAAGACGTTTATCAAATTTCCAGTGACAACAGTCAATAATCACTGGTGTCACAGAGAATTTTACAGATGTCAAATCAATCAATCCATCTAATGTGAGTCTTTAACAATAAACCATGTACAAACAAATAATTAGAATGCAGAAAATTTTAGAAATCTTGATACAAATAATCATCATACTCGGAACACCTTTTTGTCGACACACATGTTTTTGTGTCTGCGGATAAAACCCACAACACTAAATAGAGCACTAGCAGTGGCATGATAGCTATGTAAATAACTGCACTATTTATGCAAAGCGTGATGATCTTCTTCTTCTTTTCTTCTTCTTCTTTACGTGTGGTTAATGGCCTACCTGTTGTCAAGAATTGTTCAAGCCGCCCGTAGGCCTCTGACATGGCTTAACGACTACTGTCAATTTGGCTACAACCGGGACCGACTTTTTACGTGCCCTCCGAAGCACGGAAACGCTTAGATGAAATATCACTAAGCGGTCACCCATCTATAGACTGACCGCGCCCAACGTTGCTTAACCTCGCTAATCATGTACCAATCAGTGAGTGCAACTGGCTATAAGCGCCTTGAAGCGTAATGATTATCTGTATATACACATCTCTATTCAGTTAAGGTATATGTAACACAACAAGGATAATCTTATCGTCATTACTGGAAGCGATTACGGTCCTGATTAGATTGGGTCTTGATAGATATCTGCCAGGGTTAAACTAATTAAACTTTGTTCAACCTTAAACCAATCCACAATAATACGGTAAACATTTTGTGTAGTTAAAGAATACGAAAGTGCAATATTATACAAACTAAACTAAAATCGAATTTTTGGTAGTATTTTCAAATATTCAATCTACAGTCCATTTCTATTACCCGTTTTATTTAGAAAGCAAATATGGCATGATATTGATAGCTAGCGACAAAACATAATATACACCCAAACTTTGTGTATTGTCATTCTTCTCTTTGTCTTTCTTTTTATTATAGAAAGAATATTAGTATACATAGCACTATTTAAATTGGTACGATATAATTCAAGGAATGCAAAATGGACTGTACATATATAATGTTCTCTAAACCGGATTTCGCTCATGGAGTTGGTGACAAAACTGTTCGGAGAATAGGTCATAGGAGATATTATAGTATACTAGTATGTATGCAAGCATATGTGCACTATATATTACTTCAATCATGTACTTCGATAGGAAGACAACCCGACATGACGGAAGAGAGATTAAAACCAATCATATGCATTAGCCGAAGGAAACTAATGTAAACCAACTTACTTTTAACTCCGGGCTTCTACTGACAATTTATTAACAAAAAACGCAATAAGACTGCTTAAGCCAGCAATTTGATTTTAACAAGATATCTCCAGCATTAGGGTAAAGTTCTGTGTCACGGGTAGTTTACAAGCGTTTAAATAATGGACACAATACACACCCAGACAAGGAAGAACTTTTTTGGATCATAATTATAAATTTTGCCACGTGTGGGTATCAAATCCACAACACTAGCAGTGGCATGGCGACCACATTAATCATTCAAATAAAAATGTATAAAAATTAGACCAAAACCTTATGCACAATATTCGAATTCACTACCGCCACCGATATTTCAACAAACTTACCATAAACGTCTATTCTAGCCGTATGACCAGTATTGGATTCTCCTTCAAAGGCTAGACAGGAATACAAGCCGCCATCTTCCACTCTAGATCGGGATATATTTAGCTGGGACACCACGCCTAACCCTGAAGGTGACATCATTTGACCCAATGTGTACCTGAAAATATATACATAGTAGGTGCATTGTACAGTCAACGAAATAAATTGCTAAATATTAAAGAAATATAAATAGCCAAATGTAAAATTTTCAAACTTAACGCGTTTTAAATAGCCAACTAACGCTTGCTTTAACAGTGAAGAAAAGCATCGTGAGAAACTCTGCATAGCTGAGAGTTTTCTATAATATTCTCGAAGTATGTGAAGTCTGTTCACCCGCACTGGGCTAGCATGGTGGACTTTGAATTAACTCTTCTCACTCTGAGAAGAGGCCCGTGCCCAGCAGTGGGACAGGTTAAAACAGGACTAATATTGTTATAAGTTAAAAATAAATATATTTGTTAGTTAGTATTCTAAGAATTGAAAATGTTTATCTATTATTTTATAGTAATAAATTGTGACTAAACAATCCTTCAACTACAACTGCTGTAAAAGTTAGGAATTTTCATTATGATGAAAAAAGCAATTCAAAACTCCAATTTAACTAAAGGCGTGCTAGTTCTATATCGATAAATAAATCGTTTTCTTTTATTTTAGTTTATAACTAAATATTTAAATTTTGTTACTAATTCTTCGTATAAACAATATTTGCATGTCATTATATATATCAAGCATGGACGAACATTATTTATATCATCATGTCTGCCTTAAATTATATGTAAACACATGTTTATGTAAATAAAAGATTTTATCTTAACTATTACGGTTATTTAAAGGTACATTGAATAACTTTGTTATTTCTATAGATCGACTACCAATTTTCACAAAAATTCCAAATCCCTTCATAAATGTATGTAACCAGTTTTCACCAAGAGCTGCTTCAAGTAACGTAATGTCATTGAAACTCCGCTTTGGTCTGCGCTGGCATGGCATGAGATCGTGCTTGGCATCTAATTAGATAGAAATCCTTGGTTTTTCAAGTCTCAGCTTTTGTAAAATCGTTTGCGCTCCATTTAGTGAAATTTAAAATCAGTTCGCTATTATTTAATGTTAGCGTTTACTGACTGTTAAAGCTTTATTTATAGACGCCATTTCTTTTTCTAAAAACGGAGTCTAATGCAAAAATAGAGCAAGAAAATTTGAATCCTTAATGAAAGTGGATTTTAATAAATGTAAGTTTTCTTGTGTTCTTGTAAGAAGAAAATTATTTATAAAGTTATTAGTCGCAGAAAGATATGAATTTCCATCATAATGGATTGAGAGTATTTCAGAATTTTCCATTTATTAAATCAACTATTCAACGTACTTTAGTGGTATTTGTTTTTGATCTTCTTACATATCTATCGATATTTGTGTGCTATTTCCTTTGTACATACAGGTAGAATTGTATATACAATTAAAGTTTAGGATGTATTCGTTCACTCATAAAGTAATGTTTTGTAACTCATTGAATCATAGCGGCACATCCTCGGTCAGACATAAGAGGTTTATGTCTGGCATTCCAAGACTTGGTAGGTCAAATATCTACAAGTTTATTTCGATAAACTTGTATTGTATTCTAGCTTCAAATGTTTAGTTTTAAAAGCTTACCTTTGATCCGTATTAGAGGATATAACTACTCCATCTCTTTCCCAAATAAATCTTGGAGGTCTGTCTGAAGTTGCTGTACATTGAAGGCTCACCTGAAATAAAAGTTAGAAGTATTATTTTGGCAAGTGACATTGCGGGACGAAGATGGCGAGATAAGCTCGACTCCTTAGAAAATAATTGGTCCTTAGCAGCTTTAAATAGAGAGATGGGAGGAGAATTGGTAGATCTTTACCCGGCAGAGGTACATCACGAGACCATAATAAAAAAATCAAGACACTTCGATATTTCTTACCTTCACGTTGAGGGTTCTAAAATAACAAAATTAAACACATTTATTTTTATTCACTAGTACAGTTCTTTTGTTAGAGTTGCTAGGCAGATTCTTGGTAATATTAAAGCAACCTGAAAAATCCAGCCAATAGAATCCGTAATTAAATCAAACGCTCAATTCAGCTTAAGGAATACAGTTCAATCCTATCCTGTTTAGAAAAATCTATTTTAAGAAACTACAGTTTGCAGTAAAGCTCTCGAAATATCTATTATTATCCTTACGAATTTGATAACTTCTTTTAAACTCCTAAGGCGACAAGCAATCGAAATGCCTGATGGTAATCGGTTACCGTAACCTATGATTAGTTGTTATACTAGGGGTATCATTTATGCGTTTTTGACCCTATGTTATTGGCTTTATACGCAGTGGGACAGTTTAATACAGGGTGATATTATTATTTATATATACCTATACTATTGTGCTGAAGAGTGTCTGAATTTTTATTTGATTTGAAAAATTTAACATTGATACTCGTATTTAACTTTTAAGTTAATTTCTTTACGTATAGCTGTCGAAGAATTAGCACTCTCTTACAAGATATCAGCGTGAGAGTACTAAAAGTGTAACAGCGCATGCCTCGGTAACTAAAAGTGATAGAAACTTGCACTTCTACATATCTCTCCTATTTCTGTCTTTACATTCCATCTATATATAATACTATAAAGCTAAAGTAATTGTTTGTTTTTTATTGTTTGTTTTCCCTAAACAACAATCAGTCAAGCCACGGGAGTGAAGTAGTAATCATGAATGTAGACGAAAGCACAGGGGGTTTCTAGCCTGTAATAACATTTCTATTCCTTTCTTTTTGTTTGAAGTCCAAGCGATTATGTTGTATAAAAATCGCTTGCTGGTCTATATTATTGGGTTTAGGGATGGGATACAAATCCCATCCCTAAACCCAATAATATAGACCCTCGACATCCTTGTACAGATGCGTTCAAAAAAGGTTTCTAAGATATATACAATATCGTTGCGGTTGCTACCTACGTAATTACATCAGCCGATACAAAACAATTTATATTCTTCCACTAATTGAGAGAAGAAAAATAGCGGTCTTGTCATTTTTATTTAATATTATGAAAGGAGCGGTCGATTCGTCAGAACTGGTGAGCAAAATGGCTTTAAGTGTCCCGTCAGCACATCTACGACGATTTAACCTGCTACATGTTCCTGCAGTAGACTCTAATTACAGACAAAACTCATACTTAATCAGAGCGAGTCGCATGTACAATGCGGCATGCCGGAGTGTTGATATTGACATTTTATTTACTAGTGTCACTAAATTAAAAAAACAATTGTGTACCGAGTTCTTTGATTAGATCTAAAGAGTGATATCACAATATGTCTACTTTTATATGCATGGTTATATATTTTATCAGAGAAAACTTTTAATTAGCCTTCACCTTATTAGTATTTTGTTAATAATGTATTTTAGCTGTAAGTTTTCCTAAAATGTTAAAATAAAAATAAAATAAATATTTAATATATAATGTACAATCTTAGTAATTCTAATTTCATAATTTGTATTTATATAATAAAAGATCTTTGATAATACTATAATTTTTCTAGAATAGTCTGTAAACTATAAAATTATATAATAAGACCTTTTTGCACACCATTGTTATGGTAGAATGTACAGAACCATTATTGTAATTATTGACATCTGTTGTATGTACTACATTCTGGCACATTAACGAATCTGAATCTGAAACTCGAAAAATGGTGGGCTCTACGACTCGTGATAACTTTCATGTAAAAGCGAGTCACACAGCGATACACACTTGCAAAACTCCAATCTCGGTATTCAAAATGTATTATTTGCATGTCACTATAATAACAAGAGTTTTAGATGTGATTTATGTACTTTAAGACCTAAACTGTACAAACCCTTTGGGCAAATAAATAATTCATTCTAATTAATTCTTTGCGATGCTCACCATTGCTGAACCTGGCTACACTTGTGTTACAGTGGCAGTCGTGCGAGTGGGTTTAGTCATGATTTAATGTCTTCTAATATAAACTGACCTATTCCATAGCAATTTCTGACACACATTTCATTATGCAAATGGGTTTGAGGAAGGTACGGAAATACAAAACAACTTTAATATAGCCACACATACTTGTTGTAGTTAGGTGAATCGTTATTTAGGAGGATCGTAACGTACCTCCATTTCTATTCACCCTCCTCGCTATTACGAGTGCGACGATGTCCGTTCCTGTGTCATTACCATTCTGAGCGTTTAATTAAGTCGGCTATACAAATCAAACGACGTTTTCCGTTCTAACATTAAGTAAATTCTCGCATATTATTATTTATTCTCAAAAGCAACGACATTTTCTCGACTTAGATGTCAATTTCATGAATTGTGTGAAATAACAAATAAAGAAAAATTATCGTTACTTACCTTCTTTAACAAACGAGGTGGTTATGTATTCAAATTAATGCGATGTGTGCGAATCGACACTTAATAAAATATTTTTCTTAAAGTGTCGTGTGGGCCCAATTTTTGCGAACAGATTCGTGCGAAACGACCATTATTTTCATGCTTACATTACATTAATGAATGCATATGCATATATCGAGCACAGGCTCAAAAGTGTTTCAGAAATGCATCACAATCATATGCAATTTCTTCTGCAAAGTTTTAAGTATCATTAATTAGATGGCCACCTTATCGATGTTTTGGCATAATTAAAGAGACTTTGACTTCGAAACTGCGTGCTGATATTAAAAAAGCAGTTTGCTGTTTCCAAGAATTATACTCGGGATTTTTTAATATGAGGCCGGTAGCACAGGCACAAGTAGCAGCGATAGCTCAGTGGGGAGACCAAACAGACTGCAATGCAGAGGGTGTCTCGGGTTCAAACCCACGTCGCGCACTTCTGACTTTCGGAAGTTATATGACTTTTCGAAATTATGTGCGTATTGATTGACAATTATCGCCTGCTCCGGGCCTCGAGAGCACGTTAAGCCATCGGTTCCGGCTGCCATGAACATATATGACAGTCGTTATTGGGAAGTCAGTGCCCTATAATATCCTGACACTGGTCAAGCCTTAGGGTATCGTTAGCCTTCGGGTTGCGAATGTCAGGTGGCAGCCGCTCCGTGTAAAAACTGATATCCAGTCAAATCCGGTTAGACTAGAAAAGCCGACCCGAAGTGACTTGGGAATAATAAAGGCTAGGGAGAAAAAGTAGCACAGGCCGGTAGAACGCAGATTATGATCAAAGAATTAGACATTTGATGTCCATTTCTTTGTTAAAATGCGATAAAGTCAATAACAAAATTGTTCTGGAATGATATACGAGAGCACTCATTTATATAAAACAGTGTAATATTAATATTTTTTTATATATTTCGAATACATTTGTGCCTATTGCTAGCCTCATAATATATAAGCATTTTATTATTGCATATATATCTTTTAAAATAAGCCGAAGGATTTTTGTAATAGCGATAAATGTCCAAGTCGATATTATTTTTCAAGAATTAAAATTTAAAAGGACAATCTTTGATCTCTTGGCCAGCGCTTGGACTCCGGGGCTTAGTCGGTTAGCTTTTTATTGTGTCTATGACCACACCTAGCTTGTATGAGATACAACTTTTATTTCCCAATTTAATTTCTTGATAAAACCATTTAACATTGGCATCGTAAATCGATGCAAACACCTAGCTATTAAAGAGATCTTGATCTCAAGAGATATTTACAACCAAGAAAACGTAGAGCTTGTTAGTAGTACGATATCTATCCAAGGATCATAAATATTATCTTAGGATATTTGTGTAAGCAAAAAGCTTTATAATTACTTAATAGAACTTATTGAGTTATATCACGATATATGAAAAAGCAACGGACAATTGCAACGAATATAAAAAATCAAATTATTCTGATCCGATCTCCTGAATATGATCCGATGGTGGATCAAATTTGTTATATATTATTTTTTATTCCGATCGGATCTCCTCCTCCTCCTTTATTTCTGATCAGAAATAAAGTCATTCCGATCGCAAACCCCAAAAATAACAGGTCATTTAAAAAAATATCTGAGTAATAATCAGTCGTTTCGAATGTATTAGTCCGATTAATTAATACATTCGAATAATTGATAACGAATTCTAATATTTCGATATGTTTGTAGATTCAAACAATTCCAACATTTATGGCCAGTTTCACAACTATCAAGTAAGAGTTGCCCGAAACATAAATCGCATGCTGTCTCACTCTTGTTAGGTTAAAAAAGAGAGATGGTAATACTATTATCTTATAGATAAATGCTATTTGGAGTCGGTGGGATAGGCCCTTAATCGGTAATTTTCCATCCGTAATACGACTAGCACTGCAAATATAAAAATAATACTACTGCTGCTAATATCTATATTTTACAATAAGTTGTAAAGGAATTGCTTTAACTTACTTCTTCTCCAGGGGAGACAATCTTCTCAGTAAAATGCTGAGTGATGATGATGTTGCTTGACCCCAAGTCTCTCCTGTGTCTGATAAACTGCACTTCTACAACAAAAAGAACACTGTTTTACAAATGGTATGTTTCTTAAAAATATTAATTATTATTACCTAAAACTTAAACTGCCGACTTAAATTATTTTAGTCACCACTAATTATAGTATCAATTTGAAACTTTGTAAACTTATGCATATTTGGGGATATTGCTATTCTAACTATAGCACTAGCGAGATGAGAATACAATTTAGATTGTCACTAGGATTCCAATGAATAGGAGTATATCTTATTTAAAGCCTTAAGTTCTGTATTAGAAGATCACTTCAGTGTGTGAAATTATAAACCCTAATGGGCAGAATATTGTTACGTGCTGGACTCGACGAATAAGAATATAAAACAATATTACCGACTAAAACGTTTTATTCTATCACACAATTAAATTTAAAACACAGCAAACACTATACTACGCTTTTCCACTGTAACTGCTTCAAACGCCGTAGTATTTTTCGCTTCCGTTCGTTTCGATGAATACTTGATCACTTACGATTGTAAACTGACTCGGCGGTGCGCGTGCGCTCTATTTATACGCGGGTAAAGCGCTTCTGGAGTCCTCTAGAAAAGCTATACCCGGCACGCAACAGCACGATGATTGGAGAATGTGCTAGCGCTCTCTCTACTGTGCTCGCACCGACACTACGTAGTTCCGCAAGATATCAATAGATGGTGCTGTAATAAATTATTAGAAGGGACTGCCGAGTCTTCCCCACAGTGCCGTCAGATGGCACTAGCCGTAACAATATTAACAATTGATTTTGGTGGCCGCAGCGATGACTCTACAAGCTAAACAATTTTGTTTTTTTGGTGCTATATATGTTCTTGTTGAAAATAATTATCCCAAATAAGTTATAATTTAATTCCATGCTAATTGTATATCTTTTTATATATTAAATTTCTAATCTTACTTTTATAACATTTGTTTTGCTATATATTCAATATATTTACCATCAAAAGTCTAAATTATTTTCCAAATTATTGTTATTAATTAAAATTAAACTACTATATACGGATATTATCGCGCTGTTTAATTTATCACTGTATTACATAATTTTGAAAACTGTTACACTACTACTATTGAATTTTACTTATTTATAAGCTAATAAAATTATTTAAACTACTAAAACTATTTATATTTAGGTTTACACTTTCCCCGACGTTTCGGTTACTTTTCATCAGTCATGGTCACGTCTCCCCGTGACCATGACTGCTGAGTTTAAATAATTTTATTAGCTTATAAATTAGTAAAATTCAATAGTAGTAGTAGTGTAACAGTTTTCAAAATGATGTAATACAGTGATAATAATTTATAATAATAATTTATTTATTTTCTCTCACCACATTACATTTTATAAGTCTTAGTCTATGGGTACAATACAAAAGATATGAATGTGGGAGACTGGTGCCTAAACTAAGCTTACGCCTGTATCTTAGGACACCAGGTCTCCACCCCTAATGTGTCCTGTTATGTTTGTACATTTTAATGTATTGTAATGAATGTTTACAAATAATACAAAAATAAAAATTAAATTTAAACAAAAATAACAATAAAAGTGGAAAATTAAACGAGACATGCAAATGTATGCACACGTACGCGCACGTGTGTGTGTGTGTGTGTGTGTGTGTGTGTGTGTGTGTGTGTGTGTGTGTGTGTGTGTGTGTGCGCGTATGTGTGTTTGCGTGTATATCTCTGTGTGTTATGTTGGTTTTCATGTCATAAGACTTTCTGTGTCACTGTATGAGAGCTTTATGAGCCAACTAAAAATAAGTTTTTTACAATCAGCCGTATTCAGTGAGTATATGTTTATACACAAGTGATAAATAAACAACGCGATAAAATCCGTATATAGTAGTTTAATGTCAATGAATAACATTCGCGTAAACAGAAGACAATATTAAATTACTGTTATTTTAACCTATCTTTACCGAACTAATTTTGTATTCTTTTCATTCTTGATATACATACGTCACACCCATCTTAACATTCACATTTCAGCTTCATACCATTCTTTCGTTGGACGTCGTACATTTTTATAACTTGTCATGTTTCGAAACAGTAATAAAATTATACAAAATATAGTTCTTAGATCGTTTTTTGGACATCCTGTCACACTAACAAATCAATTTTATCATATAACCATTAGCGATGCTGTAATGGCATCTTCATGTAAATGCTTTTAATCACGCAGACCAGAAGACTGTCGACCATCTATTGCAGTAAATATTTGGATATTAGGATAAAATTATTCGTGCAATCTTTCACAGCCTACAATCAGGAGAATTGATCTACCTCTTGAAATCCACTTTTGGCATCTTATTGCAGTAATTACATTAAGGTTATCTTTGTTATACTTTTTCTTACGAGAAGTTTTGATTTATCATGTCTTTCCAGGTCCTGTCCGTCGCATAAGATTCACACTGTATACAGGGTTGATTAAAAATACCAATTACCTTTAATCGTAATAATACCTTTCTTAAAACATAGGGTGCTTTAATCGTACTACAAATACTTGAAGAGTACATGTGGTTGCAAAAAGAAAAGCAGCGGCGCGGCGTAACCAAATACCACACCGCGGAGAATTGAGGTGTTGTGCGGGAGGCGAAAACGAGTCAAGTGATTTGATTGATTGTTGCTAATATACTCAGCCAATTACATCAGTTGACATTAGTTTGATTGTCTATTAACAAGTTTTTACTGATCTGTCTTTCATTAACAGGCTGTAAGTACTATGTGTACGAGCATCGCCACATAATTCTAACTGTTTTATTTTTTTATTGTTTAATCAATAATAACTATGTTGTACGGTTTGCTGACAATAGATGTCTGCATAAACGAATACATCAATTATTACTTAATATTAGTCAACTTGTATTTATCTTTACAATATATTTTTAGCACAATAAATACTCTGGTTATTTACGGACACTACAAATACTGAAGTTTCTTTTCTGTGTACATCCCGTTCTTAGCCATAGCATCTACAACACAACACATCTCAGTGTATGAGTAAGCTGCTCGTACACTATGTTTCAAAACTATATCAGCTAACGTTGATTATAGATGTATAGTACACGCCATATCGTTTGTAGATAATTATTATCATATTAATGCAACCTATTATGTTCAGTAGTGGACTAATAGCAGCTAATTTAGTTCATTAGTGCAACATGCCCTGTTAATGTAACTTAAGACGACATAGCGCCATCTATTCGATTATTTTGTATCATCAATTATAATTGCAACTTAATTAAATTAATACTAGGTGGCGCTAGTTGCAGTATTAAATAATTGTTTTACCTTTAGTTTCGTAGCTGAAGTGATCCGGTCTATGTTTCGTTTTTCTGTGGGTTGTTGATCTGTAATAAATATGGCTTTTTAATAAACTTTTTAAACAATAATAAGCAGCGAAAGCCTAGTGGGAAACCGTTGAACTGCCATGCAGAGGTATCGAGTTGAATTCCAAGGCGGGTGACTTTTCGAAGTTAGGTGCGTATTCAATAGTTAATTATCATTTGCTTTAACGATGAAGGAAAATATCTTGAGGAAACCTGCATGTCTGAGAGTTCTTCATACTGTTCTTAAATATATGTTAAGCCTGCCAACCCGCACTGGGCCACCTTAGTGGACTATGGCTTCACCCTGAGAAGAAGCCTGTGCATAGCAGTGGGACAGTGTAATACAGGACTTATTATATCATTGCTTTCTTTTTAACTGAGGTTTTGAGATTCCAGGCCCAACGAAACGTTATTGGGCTTTTCTTTCAAGAAATTCTTCGTAACAGCTCAAAGTCTGCAACTATGTCTGGTGGACGGCAATAGAGTCGACTCCTATAACGTGGTACCTAAATTCATACGCAGCTATATGTGGGTATATCACACCTCTTTGCCTGCCTTTTGGAAATAAAAGTCTCAATGTTAAAAGCAAGATTTTATGCTCCTGCAGCTATCCTATAGTATAGTATGTTCCTCTGAACATAAGTAGGGTAAGACCCAAATAGAAATGGCGGGATATGATCAAGAATTTTTCGATTTGCTCATTTGAATGTAGGTTATGTAAATTTTTATCCATCGGGTACAGTACTCCGTTTTTGGATTGAACGTACCGTATGTCCTTTTCTGTAACCCTGACATTGTTTATACGATATTTCATGATGATCGGTCGAGTAACGAAGGCGTGAGAGCATCACAAATAAACAAACAAACTCACATTTGCATTTTTTATATTAATTAGGATATACTGATTTGAAAATGACAGCAAAGCCTTTAAACAGCAACTGTGTAACAAAAAATGGGAAATTTAATTTTTTTTTTTTTATCTTCTAAGCTGGTAATCGAGCTTACGGCTCACCTGATGGTAAGTGGTCACCGTAGCCTATGGACGCCTGCAATACCAGAGGCATCACTTGCGTGTTGCCAACCCTTTAGGAAAAAAAGGAAGTGGGAAGGCGAAGCAGCGGGAAGAGGGAAAGAGGGCGATTGGGCCACCGGCACTCTCACTCACCAAACGAAACACAACAGTAGGAACACTGCTACTTCACGTCGATATTCTGTGAGAGGGTAGTTCTTCCCCGGTCGAGCCGGCCCATTTATGCTAAAATCAGCGAGGCTCTACTACTCAAAAATGTAGTATATTTAACTAACCTATGTTTATTTCTATTTACTTACTATTATTTACTATTGGATGTCTTTATTTCAGTCGTAATGGCGTATAGCCGTAGACTAATTCTTCTATAAAATACGTGAAAAATTTAATTGACCATTGTTTTAACATAGATTGACATAATATTGTTTAACAAGCTAAGTTTTAGGAACTTAAATATAGAATAAGATTATCTACTCGTAATACAACGCAAATAAATACAACTTCGCACCTTTCATCCATGAAAAAAAATGTGCTCGGGCGAAGCTGGGGATAGAAGCTAGTTTGAAATAATATCATAACCTAAAATTACAAAAAAACTAAGAAGCAGGACTCACAACATTCTTTCCAAGATTCAATTGAATAAAATTGAATCAGTTCTATGTAAATATTTATTCCAATGGGTGTGCATATCCGTTCCTGTGAGCGTTAAATTGAAATCTTACAAAGGATCTCTTAGAGAGGACACGGGGATAGACGACAGCTTACTGCATCTATTTGGAGAAAGAGCTACCTACGCTACATTGCATTCTCAAAGTGGACTTTACTAAGTGTTACGACTATTGCCAACGACAGTAACTTCTTACTGACTATGGTGTGGTCATGCTAAAGATCATATAGTGGCTTAATGTAATATTTATGAAATATCTTAGTTGTGTAATACAGCAAAATCATTTTGAGAAAAATCCTGACACTAAATTTTCACTGGATAATGGAAATGGATTAATTGTAGGTATAGTTTTTGGAGTGCTGAAGGTATGTCTCAATTTGTCCAGAAATTTCCGAATAAAAAATAAGAAGCTAAGTGATATTGTTTCTTTTTTAAAGCTACTCCCGCACTAGCTTTATTTTATGTGTCGCGGGATACTTTACACAATAATTCAAACAACGGACACAACGGCGGAACAACCATTTATGGATTACACAAATTTTTGTCCTGTCTGGAGATCGAATACACCACACTCAGCGCAGTGGGGTGGTGAGGTGACCACTACGCCATGCGAGCTGTTTATAATCTAGTAGTATCTATGTAAAAAATGCAAATTTGAAAATGAAAAGATTTTGGTTGTACCAATGTTTTAATTGTATTCTTCAATATTTATTTCAACGTCGCTAAAATAACATGACCACCCATAACACATTGTGAATTATTATAATTTCACACTGATCAAAATGGAAATTTATGTTACAACCACGATAATCCAATCACATCATGACATCAAACCACGAATTTAAATTACATTCACGATAGCAATCCCATCATAACATCCAACCAGTTTGATTTCTCAAACATGCATTACATTGTGGCCATAAAGTGACAACCGAAACAATATGTTATGAACACAGCCATAAATTCAAATTGAGCGCATTATGCGGTGGCATGGCCCAACCATGTACGGTAATTTCATTAATCTTAGTTTAATTTATGCATAGTTAAGTTAACTGCTGTTAAACCGCGCTGCTAGTAATTATGCTTCGTTCAACTTTATTTTGTTAGTTCGACAAGGAACGAGGGCAAATTTGTTTGTAAAAGAAGTTTTTGAAGGGGAATAGTTTGAGAATTAAGTAGAGATGGGGATTAATTAGTCCGGAGATAGTTTACCTCAAAAGGATCTTGCGTTAAAGCAAGTGAAGGTACCTATACTGTAATGAAAACTTTTTGTAAAGTAATGTGCATCTTCCATTAGAGGGATCTAGTTACTTCCTGTAGTCTGAAATAACATTTTGTAGTAACATTACATACATATTTATAATAGAAAATAAAAAGCAATCAGGTATATCGTAGTAGATAGATCATTGAATGGAAAAATAAGAGTAATATTCTGATTATTCGAAGGTGTTCGTTGAAATAATTAATTAATATGTTAAGAAAAACAACATTGTGCGTCCTCTGTATTCGAAAGTTTTATTTTCATAGTATGTTCTTACCGACATATGTAATGTCTGCTAACCCACAATTAATAGCCAAGTAATCTTTTAAATACCCACTTCACTTTCTTAAAGGAAACTCGTGCCAAGCAGTTCAAATATTAATCAGTCCAATCATATGTATATTTAATACTACTACTACTGACTACTTCATTTTTGGCTTATTATGTATTAAATGTTTTGCTATAATGCTGTACAGATATAATAGATAATCCAATAGATGCCAATATGTGCAATTTCCACGGTGACAACAAACCAAAGCCTCTCTTTTTCTGCAAAACCACACAAGCAGTATTAACACCAAGATTTCCAAGGCATTCCGAATAAAAAGTATTTTAAGACAATATCTCGAATGCATATGGGCAATACTCTAGTACTTGCCACTATGTAAATGGTTTCATTGAATTAGACTGGCATACATATGTACATAATTGAATATGACGTCCATTATGCAGCAATAGCTAGAACACCTCAATGTAGCGACGTACGTAATACTAATTTCATTATTGCTGCAAAGGCAAGTGAATTCGGTAGCCATATTGTAATAGCTATTCGCTTCCTATACCAGATGTTGAAAATTGATCTTAAAGTCGTCATCTAAAATGTCTAAGTTGTTGAAGTTATGTCTTTATAAAATAAAGGAAAGCGTTAATAAACTTTCATGTCTGAAGATCTGCATAAAGTGTTTGGAAGGGACAACTCTGTCTACAGACACAGCAATTTTATTTTTACATTTACGTATACGCTTGCAACAAGAGAGTTTATAGTACAAATGCTAAAGGCGTATCATGGAAATAACAAAAATAACTTATAATTATTATAAATCAATTAATATAAAGAAATGGCCAAATATAGTGCCCTGTGGCACGCCATTAAAGCATTCATGTCAATTACACAGGCGATGCAAATATCACTTGTAATTATTGTATAAACTGACAGTGTTGCTTGTGCGCGGTCCGTCACTTGTCACAAATATTATTATTAAGAGTAAAAGCGTAGGGTAGTAGTATTTTGTACTCTGTGAATTTATTACAATTTATTTTAACGAAAACTAAACTAACTATGTTCTTCAACCGAACATTTCATGTAAACAAACTATCAAACGTATCAGACGGATTTATAATGCTAAATTAAGTAATAAAATCATGATAAAAATTTAATAAAATTTCAATAACTTACCGTCATAATAATATCAAAGTCAATATAATAGATACGTCATAATAACAAAGACATATTCCGTCATAGGATCAAAATATAATGGATATGAAAATGTTAAATAGCAATTTAAAATTTTCAAGTCAATTATTCACCCCGTTGGACAAAACATACCGTAAGTATAGCGTCACCAAATAATTAAAAAGTTATTAATGAAGCATATTAACAATAGCACTACAAAACTTAACTTATATAAAGTAACGTATAGTGCGATACATATTTATTCATCCATAGCATAATTTGCAGGATTGCTCTACCTAAAACTTACAGAGTGATGATATTGTGTACTTTGCTCTTCAGTCTACAAGCACAATATTTACTCGCTAACATTATTACTGCAGCAAAGTTTCTCCAAAACAAACCCTCAAACTAAATGCAAACTCATCAACATTTAGCTTTTGCAAACATTAAAAACTTAAACACGTCAAGCAAGTTTCCTATTACATTTGTTTTTAGTTCGGAGTCGGCATTATTATGCATTGGCACGGACGGGTCTATCAATACTTGTGATATAGTATCAGTGCAGTTAAGCTTGATCTACGTATAGACCATCTATATTGGTATTATAAATCAAATATTATTTATTTCGTTTCCAATGTTGAATTGTGGTGGAGAAATTGCTTTTATTGGAGACGTGAGAGAAGATTCAATTACGCCGTTATAATACTAGCCGCTGTTCTTGACTTCAAAATAAAAGTTGTAAATCTAGTACATGTAATCTGGGTCAACGTCGACGTTCTTTTTTTAATTGTTTCGGTTCAAGTAAATGGTATCAAAAAGCTAAAAGAGAACTTTGTAAACTGATTTCTAACAGATTGATTTTATTTCTATGATTATTAAAACACATGTTAACGATAATATATGCAAGTACCACATAACCAATTATTTTAATACATCAATCTAATTGATGTCTCATGATCAGGTCTCTATTTATTTACTAAGATTATTTCATGATTACCACATTGTTTATGCGAGCTTTACCAGTTATTGCTTAAAATAAAAGTTGTAATGGTTTGTTGTTGTTCGAGACGACAAACTTTTACTCATTATAATTAAAAAAATCATTTTGAAGTAATTAAGCAATTGCTAAATTCATAACTTGATTTTTAAGTAATAACGAATTGATTTCTATATTTTTTTGTTAAGTTCAAAGTAATTCGAATACTTTCAAGTTCACGATTGAATTGAAGTGTCAAAAAGCCTGTTATTAAAACATTTGAACTGAAATTAAATTGTTCTAAATATTAAAAACAGTCTGTTGATTTTTGTAACGAATTAACGTAATTAAATTAGCTATTAAGGAAGTGTGTTAAAATAATAGTGAAATATTGTTATTGTGTATTGACCGCACAACGCCCGCCATCTTAAGTGCGTTTGGCGTTGTGTAGTCAAGCATTCTATAACGAGTTCTTAACAAATTGTAATCTTGTGAGTACTTAATTTAATATTTCACTTTTACTGTGTCGCTTTACCTAAGCTTGTGCTTAATAATTATAAGTGTTTATTGTCTTGGTGATTAAAAAGAGTGGCCATGAGTTTCTTTCCCGTTCTTCGTGAGCCCTACACCCTTGCTTTGCTGAACGTGGCAGTAAATGTAAATTCACAGAAAAATTTAGTGTAACTTCGACATTCATAATTGTTACCTTGTAACCTGACTTAAATAAATTTAGTTTGATTTGAGTTGTCGAAAGCGTGTTTCATTATTTGCAATGAGTGATCCATCTATTGAGAATAGTGACGTTGTCTGCTAACGTCACAGCTAAATCTCACTATAGGTACAATGTAAAGGCTGTTGATATATAAAGAAAACTGAAGCGACACAACAATTTCAGAAACTGGATGAACCATTATGATTGCTACAACGCGGCGGTTACGTTTCTCAAACTGAGCAGGACATCTACGGTAGTCTGACATCACGACATATAAGTTTCTATGTGTGTGTATGCCTGAAGCCTCAAATCTGACGTAGACGAACGTATATTGGACATTTTAAGTACAATATCGTGTAACTCTTTATTTTACGTTCCGGTCGGCGGGATTTTCAACGTGTTATTGCTTCAAATCAGAAAGCACAAAAGGCTATTTGACAGAATGAAAAATAATGACTTATTTATTGCTTAGATTATGGCTTTTAAAAGCAATTCGCAATGATATATTATAAACTTAATATATTTTTGTAGTTGGAACCACGTGATCGTAAGCGGTTTGGCTACATTAATATTTTGCGATTGGAAACATTGATTGTATTTATAAACGTGTTACGTCACTTGATAACTTGACGTCATATTGCCGGAGCAAACGTTTTAGCAGTTTAAATATTCAGTGATTTATTTTAGATATGAAATACTTAAAACAATTAACCGAAAAAATACACCGAATCAGGTTAGATGGTTTCCAGAAACTAGTCAAATAGCCATATATTATACGATACTTTTCTGAACTAAGGTTGTGCGATGTAGGACGTCACCACGTCGCAATTTATACCAAATCTATTGCTAATTACAAAACGATACTTACAAGGGCCGTTACTGTTACAGGGATGAAACTAGTGTCCGATAGATGCCGGTTGGATCTAATTTAATACATTATGATAGCAAAGCCTACTTAAGCTCCTGGGGAACGTGTTAATCTTAACGAGCTGAATGGCTTAAGGTATTATCGTAAACTGGGGTAAACAAAATTCGGTTTTGACTATCTTGATGGTGCAGTGATAATGAATGCGACTGCTGTGCATGAAGTCTCAGGTTCAATGTTGGTTTTTTTTTATCGATAATGAATGCGACTGCTCTAAGAGATCTCGGGTTCAATACCTACCTGGTTTTTTATCAAGAAATCCCAGCAGTACAAAAACTCTAAAAGTGTGCCCAGCAGACAGCTATTGTATTGAATACTAATACGTGAGATCTAAATATTATATATACTAAATATTATATATATTTTATAATTTAAACGATTTCTAGTAATTTCGGTTTCAAATTATTAGTATTCTTGTTAAATCCTCCAGCTAAGCTAGAATGCTTGTGCACGTCGGTTCGTAGTGCAATGGGTTGGGTACGAACACGCGACATCTTTATCGTAAGTCCAATGCCTTAACCATTTGGCTACCCCTGCTTATAAATAAAGCTATAACTGTACACGATATGGGTGTAATAAACTTACTTAGTTTTGGATGTCTCATCTTCTGCATGTGGCTGTGGTAGGCGGGCGATCTTAAAAATATCTGGAACAAAGATACATTTATAAAGTTTATTATTTATTATTAAATTTCATATATAAATGCTTAGTTAAGTGTGGCATATAAAAAGCAGCGATAGCTCAGTAGGGAGACCAACAGACTGCAATGCAGAGGGTCTCGGGTTCGAACCCACCTCGCGCACCTCTGATTTTCGGAAGTTATATGTCTTTTCGAAATTATGTGCGTATTGATTGACAATTATCGCCTGCTCCGTGCCTCGGAGAGTACGTTAAGCTGTCGGTCCCGGCTGCCATGAACATCGATGGTAGTCGTTATTGGGGGAAGTCGACACAAAAGATCCCACTGGGTCGAAGTGTCCCCCACACAAGATAAGTGTGGCACAAGTGGGCTTTCTTATTTAAATTAAACTTCTATATACGGATTGTATCGCGTTGTTTATTTATATAATAGAGTTATAAATAAACAACGCGATAAAATCCGTATATAGCAGTTTAATTTCAATGAATAACATTCGCGTTAACAGAAGACAATATTATAAGTTGGCTTATTATTTACGGCTCACCTCGAAGAAATGACTATCGTGTTTTCTGATTAAAATATCAAGAATAGAGGATGGCAGGCGCTCGCTTTGTTATGTGGGAAATCACTTTCCACTTTTCTTATTGACAGTATAATACTACATTGACATCTGACTTAAGACTGCGCCGAGCGTAAGACGTGGTTGGACTGAATGACAGAGCTCGATATTCAAATCGACGCGCGGCCGCCATAGTAGAATTGTATGGAGGATTTGAAGTGCTTTTTTGATGAATATGTATCTTTATTGTCAACCAATAACTTAAATATTTGGGACGGACAAATTGTAATATAACTATTTATGTTTCGGTTAAGCTGTAAAATAGGATAGATTTCTACTGTTATAATCTAAAAATCACTTAACACGAGCTTACGTTTTTGTATTTTTCGTGCAAATTTACGTAGTTTTGTAGGCAAAAATATTAATTATTTTAAGATTTTTACACGGAGTAATTGTAAACACATTCATTGTTATGGTAAATGTATATGTATTTTATATTTGTATTAAACAAAAAGTGTTGATTTTATCAACTTAACTGTGATCGCCTGTTTTGGCACATTTAGTTTGGCGCTGTCTTAAATACGTAAGCCAAACCATAGCTTAATTGACGCATATCAGAATATATGAAAGGAAGTAAAAATGACAAAATTAAAGTTATAAAAACTACAGAGTAAAAGTGCCGGCAGTTCTAATACCTACTTTTACATTCCTTCTATTCTCTTATCTTATATGCTTTTCCCGTTAGGTTTTAAAAACCTTAAAATGGATAAAAAGCAAGAAAAAAAGGAATTTAAAAATAGGCCCTATAACCCCTATGGGTTATAACTTATGGTCATTTGCAATACTAATATTGCAAATGAACATAAGTTTGGTAAACGCTTATCTTCAGCTAGACTTTATCCTTTTTGATACAATATAAAAATAATTACCGATATTTATTTTGGCACGAGATCACGTAACTAATGTTTCACCGCATACTACTATATTCATCATTTCCAGTGGTTACTGGAAATGATGAATCATATTTTCTAGATAATTAAACAGCGATTCTTAATGTCTTATAAGAGCCTTAAACAAGCACTATAAGAGGTCCTATGACCTATTGCCTATCATCTAGATGTGGCCTCCTCAATCTTTTCTTACGACGCCCCTGGGAAGTGGTCCCGTTCTAAGAACAACAGCAATCCTTTGTAAAACTTTACCGTTTGCTTAAACCCCAGAGAAAGGATAAAGGAGAATCTACACTACATTTTAAAGTAAATTTACTATAATCTATTAAGATATGAAATGACTTGATAGTAGTTGATAGATGATCAATATGTTAAAAGTAGGACAGGAGGCTGTGACGTATGAAGATTGATGACGAAATGTTTCAATTCTAGTCAATGTCAAGGTCGGTAAGATTGAATACAGTCTGGAGAAAAGTTAGGTTTTTAATGTGATAAGAGTAAATTTAGTAAGGGATCGTAACAAGTGAATTATCTCTTCCTGCTTCTTGAGAAAACATATCTACAATGATACGTATATGTCTCACTAGCTAAAACCTCTATATTTAACATCATGTACTGAAAAATAGTTTATTTCACTAGGTTATTATTTCATTATCCTTTCAATGATAATTAAATAGTCTTATATTACTATTATATATAATACTAGATTTTGCCCGTGGTTTCACCCGCGTAAGTCCCGTTGCCGTAGGAATATTGTTATAAAAGTAGCCTTTGTGCGAATCCAAGTCTCCAGCTATCTACATACCAAGTTTCATCACAATCGGTTCAGTAGATTTTACATGAAAGAGTAATAAACATCTAAACATCCTCACAAACTTTCACATTTATAATATTAAGTATAGATTAGCCTTATTTTTTATGCATTTACTCACTGCTGGGTATCGAAGTCGGAGACTTTCGGATCGATCATGACACCTCTGAGTGCCAGTACACCATCTTAATAGTAGTAGTGCAGTTAGTTTTAATTCATAATAATATAATTTTTAGAACAATGATTAATTATTGTTTTTATTATGATATTCTTTAGTATAACAATATGTTTAGTATAATATGTAAATGTATATTTCATCCTAATGTATGCACCTACTACTTTTTATTTCTGCATCACCCAACAGTTGACTGGTAAATAATGCCCGTGGCATTAAGTCCGCCGATGTACTATTTATTGCATAAAGTTTATAATAAATAAATAATATCAACACTTATATCTGATCAACTTTTTTTTAAATTTATTCCCCTAGAGTGGCAAGTAAGCATTCGGTCTACTTAATGGTAAGTCACCTTAGCGTAACCTATGGACGCTTGTAACACCATAGGTATGACTTGCCGAACCTGTAAAAACCTTTTTGAAGAACTCGATACTATAATCTTGTGGGAAAACCTCGGCAGGGAGTTCATTACACAACCTGACCGTCAGCGGGAAAAAAATAATTTGGAAACCGCTTGGTGCGGCACCAATTAAGTTGTAAGGAGTGAAAATGAAATCCTTGCCGATAACGAGCGGTTTTATTTAAGTTAGACGTTACTTGGCGAAAGCAAACACAAAATATGCATCGACGCATATTTTGTACTCGAAGCGGAATACAGCAAGTTGGAGTACGCCCAGGTCCCACGACGTGGTTGTACATATCCAGAGGAGATCCGTATTGTCAAACTTTTTCTATTGCAATAGTTTGGGTGGTCAATTCGAGGGTGCGTGGTGGGTTCCTCTCTACCCAATAATTATATATCAAAACTAGTTATATCATACTTCTAATAATAATCACTATTAAATATAATCTAATCAATGTAAATAGACCATTGGAATGCAAAACTTCAGACTAGAAATGCTTTGTAAAATTGTAGCAGAGACCTTTGTGTTGCATCAACGAAACCCTGTTCAGCAAAATAAGGCTATGAAGGTGGAAAAAATGCTTATTTGAATACAATGTGAATTTAAAGATAAATTATAATACTTTGTTAGTATGTAATAATAATAATAAATTTTTATTCAATAAATAAAAGTCTTTACAAAATTTATATACACATTACAGGCTACTTATTGTATTAAATTCACAATAAAACTATATTTAATCTAAAGAAAAACATTTATAATTTAAATATTGGACACAAGAGACTTGTTTATGAAGTCTGTTTTTACATTGTATTACCTGAACTAGGTCAGATACCTGTGTTTCAGGCTGTTTCTAATATTACATTTTTATTCTACTGTTAATAAAGTAAGGGTTTACAAAAATCATTTATACATGTACTGCAAACGTGTATAGTTAAGTATACAACTAAAATCGTTTTAAACAATAACAATTATGATGAAATTTTTGCTTCACAGATGGAAGAGTATGAAATTTGCCACAGTTTTATTAAAGTTTATATAGAGAAGGGGCGAATCCTAATATTTTTATAAAATATGCATTAGAAATACATTAAATTAATGAAAAAACACTACACGCACTCAACCATGCATTTTACGCAAGCAGTCGAATCGCCTTCGTAGTATTTCGGCATTGTTCAGTTGACTTCGTAGAATGCTTCGTAACTATGGTTACATACGTATGTACTGGAGACTAAATGAAATGTGATTAAAGGGTATTAAGTCATAGACAATAAAACTTCAATATCGATCAAATTTAAAATTTAAATAAATTATGCTAAAATATTAGTAAACTTCAATAGCAGTAGTAGTGTAACAGTTTCAAAATTATGTAGTACAGTGTTATTTTATCTTATCTTATCTTGTATGGGGGCCATCCCCCCTCTACGACTATCCCAGTTTATGATTTTAGCGTCCCCCTACACCAACTATACTGGTTATATTAGGGGAGCCGCTGTACCTTCCAGTGCCCGAAGGCACCTTCCAGGACCAGTTATAGACAGGTCTTGTCCCCAAATCTCGACTCTCCACCCTAACCTCAGAGATCCGGTTCTCGTAAGCGAGCTACCTCGTGCCCAAGTGACACTACCTATTCTCCAGATAGGTACCGGAGCAATAAAGCCGCTCACCACCCGCAACTCGGAGACTTGCTAACGAAAATCTCGCTGAAGCCGACGGAGAAGCGATATGGGAGGCGTCCCATATCTTTAGTATGGTACGACTCCAAGTGAATAATAAAGGCTAGGGAGAAGAATTTAATTTTACTCTCTCCACGACGTTTCGTTTGCTTTCAGCAGCTAATTACAAACGTCAAAGATACTGCTTTTTATGTAGATTTACTTACGCAATGTAAGGGCGTAAAACACTTAAGTCCTGATTCCTATATAAAGCCATAAGACGTTTTACTTACGGACAGTTAATTTTTGACACAACATCTAAGAAAAATATGTCAAAATTCAACTGTCATTGTTGTTAATTTTTGACACATACATATTTTATGAAAAATATGTTAAAATTTAACCGTCTATAGCTAAAACGACTCGTTTCTCTATAGGGGAACTGGGCCTTAGATGGACTGGCAAAAAAACCTTGGCCACTTCTGTCGTTAATTGATACTGCACCCCAAAAGTAGTGGCAAGTTAGAAAGAGCTAATCAACGGTCACAAGCTTCAAGGACCTTCGTAGTTTAATCAATTTATTATACTTCACTTTGGAGTTCCAATTGGATTAACAACTATTTCTGACACAGTTCTCGTTATCCTTCCTCGTTAAAGCAGATTCAACGAAATCATTATTTCCAAATGTAGCAGATTGTTCAAGTTGCCTAATTAGAATTAGCTCTAAATGTTAACTAGATGAGTTATAGTAATATCAGCCATGTTTATAAATGGCCCACTGCTGGGCACGAGCCTCTTCTCAGTGTGAGAAAGGTAAGGCCAGTCTTTCACGCTAGCTCAGTGTAGGTTGGCAGACTTGACACATCGTCGCGAATATTATAGAGCACTCCTGGGCATGAAGATTTTCTCAAAAAGTTTTGCTTTCACCGGTAAAGAAAGCTATAATTAATTATTGAATTTGCTCATTACATGAAATGTCAGA
This sequence comes from Catocala nupta, assembly GCA_963675205.1. Lineage (NCBI taxonomy): Eukaryota > Metazoa > Arthropoda > Insecta > Lepidoptera > Erebidae > Catocala > Catocala nupta. The sequence continues at coordinate 19,125,168 of OY776102.1, read as the reverse complement.
GGTGCGTGCCTTGGAATCGAAGTCGAAACCTCTGCGTACCACACAACCTCTGCATCCAGTGTCCAACGGTCTCCCACTAGGGTATCGCTGTGTTAGTGAAAACAAATTTATATAATTTGTAATAGTGTTTGTGGCCAGTCAAAGATTGAGCTGAAAAGCTTGTACGCATAATTTTATTAATAATACATGTCCAATATCAGTATAAGATGCTACAGCTTAGCGGAATTGTATGAAATAAAACAGCACTTCAGAGCGAAACCAAATTATTTATTTAAGAGCCAGCTTTTTATAGCCACCAGTGTTGTCAAAATAAAGCGCGATTCAGGCTTAATGTACAACGCCTTCAAACACGAGTGCAAAGATTATCACTAATATTGATAAAGGGACCTTAAACCGGCGAGCGTGTATGAAGAATGTGAATGAAGACAGAGAAATGGAAAGCCGTAGTCTCTGCCTACCTCTCTGGGAAACAGGCGCGAATCTATGTATATGTATATATGTATTCAGAACACTACTAAATAATTTTAGGAGAATACGATTTGTAATATTTATGACCAGTAAGAGTACTCGTCATAGATATTACAAGTCGTTGTCTCAAAAAACCGAGGGTTTTCAACAGTTTATTATTACGAGAATCGGCGCTCTAGAGCATTTTGAACTTAACGTGCTGTCGATCAGAATCAGAATCAGAAATCGTTTATTTGTAGAAACATAGGTAATACAAAGATGATACAAATTATGTTGTCCACTATGCACTGTCATTGAGACATACAAATTTGAATGGGTAACAGAAAATAAAAAAAAATATATCGTCAATGTATTGCAGTGATGTGTTTTGAGAACAAATGATACGAGAAAAGAAGATTACTTCACCTGTAGAAGACTTTTCAAATGATCGTAAGTCTTGCTAGCACAAATAAAATAAGCGTTAATAATATATTTTCTTAGATAGATTTAGATCCTACATGCGGACAGGCGGATATAGCATTTTCTAATAATATTTCCAGTAGACCTTTAACTTGCAATCAAGAGCCAATCAATTTATACCAACCACTAAGCATTCTAGATTAGCTAAAGGAATTTATAAGAATACGAGTAGTCATTTGTGACCCAAATTTCTATAAAATATCATCTATACTAATATTATAAAGCTGAAGAGTTTGTTTGTTTGGTTGAACGCGCTAATCTCAGGAACTACTGGTTCGAATTGAAAAAATCTTTTATGTTGGTTAGCCTATTTATTGAAAAAGTCTATAAGCTATATAACATCACGCTACGACCAATAGGAGCGGAGCATCAATGAAAAATGTTGCAAAAACGGGGAAAATTCTCTCACCTGTGTGACGTAGATGAAGTTACACGGGTCAGCTAGTCTCTGTATATAAACCTCGGCATGGCAGTTTAACTAGACTCCCCACTACACCATCGCTGCTTAATCAATAATTCTAGTAATTTTTATGAAAGATATTAAAATAAATTGTTTTTATAAAATTGCATACCAGCTGCATATCTAATAAATAATAATACTGTCCTAGTTTTAATCCTATAAAACATTTGCCTCTATAAGGCATCATCGAAATGACAGATCATCGAAACCATACAATTAAACTGTAACAAATCTAAAGCACAGCAAGTTATTCAAGTCGTACTAAAACAAAATGTCATAAAATCGTATTTTCATCCACCTACTCTCAGTTTGGAAGTTCACATTCATGAAACTACAGCAGTAACCGACTTTGAAGTAAAATGAAAATAAAATGTAAAAAATACTGGGATCCTGCAATTTCCAAACGGTTTAGTTTAAAAGTACCCACTAGTGAACTAACTCCCGATGCACTACAAACTTTCCGTTGCCTGCGGTCCGGACTAGTGATGTGGTTAATCGAGTAATGCGCTTTGCAAAACAAAGTATCGATTATTTTTTATCCTAAAATTACTTATTGTGCCAATAGAAACACATTGTACATGTAGGTTGTAAAAAGTAGAGAATATTAATAGCAATAGTTTGTGAAATGTACTGCAATTCACCATCATAGATATGAAATAAAATGAAAAAGCAAAAGCATTCATTTTGTACAGTTTTATAGACACGCTATATCTAAATAGGAGTACAAAAGAGTAGTCTCTACCATCTAAGTTATAAAAGTCGTAACATAAAAAATAACATTATAATAGTTAAATCCAGAAGACCAATCAAGTGATGTTATGAATTTTACAGAGTATATGATACATAATATATACTTGTTACATAATATGTTATACAACTAATCATCATATACACAGTGAACACATATGTATATTAATAAAGTCTATTTATTATAAATACTCTGAAACTACCACAATAATTATTCTAATCATTCCATAAAGTTATAAAAGCACAAAGAAACCGGTGCGTGTTCAGTGAACTTTACAAAGACGCCAGTTAAAAACCCGGCACGCCACACAAGACAGAAGATGTGATGGTTTGTCTCAGTTTTCCTACTAAGTTTACATACAGGGTGTCCGGTAATTAATGGATAACCTGGAAATGTCTTATAGTGGAACTGATGGCCGTTCAGAAAAAAAAATCTATCCGAACTACTACCTGAGATGTGTTTTTTTTTTAATTACAATGTATAACTTTCTTGTATACTACGAGCATAAATGAATGAAATCCATCGGTTTTTTGTTGTTTTATTTTTAAACACTAATTATATTATTAGATAGACAGTCAAAAGTATGCTGTGCTAATATAGCTTGCACTTTTTAATATATATATATATATTTTTTTTCATTTTTCTAAACTACCTTCAGTTCTACTATAAGACATTTCAAGGTTATCCATTAATTACCGGACACCCTGTATATTCTTCTCACATGCAGATTGGCTAGTATAATAATCTAAAGGTACTTCATCGAAGGATAGAAGTGATAAATAAATAGCAGTATACATAACTAGTCAACAACCTATTGTTTTATATAACAAGTTTATGTACATCTCTCGGTCAGATAAGCTTCGTCTATTTACTGAAAACAAATTACCGAAAACGTCAATATTTAAAAATCGCAATACTCGTTTACTCGATTCGATACACATCACTATTTCCTCTCGGTGAAGTTGCTCGCTTCCGTACCACTAATCCATACTAAACTTTGTTAATATCCGTACCAATTTGGACTTTATGTACACAGCAATAGAGTACACTGGTTAAGTAAAATAAAAAATGGTTAAACAAAAAGTTTGGCGGTTGCGTTTCGTTAAAGTTTTGAATTGTTCGCCTCCTTAATAAGTGGGAATTAAATATTTTTAAATCGCTTTTAGGCTGTTTTTTATTGAGGAGATTTTCATTTTTGTTTTGAACTAAAACTGATTTTAAATTGTTGGGTTGTGTTTGCTGGAATCTTTTGTTTAAAAGGTTGGCGAATCGTAGATTTTCAGAAAAACTTGTTTTTAAGCTTAACTTTTAGATTTTATTGTGTTTTCTCTCTTTGTGGAAATATTATAACCATGTACATAATATAGACTGCCTCAGTCTTATAGTGGTAGTAAATGTGTGTTGCGCATCAAGGTTCTTCTAACTTTCTTTTATGGACTAGGGACATGTCTCAATCAAATTCTAAGAACTTACAACAAAAAAATTTTTGGATACATAGTACAAGTGATTACTATCAACACTAACAATTTGCGAAATATGGTTGTTGTTCAGAAAATGTACCTATGCTTATTTTTGTGGCTAGTTTGCCTAGAATATTATAACATTTTAGAATCGGCGTTAGATGCGCCAATTAATTTTGTTAAATATTTGCTGTAGTAGAGTCAATACTTTTTTTTTCATCACGATGCGGGTTAGTGAACTGAAAGTCAAAATCTTATATAATTTAAGAAAACAACATCATTTTGGTTGATATTTGTGTAAAAGCTACAGGCATACTGGAATTTTTAATGATTGTGATAGACGGTTGTACTTATGTAGCTAATACAAAAAAAAAACAGAAGTATTTGTAAAATTGTAGCAATGGTACTTAAAAATAATATAATAAAGAGTGTCCATTTTTTAAGAATTTCGCCTTTGTTTTCGTAATAAAATAAAAATAATATAATAATAATAATATTCTACCAAATACAGACAACACCATCTAGCCCAAACTAAGCAGAGCTTGTACTATAGGTACTAGACAATGGATAAACATACATATATATTTTTTTTTTGTAAATACATACATATTATACATAGAAACACTCAGACCAAGACAAACATCCACGTTCATGCACACAAATGTTTGACTTGTGCGGGAATCGAACCCGCGACCTCAGACGTAGCAGTCTTCTTTTTTCTCGAGTAGTCATAAGTAAGGTCCATCTTTTGATGCCCGCTTATCGTTGAATTTTGGGACACGTTGTATATGTATTTTTTGCTAAGCTACTACTGTTACTCAGCAGCCATAGTCACGGGGATCGGGCTTCTGAAAAGAAACGTCGGAGAAAGTGTAAATCTAAATAGTTTAATAGATTAAATAGCCTTAAATAGTAAACGATTAGCGAGGTTAAGTAACGTTGGGTGCGGTGAGTCTATAGATGGGCGCAGAGCCGAGCGCCGGAGAGCGCGAGACGACCTCCAGCCACCCTGAGGTTTGACCTGGGGGTGGCGGGCTTTGTGGGCCTGCCCGCCATTCGTTCAGCACCAGGTCCGAGAGGCGGCGTGCGTGTTCCCACGCGCGCCTCTGTGTCGTGTCCGTCTCAGACCGTCGGAGACATTAGGGCTTTTATTTTGTAGTACCTATCTTGGGTAGGTCTTATCGCGTAGGGGCCTGCCGTTTCATACGGCGGGCCGAAACCTCGGCGGGGTCGCGACCGTATGCGAAAGTGATTCGCGCGGCCCCGTCGATAGTGGCTTTGTCGAGGAACACCGTGGTAGGTTTAGTCGGTATTCCGGGAGGTACATTATCTTTTCAACATCTTTCTTTTACCCCGGCGAGTCTGACATAATCCCTCCGCCCACCCCCGCGAAGGGATATGCGTCAATGCAATCCCCAACGTAAAAAAATAAAAAAAAATAAAAAATAAAAAATATTGGTGGGTGAGTGCTTAGTGGTATTTCATCTGAGTGTCTCCGTGCTTCAGAGGGCACGTAATAAGACGGTCCCGGTTGTTGTCAAATTGACAGCAGTCGTTACGACATGTCAGAGGCCTACGGGCGCGCGGGCGGCTTGAACAACTCTTGACAACAAGTTGGCCACTAACCACACGAAAAGAAAGAAAGAAGAAGTAGTAAACATGAACAGTTTCAAAATTATTATAATTTTTTTTATTGGGAAACTTCTTGCTCAAATCAATACATTGGGGGATTTAATGCCAAGGGCATTCTCTACCAGTCAACCTAATAGCATTATAATACATGTATTTAAACTAAAGATTATCACATAAGTAATAATAATTACATAATAATATATACATACCTAAATATATTATATTATTTAAAATATATACATATAAATATATAGACCCCTACATACATTCATACCTATATACATACATACGGTAGGTTAAATAAGTGGCACGCAAACAACGGTCTTGACGAATGGGTAACCATTTTAAAGTGGATCTATAAGATGAAATATGGTCATACTTACGAAGATTACAAATGAATCTAATGCAGTTATTTAGAAGTCGGTCATATTTATTGAGTAGATCTTCATTCAGGTCAAAGTAACATAGTCAACATCACCATAGTCAATTAAGGGAAAGATCAAAGTCTGCAAAAGCATTATTTTCATTTTAGATGGCAGAAAATTCTTTAGACGATACAAGGCGCGAAACGTTTCGGTTACTTTCTGACTGACACTAGTAACCTGAGCTTGCCAATTCAAATTGGAGTCAATGAGCAAACCCAGGTTCTTTACAGTAGGACTGAACTGTATAGGTGTCCCTGCATACACTACAGCTGGTAAAGTGCTGGAGTCCAGCATGCTTATCTATCGTTGACTTCCAACTAAAATTGACTGACATTTAGTCGGGTTAACAGTCAATCTAAATCTGCAAGACCAGCTTCTAATTTCTTCAAGAACAGCATTTACTTTAGAAATGGCTTTAGATAGATTATCTGCAGAGTTTTGAGCATATAGCTGCACGTCATCGGCATAAAGATGATACGTGCACTAAAGATTCTTAGTAATGAAGTTAATAAATAGAGAAAAAAGTAAAGAAGATGGAATGCCGCCTTGAGGAACACCAGAGTTGAGTTCACGCCAAGGCGGTGACGTATCATCGATACGTACTGACTGCTGGCACCCCTGAAGATATGTCGAGAACCATTCAAGTACATCTGGTGAGGTGAGATATTAAGATGGGATGGGATCGCTAGTAAGATGTCGTGGCTGACGGTATTGAACGCGTTCGAGAAGTCAACCAAGGCCTACACAGTCACTGTATCATCCATTCCCGCCCTGATATCACTAGTCACTTTGAGGAGTGCGGAAGTAGTATTATGCCCGGGCCTGAAGCCAGATTTGAGAGGACTCAATAGGTTGTTCAGGTTCACAAACTGTGCAAGTTGTTTGTGTACACAGGCCTCAAGCACTTAAGACAGGAAAGGAAGAATGGATATGGGTCGGTAGTGGATTGCAAGGGAAGGACTAGGAAATACCTTAGGAAGAGGGATAACAAAGGCATTACGCCACAAGGAAGGAAAAATCCCCTTGTCAAGGGAAAAATTTACGACATAAGATATGGCGTGAAAGAGTTGATCAAGAATTGCTGTCATTATAAGGCGACTAACACTCACAGCCCACAGAATTAGACGTGACCGACAGGATTGTCTTTCTAATATCATCTGGTTCTACAGAAGAAAACAAAAAAGGATCATATTGGGCCTGGATAGGTTGGCTAAGTAATCCACAGTACGACGCTTGATTTGTTGATCCAGCAAAATAGAAGAGGAGAAATATTGATTGATAACATTCAAATTAATCATCGTACGTGGATCACTTTGTTGGTTTTTCCCAAAGCCTAGGGTTCCAAGAAACTGCCAGATATTAGTAGGAGCTGAGGATGTTATACTATCGAGAATATGACAGCCTTTGGCATTACGTATTATCTGATAACTCCGATTTCTTGCACCCTTAAAAAAAGCCCAGTTGTCATCAGAGCGATTCTTTTTAAAAGTGCGAAATGCCCGATCCCTGCTCCGCATCGCCATCCGAATACCCCTCGACATCCAAGGGGTGGGAGGACGCTTTACCTTAATTCTACAGACATGAGCTTGGCTACAATACAGCGTTGTAGCCAAGCATTGACTACAGTTTGTTGTTGAAAAAGAGAAAGGTACAGCAAATAAATATATTGTGCAGATAAGAGAATATAAATTGGATTTGGGTACAAAACTTGTGATAGATAACAAAGAAAACAGTGATGGTGGTTCTGGAGGAGAAGAGTATCAAAATAATGTTATACTTTGTGAGTGAGAGTGAATAAAATTATAGTAAACAAACAAAGTCATACAAGCTTCACTGCTAAAATACCACAAAGATAGGATACTATTACCACCGCGCCATAATTACACATCAAGGATCGATAATCGAACTTAATACTAGTGACCACAATTCAAACACAAGTTGAACGAAAATTTATCTCCGCATATTGTTTTTATTTACGTTTGCGCCCGACGAAACTGCATTCACGGTATTATCTACGTTACTTTTGCTGGTTGCTGACGAGGTTTGCTCCAATACTCTTGGATGCTTTTCCAACAACAGAGTGAGCTCATCAATCTAGGAGACCTCATGACGACTTCCATCGAAATCTTTAACGACAATGATGCCATCCTGAGTCCACACCGCCTTCATGCCGTAATGTTGACGTGCTTTAATGAAGACCGCCTGACGAGTTTTGGTTAGGAACTCTCTAACCGAGACTGCAATTTGATGCAAGTAAACCGCACAATTAAGGACCGGGGATATTTCTGGCGCTGTACTCTAAGCCTGTGACAGACTTCAAGATGAGGGAGCAAGGTGTTATTTAGCCCTAGTGTCTTGTGAAGTATCCTGCAGAGTGGTAGCAGCGCAATCCTCCTTATCCCTCTCAGGAACTCCCGAGAAAATTTCGCCTTATACCGGTGCCTCGTCTCCATTGTATCCACCATTCTGTAGCACTCGTTGACCTGCTTGCGAAGCAGGCCAAGCATGTTGAAAATGAGTTCACGAGTACCGAAACCGTTCAAAAGTACCGAACTCCTCTGCCACTTTAGCTACGGTGTCCTTAGCAGGTCCAGTACTATGCAGCCGTGCCTCAAGCTCAGTCATTCTTATATTGAGCCGCTCATAGCCAGTTGCACTCACTGGTTGGTAAACGATCAGCGAGGTTAAGCAACGTTAGGTGTGGTCAGTCTATAGATGAGTGACCACTTAGTGGTATTTCATCTGAGCGTCTCCGTGCTTCAGAGGGCACGTAAGAAGTCGGCCCCGGTTGTTGCCAAATTGACAGCAGATCGTTAAGCCATGTCAGAGGCCTTCAACTCTTGACACAGGTTGGCCACTAACCACACGAAAAGAAGAAGAATTCTTCTATTGAAGCTATCCTCCAAGCTTTTTTGTGCAGATTCAATTTCGTGCAGTTGTGACATTTTCTTGTAATGTACTATATAATATATAAGTAATACGTAAGTGTGTAAATTTGAAGCTGGCAGGTGGTGTTAAATTGGGTTTCTTGTGTTACATATACTTATTACTTGTAAGTACTTCTCAATTATATTATTTATGGCTATAAATAAAAAAATAAAAATTAATAGTTTACATCCAATAATATCAAATTAAAATAATTTTCACTTAGCAAAAACGTCTATAAATTTATACACCTACCCACGAAAAAGAATATTGTTTTAAAAAAACACACAATCAAATCCGTATAACGTAGTTTAATTTCAATGTATAACTTTCGCGTAAAAGTACAACAATATTATAAAAACACTGTTTTATATTATCTATACTAATATTATTTTATTTTATTTTATATACAAACAAACAAACAAACTTTTGGTGTTGGATAGCCCAATCATCGAGGAAGGTTATAAGATATAACATCACACTACAATTATTAAGAATTACATTAATGAAAAATGTTGCAAAAAGGGGAAAATTCTCTTATGTGAAGCAAACGAAGTTGCGCGGGTCAGCTAGTTAATCTATATTTAGACGTGTACATGGAACAAGTACCACTGTATTTAACTAGCTCTCCATTGGATTGTCGCGAGCAACTAGTTGGGAACAATGGATGGAAAAGTTGTGAATGGACCTGTCTGCCGAGTTAAGGTGAAGAATAATCGTTGGTTTGAGGTGTGAAAGGATTTATTTACAGGACAACTATGTTCTTATTTACTTTGTCGTAGCACGATGAGACTATATACAGGGTGTAGCGTAAATAATGGATAACCCTGAAACTGTCGACAGGCCAGATTATCATGTATCATTTACCCCACTTATATTACCATATGCTACCATACATTTTTTTTGATACAGGTGCCAAAAAAAGCATTATTCTTTAGAAAACATGTAATAATTTGAGAGTAAGTATTTTTACGAAGTTGTCTTAGATTGTAACAAAAATTCTTGATACTGATCTAATGATACAAGTATTCAGGAGTGACATAAAAAAACGTAAAGAGAAAATGTTACCAATTGTAGAAATGGCAGCTGATTTTGTATGAGTAGTGGCGTAGTGGTTAGTATAGCCGACTGCCACGCCTGAGGTCGTGGATTCGATTCCCGCACAAGACAAATACTTGTGTACATGAACATGGATGTTTGTCTTGGTCTGGGTGTTTCTATGTATAAAATGTATGTATTTACAAAAAAAAGTATATATGTATGTTTATCCATCGTCTAGTACCCATAGTACAAGCTCTGCTTAGTTTGGGCTAGATAGTGTTGTGTGTATGTGGTAGGATATTATTATTATTATTATATTATTATAGTAAGTACGCTTTTTATTTAAAATATCAAGAATGTCAATTATTTGGTCATCCATGGGCATAGAGTGATATAAGTGGGGTAAGTGATAGATGATAATCTGGCCAGTCGACAGTTTTAGGGTTATCCATTCTTTACGCCACAACCTGTATATAAAAGATAACAATATACGTGGTATAATATTTGCAGATACTGTTCGTAAAAGACAATTCTCACTCTTCCAATATGTCGCGGCAATCCTTACAAACTTTTAAACAACGGACACAAAGTACAACTCGGAGCAACTGTTAGTAGATCACAAAAGTTTTTGTCACGTGTGGGATTCGAATCCATAACTGTCATAGGAGGAATGACGACGCGCCCACATAAACAACTATGACAGGGGGCAATCAATTTTTATGAGTTTTTAAAATATCAGCGACCATCTAATATTTTAAATTAAAAAAATAAGTTTCATGCCTGTTCTTCTCATTCAACACTCTTTGCTTAACTGCTTTACTGACAATAAGTAAATGTAAATTTATAGTCAAGTTAGTTCGTAACTTTGACGTTCCGAATTGTTACTTTATAAACACGTCAGTGTCACTTTAAAATTAATAAACATATTTTCACCTGCAATATTGTAAGAGGTGTATCAAACTACGATACACTAAATAAGTAGACAAAATTTTTTATCAACTCAACAACACGTCCATAAATTTTCTAATACGCATTGTATTAGAAAATCCCTAAAAACTGCGGGCGTCGACCCGCACCGAACATACGGTAGCTCGCTCGCGGTCACGGGATACAGATACGCTGCATCGGGTCAATGTACAATTAGGTGCGTCCGTTCGGAATGAATACTAATTAATTTATCTACTGCTTTTTGGATACATATAATAATTTATCTAAAATACTAGATTTTTCGACTTTGTCCACACAGACTTTATATTTATTTTATTTGGTTTTTGTCCTATCCCGAGTGGTAATATTTATTATTGATTACAATTAACTATTCAAATACCGAATTCCAAGTCTCTAGTAATAATATAAAACATGATTTCTACAGAACAGCTTTAAAACAAAATTATCTTTCTGACCCTCTAACTATTTCTCGTTGTTACGGCTTCTGGGCAGCATATCAAGATGAAACATGCACCAGGTTTTAAATAAGACCTTGAACCAATATGTGCTATTGTATTGGTTTGGTAAAGCTAAGAGCTACTCCTTTCTATACTACAGAAAATAATCCTGACCAGTCCTCAAGAACTTTCGAACAGGCAAACGATGAAGCTGGTAAAACTCAAGAAGATGTTCAAACCCTCTAGAACGTGATCGAACCTTTTAAATCGTAAATGTCTCTTATTATATAGTTCATTCCGTAATGCATGGGCATATAAACAAAGAAACATTAATTGCTATATACAGTGAGACACATAAAAAACAATACAAAATATATAACAAGAACTTATAAACGAAACTAAGTTTAATCAAATATTTAAATTAAAAAAAAAAAAAACAAAATACATATTATGAACATTCTCACGGTCGTTGCAATAGATGTCCAGTTTAGCATTTGTTTTCAACTGGAACCCAAAGTGAACAAGCGGATGTCACACTAGTCAATGTTTACAAATTAAATATACAATTACATGTACTGGATGATAACTAATGCACAACCTCCACTTGCCTGTAGTAAGTAGCATCTGATAGCACGAATGCCTCAAAACAAAGCTAGCTGCAAAACTACAACCAAAATGTCAAGTACATCCTAAACGAATTCCCTCAGAAATCCAAAACAAAGAAGCAAAAGCAACGTAGTCGTCAATTTAACTGCAACTTCCTTCGCTAGTGAACCATGCATCAATTAAAATAGACAATAGCCGGTTGGATCTATTAATTAAGCGAAAAAACGACGAGATCCCGAATCCGCAGACGGACTCGCTTCGGACGATGTTTTCGGACTATCTCCTCTGAAATTTCACTGAACGAAGTTCGGTACACTTTGAGACAGATAAAATGGTCAGTTTGTGCAAATAAATTAATATTCTTTAAATAAGACAACTTCTCCGTTCTTTTTTAAGAACTGTGTAGCGGGTTGCTTTTCAAACATGTTATTGTAGTTTGTGTCCGTTACACAAACTACACCAAGACTCATAACAATTATCTGTGGATAATACAAATAATTTTATGGGATCGATCGAACGATTGATATCCGATCGACCCACAACAATCGGCGCGACAACAGTGACAAGGCGACCATTTGATTGCTAAGCTTATTGTGTACCCATTCTTGCTAATACTTTAATTGTGAAATTAGGTGTTTATCTGTTTGGTTTATTTTTACGTCTACATTACTGCACCAGTTTCGATCAAATTTAAAATTATAATGGTGCCCTGCTGTAACATTTAGTCACGACATAAGATACTTGTAGAATAAAACTGAAATAGAGTTGTTTATGTATATTTCAGAAGATTTTGGTAAAATATATCAGCTGTTAAGCGGAAGAGAACTATGTAGACAAAACTATAGTTTAGAATTTTGTCTGTCTGTTTGTTCCAACATTACGTAAAAACAAGCAAAGAATTAAAAATGCGGCTCTTCGAATCACAGGTTATCAAACAGTAAAAGTTAAGCTAAAATTCAGAATAAAAACTAAGTTATATTTCATTTAAGTTCATAATAAATAGAACTAGAGATAATAATTGCGATACATTCGTCCACATACATGATGACACAGGCAAACTTAAATTGAAAAAGGCTAGTTATAAAAAAGAAAAGCTTGTTGCTCAAATGGTAAAGAAAATATATACTTTCTATAGCAAGTACCAGAAAAACTTTTCATTGTTGATTGATAAACGATCGTCATGTTCACGACGGGCAAGTTCTACAACGCAAACAGTAGAACAGTTGACAGAGCAGTGTTGAGAAGTAACTAATCGATGTGATACATAACATCGTGGTACGAATATTCAACTAATTCTCAAATAATATTATATTCCGCGACAACGCATAAAGTGACGTTCAAATGCGAGATCGTACAAATCGGTGACAATTGCGCATCGATCCCAATATATACTCAGCTAACATTTTTTTCTACGACAAGAAGACAACTCCCTTTACTTAGACTTTCAATAAAAAGACGAACTGAATTACTCACATATCTACATACATGTAAGTAGTGATGCAAATATCTTCTTATAATTTTTCTTCACGTTATCAAATCCTTGCGTTAATTAAGTACTACTTAATGATAATTCAGCCGACCGCTAATTACTAGATACACGTTGCGTCCCAAAACAGAAACTAAGTAATTCAAATTTACGCGTAATAATAGTACATTATTATAATATTTATTGTCTCCAAGTAGCCATTAAGATATGATTTACTACTATTGTTGAATGTTGAAATTTCTATACTCCAAAATTTATCGCGGGTTTTCGAACAAAATTGCTTTGAACATTATTTTGTTTTAATATACATGTTGTACGTGGTCTAGTAAAGTTGTTTTAATGGCTTAATGATGGCGTCTATTATGTTATCAACGGACTAAACTGATTTCGATATAACATCATCCCTTTCTGTCAAAAGGCTTTGAACAAAGAGGAGTTTTATGACTGATAAATTATTTATTAACATAAATTTGACTGTACGGATAGCGCCTAGTATTGTGGTTTCAAACCTCACACGTGACCAAAATTTGTGTGATCCACTAATACACAGTTGTTCCAAATCTGGATGTTTTTTGTGTCCGTTATTTGAATTTTGTAAAATCCCTCGCGACACAGGAATTCTTTCTAGTGCGGGAGTAGTCTCACTAAGAAAATATGTATTTATATGTAGTTAATATTAACGAAATAACTCTCGTTCTTTTATAGACCAGTTATACGCATATTAGGGAAACCTGTACGCCTAACATAGCCCGATCCTTTGTTTTAAGCGTCTTTTTAGAGAAGTATAAAGAATTGACGACGAATTGAAATGTAAGAGGTGGTTACCATTCGCAGCGAGGAAAAAGATAGAGAGTTTTGGTAGTTTTATTAATAATATAAACACACTTTCATGAAGGTTAGTAAAATAAATGCGTAGCAGTGCAATTGAGACCACAGTCAGCAAAAAATGCATACAATCATAAGTGCACGGGTTAGACCATACATTAATAAACCTCAAAATTGATGCTATTTTACATTATCTAGTATTTAATCTCTATAGAAATGCCAGGATAGGATTGCTATCGCGCCCCGCTATTAATATCTTATCTAGCAATGAATGTAAATTATCCCGTTAGGACGCTAATTGTGACTCTGTTTTGCTATTAGCGAATCATAGTGCAAATGCAGTGATACATTTTATTTAGATAGATGCAGTTTTAGTTGTTCAATACTACTATACTTTCGCTGTCACTTATATTTGCATGCAATTGTAAGGTCCTGGTTCTGATTTTAGGATGGAAATGTAAATGAAATGAACGTTTTTTACATCATAAGGGATAAACAGTCACAAGTTTATGGTATATTTAAGTTTTAAGTATAACTTAAGAATAGATGAATGAAGTACTAACTAAACAGGTCTCCTCACAAATACCCTAGTGCTAAATGTTGCAGTTTGAACCCCACACGGGACAACAATTTGTTTGCTCGATAAATAGTTGTGCCTAGTCTGGATGTTTGTGTCCGTTGTTTGAATGTTTGTAAAGTTCCCCGCGACATAGTATTCCTAGAGTGGGAGTTGCTTATTAAAAAAAGACCTTATATTTCAAAATATAGTATTGTACTGTACACTTTGAAGTATAATATTTCTTGAATACCTAGTTCTCAATATTTCAAATATCACAAATGTTTTAGGTTGTTATAATATCACCAAGATTCAATACTCTTCATGAAAATTTGAGAACCTGTGACAACGTCGTATAACATCATAAAAAAATATTATTTAAATCAGACACACAATCTTTAATCACCTCTTCTCTACGCTACTCACTAGCCTTTATTATTCCCAAGTCACTTGAGGTCGCCTTTCTAGTATAACCGGATTTGACTGGATATCAGTTTTTACATGGAGCGGCTGCCACCTGACCTCCGCAACCCGAAGGCTAACGATACCCTAAGGCTAGACCAATGTCAGGATATTATAGGGCACTGACTTCCCAATAACGACTGCCATAGATGTTCATGGCAGCCGATCGACGGCTTAACGTGCTTTCCGAGGCACGGAGCAGGCGATAATAATTGTTAATCAATACGCACATAATTTCGAAAAGTCATATAACTCCTGAAAGTCAGAGGTGTGCGACGTGGGTTCGAACCCGAGACCCTCTGCATTGCAGTCTGTTGGTCCATTAACATATAAAAAAACAAGCTTTTGATCGCGGCTTCGGTCGCGTAGCATGTAGCTTATGTTACTCGGTGATAATATAATTTTTAAATGGTGAAAGAATAGTTAAAATCGGTTGAGCAGTTTTTGAGGTAAATTCTTAGAAACAAAAACCTTCCTCTTTATAATATTATAAAAAAAAATACATTAATAAGTGTAGATACATTATATTTATAAACATAAAATCAATTATTTTAATCGCTACATACCCCTGTTCCTCTTTCCTAATTTATTGTGCCCTTCAGGTGCATAATGTACTAATTAGTTTATTAGTCCATCTTTGTATAACATTATGGAATGCATAATAATATTGTCTTACGTTTACGGGCATTTTATATAGATTGAAATTAAACAACTTTATATGGATGATATCGCGTTGTTTTTTTTTTTTAACTTTATTATTTAACTTCTATTATTGTTAAACACTTTTACGAGGTACTAATAATAATATCAGCCCTATATTAATCTGTCCCACTGCTGGGCACGGGCCTCTTTTCAGTGTGAAAAGGATTAGGCCATAGTCCACCATGCTGGCCCAGTGCGGGTTCGCATACTTCACATATCATTGAGAACATTACGGAGAACTCTCAGATATGCAGGTCTCCTTACGATGTTTTCCTTTACCGTTAAAGCAAGCGATAATTAACTATTTAATACGCATATAACTTTGAAAAGCCAGAGATGCGTATCTTGGGATCGAACTCGAGACCTCTACGAGTTACTACGAGTTATTGTTTACTCTTATTCAAACTATTTAAATAAAGAAACGATTTAGATTTAATTTTACACTTTCTCCGACGTTTCGGTTGCTTTTCAGAAGTCATTATCATGAGGAGATTCTCTAAAATTATATAATAAAAGTGTTTTATATAAAATTCGTATTAAGTCATTTAATTT
The DNA here is from genome assembly GCA_963675205.1 of Catocala nupta. NCBI lineage: Eukaryota > Metazoa > Arthropoda > Insecta > Lepidoptera > Erebidae > Catocala > Catocala nupta. The sequence goes on along the minus strand of OY776102.1, from coordinate 19,108,976 downwards.
TAAATATGGAAGGCAATAAAATATTGAGTGTTGAGCACTTTAATCGTTCTTTATCCATTTTCAAAACTATATCATTAAGTAATGAAACCTTACTTTCATCTTTATCTCACTAAGTATTAATGGTGAGTTAATATTTGTGCAAGTAAGTGTACGTAATTCTCGCCGTGCGGAACACGAGTGGCATAGAACCAGTTCAAACTTTAACTAACTAGTTACTTGCCCCCGCGAGTACTTGTGTGTATGGATGTGTAGTACTTGATGGAAATAATAATAATAATATATTCTATCACATACACACAACACCATCTAGCCCAAACTAAGCAGAGCTTGTACTATGGGTACTAGACAATGGATAAAAATACATATACATACATATTATACATAGAAACACCCAGACCAAGACAAACATCTATGTTCATGCACACAAATTTTTGACTTGTGCGGGTATCGAACCCGCGATCTCAGGCCTGGCAGTCGGTTACACTAACCACTACGCCATCGAAGCCGATTTTAAATTATGTTGATCTAATTATTATTGACGGTATGGGATTGTCAGTACCAGCTATGAAGCGCCTGCTTGAATAATTTATTGTTGGTCTGTTAAATTATTTTTTTGGAAGCGAACGCGAAATGAAAATAATGATTACCTATTTAACTAGCCTCTTTCTAACTCATTTAGTGATGACATGATATTAACAGTAGGTTAATATCATGTTATGATTATTTTTCATTGGATTTTGTTCATGGCTTCGGTCACCTAAATGTATGTAAATTTTATCCTTCGGGAACAGTACAATTTCTTGATGAAAGGTGCTCTATTTCGTATCCTGACAACGTGTTTGTGAAATGTCATCACGATCGGCCGAGTAGTTAAGGCGTGCAATCTAACGAAGAAACTTACATTTGCATTTATAATATAAGTTAGCATTCAGATGAATGCTAACTTATACGGTTAAAAGGTCACATAATATACGAGTTTGATAGCGGTTTATTTATTAAAATTTTCAATTTCTTCAATAGTCGAATTATGTTTTTTCCAGCAGCAATGTTCACGGGAATACTAAGTTGGTGGTCAACTCAATGTCATAAATATAGTTATTTCAAGGTACCCGATATTGCTTGATTAATTAAAATATTTTATTTATACACACACGCTATATATTCTAGTCAACAGTAAGCAGTAATGCAAAAAGTAAGTTGTTGACGAATTGTAATAAAACATGGAGCTTATTGATTATTGATAGCTAGACCTAAAGTCTCCAGAGGCATGTACGTCATATTAGAACAGCTAAGATTTCAACAATAAATCTATACTGATATTATAAAGCTGAAAATATTGTTTGTTTGGTTGAACGCGCTGATCTCAGGAACTACTGGTTTGAACTGAAAAATTCTTTAAGTGTTGCATAGCCCATTTATCGAGGATGGCTACAAGCTATATAACATCACGCTACGACCAATAAGAGTGGAGCATCAGTGAAAAAAGTGGCAAAGACGGAGAAAATTCTCTTATGTGACGCATACGATGTTGCGCTTCAGCTCCGAAGAGTTATTTGACTCCATCCCACCTTCCCCCTTCCTTTTGAGAACCACACGTGCCGTTCTTCGTAACCACCGATGGACGGTTAGCACAATGCCATCTCGCACCGAAATGTTCAGCAATTGCTTTTTATGCCGTACCATACAACTTGGGAACAGTCTTCCGGCACATGTGTTCCCTTCCTTCTATGACATTGGGTCCTTCAAACGTAGTGTGAAGAAGCATCTGGTCAGACCGGCTTGACACTGACGACGGCTAGAAGACATCTGTTTTCTCCTCGTAGTCACTGTCTCTGGACTGTAATTGGGCTTTCCATCAGGTCCCTTAAAAACACTTTGCCCGGTCAGGAAAAAAATGGCTAATGAGTAATATGTGGGTAATCAACGTATGCATACTCAAGAAATTGTTAGTAACAGTAAGGAGTCTGGTACTTTGACTAGTAATGGATGCGTCTTCTTATTTTGTATTTAATAAGACAAATCCCGCACTAGGAATAATTCCTGTGTTGTGTGGGATATTACAAACATTCAAACAACGGACACAAAGAACATCCAGACTCGGAACAACCATTTGTGGATCACACAAATTTTTGTCTTCTATTACGTGGAACCTGAAATCATGGCTACTGAATAGATGATGTATGATAACCCCTTCGAAGATACAGGCATGAGACTATGTATGTATTAATAAAATTTACGAGCCATACATCGTATATGGCACGTGCGCCTCCTTTACATCAGCATTTTACGTCGCCTCATATAAATTGTGTAAATCAACACCAGTGTGCGGTCATACCTTATAATCGGCGGTACTCATTTATAGTAATTGTTGTATCATACATTTTACCATAAGTTACGTAGTAGTTAAGAGACCAATAAATTGCATCTCATTTTAACTTTCAGTGATCTTTCACTTCAAACTACAAAGTTGTGTGGGATCCATTCAGCAATGCATACATAAAGTCTAGGATAAAATAACTGAACATAGGAATTCTCCATGTCCAAGAAAACTTCTATCAGCTGGTTCTAATAACACTCTGAAAAGCATTTTAAAAATGCGTTTCAAGTAAGTACTTATTATATTTACAACTAGTATAAAATTGTCATAAAAATTTGAAGACTGTTCAAGAACTCCATGAAATACTGATTTATGTTTTAGCGTGGTTTATTATGAGGTGAAGTTAGACTCTTCAATTCTTCGTATAATATAACCCGGTAATCTGTTATATTTCTGCTAAGTATCTGCATCCGCAAGCGGAAGCTACATTTTACGTATTAAAAATAAAAAAAGCGGCCTAGTGAGAGTCGGATTCGCCCGTGAAGGGTTACGTAGCAGCAAGTAACATAATATAAAAGTTCTTGTAGTTCGTAATAACTTTGATCGTTTTAATATTAGTGTATTTGTACAGATTTATTATAAAAAAAAAATTGTTCACAGTTTATGCATAAGGTTTATGTTTATGAAATTTAATTTTTTTTTTATTTTTATATTTGTGTTAATTGAATGATAGGTATATTGCGGTTTACGATTTATGACGTATTAAAAAAAACTACTTACTAGATCTCGTTCAAACCAATTTTCGGTGGAAGTTTACATGGATATGTACATCGTATATTTTTTTCAGTTTTATCATTCTCTTATATTAGAAGTTACAGGGGGGGGACACACACATTTTACCACTTTGGAACTGTCTCTCGCGCAAACTATTCAGTTTAGAAAAAATTATATTAGAATCCTCAATATCATTTTTGAAGACCTATCCATAGATAGCCCACAGTACGGGTTTAATGAAAAAAAATTTTTGAGTTTCAGTTCTAAGTATGGGGAATTTATTGTTCTTTTTTCTATTTTTGTGTGAAAATCTTAATGCGTTTCACAGAATACATCTACTTACCAAGTTTCAACAGCATAGTTCTTATAGTTTCGGAAAAAGTGGCTGTAACATACGGATGGACAGAGAGACATGACAAATCCATAAGGGTTCCGTTTTTTACCACTTGGCTACGGAATCCTAAAAACCTCCTTTTTATAATTTATTCCTGTGGGCTTTTACAAATATTCTTACAACGGACAAAATAAACATCCAGATGTAGAACAACTATTTCTGGATCTCCCAAGTTTTTGTCCTATGTGGAGAAGTGTAGCGGTAAACTTGCAGTCACTTCGTCCTTGTTCTTTGCAACACTTAATTGGCAAATTAAATGTTATAAATGTGTTGTCCATGATAATATATACAATACTAATTTATGTAGCGCGCAGTAGAAGGTTAAAGTGCGACAACGTGCGCGGCCGCACGGTTAAGTCGGAGCCGTTGCCGCGCCTCCCGCGTCTCGCCCAGTCAGCGCTCGTGAGTCGCGCAATCACGCTGCCACAAGATGTGCGTGATTATTTGTTCCGTCTCGGCGGCTCTCTCTCTTTCGAAACTTATTTGCTTATTAACTATTACATCTGTAACCTGTGTTGTATTTGTTAACGACAAATTAAACTCGTTCAAGATGTGCGTGCCTATGTGACTTTCATTGCAAGACTGAATCCTTGACCACGCCCTGTTATATTTCTTTATTTCTCAATATTTAACTTGTTTTTCTTTCTGTCTAGTGTCATAGTCAAATATTGCCGGGAAAATAAAAGAAATAAATGCTTCCCGATTTCGCTAGCTCGGATATATGGAAAGAATATGCAACGATTGAGCTGCTAAAATAGCATATCTGTTGACCATGACATATTATATACAATACTAATTTATTTATTTCTCAGTATTTAACTTGTTTTCCTTTCTGTCTAGTGTCATAGCCAAATATTGTCGGGGAAATAAAAGAAATAAATGCTACCCGACTTCGCTAGCTTGGATATATGGAAAGAATGTGAAAAGATTGAGCTGTCAAAATGGCATACCTCGGACAAGCTACCGATCGTCGCCCGGTGGGTCGCACAAGATATCGCGCGAAAGATGAAAGAGCAAAAGTTCTGAAGGATAAATGTGCCCGATTGGTCTTACTTCGCAAAAACAAAAAGGAATGGTGTATTTTAATGTCGAAGGCTAAAATCCACTTTGGGTCACTAAGCCAGTGAAGTAGTAAATAAGTAGGTCTCGGTCTTTAGAATATTAATGCACGCTCTTTCAGTTAACGACAATAACGACAGACTCTTTATTTAACACATCCAAGACATTGCATGAATAAATTATAGATGGCGCTACTAGTCTTACAGAAACATTATGGTATATAATTATAACACTCCTACTTAACAAAATATTTCTAAAAATAATAATTCAAGTAACAATTAACAAACTTAAATTTTAATTAGGAACAAGACCTATCATTCCTAAAAATTTATAATGCTTTGCTGATAATAAACCCTTGGTTAAGAGATCAGCAGGCATATCTAGAGTTGATACATATTTCACATGAATTACATTATCCTTTATAGCATCTTTAATATAATGATAACGCACATCACTGTGCTTAGTTCAATTCAGAGACTGGTGATTTGAAGATCATTTTAATGCACTCTGATTATCACAATGTAACTTAACAATGCTTAATTTACCTGTTATTTCATATATCAAATTTCTCAAGTATGTAGCTTCCCTTGCTGCCTCCGACAATGCTACATACTCAGCTTCGGTACTGGATAAGGATACAGTTTTCTGCTTCCTGCTTTGCCATGATATAACAGAACCAGCCATAGTAAAGCAGAAACCAGTGTAGGATTTCCTGTCTAAAATATCACTTGCCCAATCGGCATCTACAAAACCTTCTAATTCTATATTATTAACTTTGCTATATTTCAAACAATAATGTTTAGTTTTTTGTAAATATTTCAACACTCTTTTAGCTTGATTAAAATGAGTTTCATTATAGCCATTATTAAATTGACTTAGGTAACTAATGGAATAAGCTATGTCAGGTCTAGACAGAACAGCTAAGTACATTAGACTACCTATCAGTCTTTGATAAGGAACATCCGTTAAACAATTTTCAGCCTTTTCAAGATTCAACTTACATTCTATAGGAGTATCAATAGATCTACAATTGAACATTCCAAATTTATGTAACAGCTGTTCTATATATTGTTCTTGATCTATTTTTACAGTATTTAATTTTCTGTCTACATGCACTCTCATGCCTAAATAGCGTTTTACACAACCTAAATCTTTTATCTTAAATTCTGAGCTTAAAACAGTTTTCAAATTATCAGTTTCCTCTTTACAGTTTGAAAAGATCAGAAAATCATCGACATAAACAGCTACAATTATTTTAACATTCTCACTAACTTTTGTAAATAAACATGGTTCATTGCTTCTTATTTTAAAACCCAATTTACATAAACAATCTTTAACTCTCTTATACCACATTAAGGATGATTGTTTAAGTCCATATATTGCTTTCTTAAGTTTTAAAACCTTGCCTTTATCTGTACAATCAAAACCTACAGGAAGATACATACAAATATTCTCATTCAAGTGTCCATTTAGAAAAGCAGTTATTACATCGAGGTGAGTAATGTCCATATTCCACTGTGTACTAAGAGCAAATAACATTCTTAGAGTTGAATGTTTCACTACAGGAGCAAATGTGTCCACATAATCAATTCCACTTTGCTGTGAAAAACCTTTAGCCACAAGCCTTGCCCTATATCTCAATTTATCATTTACATAAATTTTTTTATTTAATACCCACTTGCACTGTACTATGGAGGTATCACTTGGTATATTAATGAGCTCCCAAGCATCATTGTACTCAAATGACTGTAACTCTTCACGCATGGCCAGCTTCCATTGTTCTGCTTCCGGTCCATTCAGCGCTTCTGAAAAGTCAATCTCCTCAGCACCTGGTAAATTGTTTGATGTACACATGTTTGAATAACCAAAACGGTTTGGTGGTCTTCTCTGTCTCCTATCTCCAACCTCTTCACCAACTCCAAGACTTTGAAGCTCACCTGTTGAAATATCGGTTGATGTGATGGAATCAGTTGAAGTATCCACATGAGTCTCATCTGGATCCATATAATCTGATGAATCATAACTTGGACTAGACGGAGATTCATTTATGTTAGTATCCCCCACTGAATCTCTGTTCTCTATACTAGATTCTTGCACATTATGTAGTGTCTCAGTCTCTTCTCTTTGGGTTAAGTTCTGTTCATCATTCTGTATCCATATAGCATTTTCTTCTGGATTTTCAATTCCATGCTTTACTTCCATCACTATTATGTCTCTCTTTTCAGTGACAACATTTTTCTTCGGATCATAGACTCGATATCCCTTTACAGTATCAGAGTACCCAACCAATATGAATTGTTCTGCCTTTTTATCCCATTTCATTCTTTTTCCTTTGGGAACATGTACCATCACCGGGCTTCCGAATAGACGTACATGGCTTAAGTCAGGCTTCCTTTGATGCCACACTTCATAAGGTGTTTTGTTTACTAAGCTAGATGTAACACATCTGTTTTTCAAGTAAACTGCAGTATGAACAGCTTCTGCCCAAAATTTCTTATCAAGTTTTGCCTCAAAAAGCAAACATCTGCCTTTTTCTACAACAGTTCTGTTGGCTCTCTCGCTGACACCATTCTGCTCAGGGGCATATGCAGTAGTCCTTTGATGAATTATACCTTCATTTGCCAAAAAATTGCCCATTACACCATTACAAAATTCATCTCCGTTGTCAGTTCGAAATATCTTGATTTTTCTGTTTTGTTGGTTCTCAACCATAGCTTTAAAATCCTTAAATCTTTGGAAAACTTCATTTTTGTGTTTGAGAAAATAAATGAATGTCATCTTACTGTAGTCATCCACAAGAAGCAAGAAGAATCGTGAACCGCCAATTGACTTTGTCTCCATAGGCCCACACACATCTGCATGGACTAATTGTAGTGTCTCCGTGCTGGTATTTTCACTACGTGAGAATGGCAGCCTTGTTTGTTTGCCTTCACAACAGGTTATACAGTTCTCCTTCTTTGTGTCGCTAGGAGAAGAAAAATTCACTCCTTCTACAATGCCATTTCTCATTTTATTTAAATCACCACTATTGATGTGTGCTAGGCGCCTGTGCCATAATTCTGCACTTGCCAATGCTGGTGCTGCTAACATACAATCTGTTGTTTTTAAATTCAACTTGTAAACACCATTTATCAAATATGCAGTGGCTACTATTTCATTCTTCATATTTCGAATATGGCAATTGTTATTTTCAAACACAACTTTGTTGACATTTTTTATAAGCTCACTCACTGACAACAGGTTTGTTGACAATTTTGGAATATTATTTTCACGTCCCCGGAGCACTTTAGGTACCCGACCTTTGTACTATCGGCTACCGTAATTTCTGACATAACTGACATAAAATTAGCATTTTCTAGCCAATTTTCATTCGATGTCATGTGCGCACTCGCGCCGGAGTCAATATACCACTAAACGCATTCGTTTGTTTGTTTTTCTGCAATAACAGACATTGATTTCTAAAGTGCCCGATTTCTTTGCATTTGTAGCACACAATCACTTTTTTTGACTGCATTTTAGACACCATAGACGTTTGTTGTTGTTGACAGCCATTTTTATTTGTTTGCCACGTCTTCGAGTATGTTCTATTTGCAGCGAATGCAGCGCCACTGGTGTCCAAATTTAAAGAAACTTCCAAATCTATCAATTTCGATTTTATAGAATCTGTGGTAATCTGTATTCCAGAATGTTCTATTGCCATGATCATAGGAGAATACTTTTCCGGCAAACCTACTAATAATAATGATCCAATCCATTCATCTGTTATGGCGAACCCGGTTCCTTTCAATCTTTGTGCTGTCTCGACAACTTGCGTTACATAATTAGTCATAGAATCACAGTTTTCTTGCCTGATTGAAATCAAATGTCGCAGAAAAGTGATTTTTCTTGAAAAATCTGAGTCATCAAACATGTTTTTCAGCTTTGTCCACAGCTCGAACGAGGTTTTCGTTTCCTTAATATGAACATACAGCCCTGAATCGATAGTCAATATTAACTTTGCCTTAGTCCTTTCGTCGTCTGCAGTCTTTGTTTCTGCACCGGGCACAGGCGTCTTGATGTACTGGATCATGCCCTCTAGCACTAACAAATTTTCTGCCGCGAAACTCCACTCGTCATAATTTTTCCTCCCTTTCAGTTTGGGAACACTTTGTATATAGTTTAAAGCCATTATCTACAGAAAAGTTAAGCATTTTTCTTAAACTGTAATACTAATTTCTTAAGAAAATCAGGACATTTGCCCATAACCTATTAATACACGCTCTTTCAGTTAACGACAATAACGACAGACTCTTTATTTGACACATCCAAGACATTGCATGAATAAATTATAGACGGCGCTACTAGTCTTACAGAAACATTTTGGTATATAATTATAACATAGAAAACAACAATCAAACATATGCATGATGGTAAATAAAAGATATGTAACTACTTACGCCTAATTGAATAAAGTCTCCAATAATATTGTCTTACGTTTACGCGAATGTCAAACATTGAAATTAAACTGCTTTAAACAGATTTTATCAGTTCACGTGATAAAATCTATAGTTTAATTTCAAAGTCAGTTTAAATAAAAAATCATTAAGGAAAAATCTTCGATTAAATCTAATGAAGAGATATGTCTCTTGCTCGCTCATAAAAAAAAAGATAATTATCTTTGCGTTTATATAAAATGCAACTCACTGCGCTGTTAATCTAGTGACGGAAATATTTTTCTTTAGCATTACCAGCATTATAAGCAGCGAAATGAAAATGATTGATGTGTGATATTCAAAAAGCAAAGACACTGTCTGTGCATCAAAGATATAAAAAAAAAACTCAAATAAACTAATTAGAGTTTCTGAATCTGATACCATGTTTTTTTTGTCTATTTGTTTGTAGGCTGGCTTGCGCAATGGTAATGAACATGAACTAGTATTTCATATTGTCACGTATTTATAACCCACAGTATACCCACATTTTGCTTACTATGATTTGAGGACCGCCATTATTAGGAACAAGCCTATTGCCATCTACTGGACACAGTTCAAAACTCTATGGTCCTACTAAGAATTTCTATACAGAAAATTCTATACCACTCTTCTATACTTAGAAATCAAACCCAAGATATCAAACACAGCAGTTGCATTCACTATCGCCACGCCACTGAAGTAGACGCAAGCCGTTATATTATGAGAGTAATCTTTAAAGAGATACAAGTACATCGAATGTTTAAGTTTTGGCATACAAACACGATATATCAAGTGAAATGTTAGTAAAAATAGTTCCGTTTCAAAGTATAATACTGCCATAAATGCTAAAGAGCTCAAACAAAAGCATCTCCTGTACCATTTGCACGTAAAGCGTAGTGATTATGACAATATCCTCTTCAAAACGTATAATAATATCACAAGTTGCAAGGAAGTTTCTGTTGTGTGTTTTAACCGTGTTATTAAGAAATAATTATTTATTCCACTTATTTGTTCTACCACTAAGTAGATGCCAGGCCACTTTCCTCACATCTCTCTCTATCTAGAACCACGCCTCAGAAAGCATGTAATCCGTTGGTACTACGCTTGATCGCTCTCCGGTCTTGTCGGATTGTTGTCCCATCGAACTATGATAGCAACGAAATAGAGAGTGCATTTGTGTTTGCATACACTTGTGCACTATAATATTACCTGTGTAAATGTCCAGTCACCGTTATATTTGGCTGCCTTGACCAAAATTCAATTTGTAGCATGTTATCTAGAGTCACTATAGACCTTTCTTTAAAGCAGTCCAAGTCGTCTCACCATTTCTGGTTTTAGCAACCCAATAGGTTGTAATTTTGGACCATTTGTATTTTTATATATGACAGATATATTTAGCACATATAAAAAGAAACTAACTCCCAGTTTAAATAACTTGTCAAAATAAAACACATGACATGTTAAGTCATTTACCGGCCGCTGCTAAATCAGTCACTTAATCACAGCAGTTAACAAGTGGTTCAAATATCTGTTAAGTATTTTTTGTGTTGATTTTCCTATTAGAAACTGGGTATAAGTCATGAAAATGAAAATGTGAATTTTAAGGAACTCTCTACTACTTAAAATTCACTAAAGTAAGTAGAGAATAACTCTCGCTCCAACTTTAAAAAGTTCGACTTGCAAGGCAACTTTACTCTACAGAAAATATCAGTCAAATATCTTAGTGTTATGTTCATGCAAAAAAGTAGCGATAGCCTAGTGGGGAACCGCTGGACGGCCAAGCAGAGGTCTCGAGATCGAAAAGGAAAGGCTCCCTCTCGGAACTCTCCATAAAATTCTTGAAGATACCTATTTGAAGTCTGCCAACCCGCTCTGGGCCAGCGTGGTGGACTATAGCCTAACCCTTCTCACACTGAAAAGAGGCTCGTGTCTAGCAGTGGAACAGGCTGATATTATATATATGTTCTTGAGGGTAGTGGAGAACTGGAGTCCCTTAACTAAATTATTGGCAGCGGCACACCGGTGGCCAAACACAATAGGTTTTTAAATATGTCAACAATTAACAGTGTAACGATACGCTGGACAGTTAATTGGACCAGAAATCTTGGCTCTTTACGCTGGCAAGTCAATGTTTTACGTGAAAATATGACTTTAACTTGTGTGTTCCTTAATCGTCTACTACTGAGACAGCTACCATCTGAGTATCACCATGACTATGGCTGCTTAAAAGCAATGTGCAATTCTTAATAGTCAAATAATTTAAATAGCTTAAAATCGTAAATACTACAGTTAGTTAAACTAGTAGTTTACTAGTTTCATAGTTCCAATAAACAACGCGGTATAATCCGTATAAAATAGTTTAGTTAAAATGTCGTATGTTAAAATATTAAATCACATATTATATAATTCCAATGCCCAGTTTTCTCTGCAGTTGAAATTAAAAAGTGATAAAACGAATTGTAAATAAGTTTACCTAGCGTTAACAGAATAAACACAATTCCTTACAAACCTTGATAAACAAAAATATAAAATTAACACCTAGCTAATCGCAACAACGAGATCCCATGAGGTGCATTAATAACCGTGTCCATTACTCACCGTAATTCCCGGGATAGTCCGGGATGTCGCCGCTAATCCCGAGGGCCCGGGACGCTGGCGCAACACTGGAACAATGGTCCGTAATTAGAAATACAATTGATGACTAATTAAGCTTGTTATGCAGCAGTTATTATTTGCTTAACGATGTTTGTGGTTTCGTATATTTACAATGTAAATAGCATGAAATTGTATTCTTTTGTAGTAGGGCGTCAACCCATGCTTCTATCGCTGAAGGAGTAGGCAAAGGTGTATTAAAAGAAAGAAGAAAAGAAAAATAAAGAAAATATTTATTTTGGCACACAAAGTATACAAAATAAAAATAAAACAGAACAATAATAAAACTAGAAAAATAAAACAAATACTAACACTATAATTAAAAATTAAATTATAATTAAATTTATTACATACATATTCTGCCAGATATGTTTTAGGTCCCATATAATAAGATTTTTTTTATGCGTTAATGGGCAAACGAGCAGACGGATCGCCTGATGGTAAGCGATTACCGCCACCCATGGACACCCACTACACCAGACGAGTCACAAGTGCGTTGACGGAGTACGCTCTTTTCTTGAAGGTTTGAAAAATAGAGCTTATGACCGTCTAGCGGGTAATGTTCCAGACTCGATGCTGAATGAATACTGAGAATTTTTTAACAGAAGATCTCAAATTGTTCTGTCTGACCCAGCAAGCTATAGACCTCATGCATAGCTGTCGTTTTATCGCGGCACCATTGAGGCAATCGCTATTTCAGTTGCCAGTAAAGTTCCTAATCTACCACCTTGATGTCATAGCGACCTCTCCCTAACAACCATTACGTGATAAAAAACAAGGTTTGATCTATACAATAGTACTTTCTAAAGGCGCCATAGTTGTTTTATAAAGTAGGTCGCCTACCGGAAAATGTCAATCCGGAACTCCAAGGCAAACAAAATATTAAGAATTCAAAGTTACGCTGTGTGGTCTACTTCAAGGTACGATTTAGAAAAACAAAACGTTACGTACCGAAATTTGGGACGAATTTCCGAATTAATGGGTTTACGAATAACACGCAACATCGGCCAGAAATTTTGGAATTTTGGCATTTATGTTTCATGGTAGGCCTTCAGATAAGCTTTCAACTAACCTCTGCCTGCGACCGAGCGCACTTTGACCACTTTAACCGTAAACTTTGTTATGATACAGTCTACTTTTGTTTGAACAACTTGAGTTATTGCAATGCAGTATGTTTGAAGTTTACCTTTTCTTATAAGGTTTTAAATGAGATTTATCACAATGCAGTCGTGTTATCATTTAACTTTACACACACACACCTATAGATCATCACAAACTATTGAGACATTTCCTTTTTTTTGAGAATGTCATCGGTGAACAGTAGATTGATATTGAAATTAAACTACTATATACGGATTTTATCGCGTTGTTTATTAATCACTGTATTATATAATATTGAAACGTTACACTACTATTACTATTGAATTTTACTAATATAAAAGCTAATAAAATTATTTAAACTATTAAAACTATTTATATTTAGGTTTACACTTTCCCCGACGTTTCGGTTGCTTTTCAGCAGCCATGGTCACGGGGAGACTAAGATGGTAGTAGTCCCAATGTTCCAGTGTAGTTATTTCAGGCATAATGTACTCTATTAGCTGAGCTGAGGAATATGCAGAACTACTTAAGCATTGCTTCACAACTGGCTATCTGTTGTGGGACAATAAATTCTACATGCAAGTCGATGGTGTAGCAATGTGCTCCCCAGTATCGCCTGTTGTTGCCGATATATATATATAGAGGACTTCGAGGCTCGAGCATTACAGACTGCCCCCATCACACCCAGGATTTATAAGAGGTTTGTAGATGATACTTTTACAATACTACCAACAGGTAGTGTTAGTGTATTCCTAGAACATCTTGATTCCATTAATAACAACATCCAATTTACTATGGAATTAAAGGCAAATAATTCATTAGCATTCTTAGATGTACTTGTCATCAGGAATCCTGATCATACTTTGAGCCACACTGTGTATAGGAAAAAGACCCATACAAATAGGTACTTGAACGGTGAATCTCACCACCATCCTAAACAGTTAGCTACCGTGGGAATGTATTTGTTTTAGAGAGCCCACGGGATCTGTAACAAGAAACACCTGGACGCCGAGCTTCAACATGTCAAGCAAGTACTGCAAGACAACAAACTCCAACAGCCGCGCCGCTGTCACAGATCCCGAAAAAAGCCAGCCACAGTCGAGCGCCAGCCTGCTATACTGCCTTATGTAAGGGGTGTCACTGACAAGATTGGCTACATCTTGAAGCGAGCTTCAATCAACACATACTTCAAGCCGCCAACGAAGATAAGTCAATTTTTACCATCCGTCAAGTGCCAATTACCTTTACAAGATGCAGGGGTCTATAAAATAGATTGTGACTGCGGACTCTCACTTGACTTTGACTTGGTCAAACCAAGAGAAGCATAGGCACCCACATTAAAGAACACACAGCTGATGTAAAACACAAACGATTGTTGAAGTCTGCTGTGTGTGAACATGTACAACAGGGGACCACCAACCAACACCTGAGATTTGACAAACCACAGATGATTCTCGCTAAAGAACACCGATTCCTACCTAGAATGCTTCGCGAGGCTATTGAAATAAAAAAACATCCTAATTTCAATAGAGAAGATGGTTGGAATGTAACACCAGCTTGGGATCCAGTAATTCAAAAAGTTAAACCCAAAAAGAAACAAACCACAGCTAGACTTCATGATACTTTGAGCTCTTCATGCGTAAATAGAAACACCAACGAAATTATGTTCGGGTACTTTGAAATAACTACACTGGAATATTGAGACAACTACCATCTTAGTCTCCCTTTGAATGGTCAAACAGCCTGCATGGGGCTGCTGAAAAGCAACCGAAACGTCGGGGAAAGTATAAACCGAAATATAAATAGTTTTAATAATTTTATTAGCTTTTATATTAGTAAAATTCAATAGTAATAGTAGTGTTGCATTTCAAAATTATGTAATACAGTGATTAATAAACAACGTGATAAAATCCGTATATAGTACTTTAATTTCAATGAATAACATTCGCGTAAACAGAACACAATATTAAGTAGATTGATATTTTCTTCACATATATAGACCCGATTCTCTTTAGCGTCTCTTAGCGTAGCAGTGTATTATGTCGAGCGTAAATGTCATACCACATATTTTTCAGGTATCAGCTGTAAGACTGCTCCCCACTCGCAACTTCAAGTCGCCAATGATGAATTCGCTGCACCCATCGATCAAATATACATTGATCGATGGCTGCACCCGATAGAAGTGCTGTTTTTCATAGCTCCAATATGATACCTGAAATGGCTAACCAGCCTCGGTAAGGTTCAAGTCACTTTAGGTACGAACTATCCTATAAGTGTATATTTTAAATGTATACCTGTAAGATAGTTCGGATCGTAGAAAAGCTTCTAAGCTTCTATTCTGAGTTTTAGCAATTCTATTTGGAAAACACTTCCACCCTACATAAGAATGCAGTTAAATAACCTTAAATTATATTCTAGTGGTAGAGTGGGTTGGTAGCCAGCAAAGCAGAAAGCCGTGGTGGTTTTAATTGTTAGGCTCGAAATTCAAACAAGCCCGACAAAACCTCCTCGTTTCCCTGTGGTGAGGTGGTATGTACAAGGTGCATTCCTCGACGTAAAACAAATAGGATGGATTAGTAGCTACCAATTCATGCTATTTATTTAGACTTCACAGAGCCTCTTTAAAAGCTTTTAAAGAGGCTCTGTGAAGTCTGTAGAGGCAAAGTTCTTTGTTCCTTGATAGCAGAGGAGCATGTTTTCGCAGGATTATCAACGCGCGAACGATACTTCTGGAGTTGCGGGCATCCATAAACGGTAACAAATTACTCTCAAGGGATTTGCATGCTTGTTAACAGCGTCACGTTTACATTCTAGGTCTTGAACTTGCAACTTGATATTATTAATGTGAAATTTTGTGAATATGATATATTTTTGTTTTCTAAATCACGAGTAAACTTTTCAATAGATTTAGATGAAACTTGGCATATGGTGGCAGAAAATTTCTCATAGTAACTGGAGTGGTTCAGTCAAACTGGACCCCAGGTCTCTTAAATATTGCCAAGTCGTCCAAGATAATTTACTAAGGCATGTTTAGGGCATTTTATGGTAGGTACGAAAGAGAAAAAAAAATGCACATATTACCTGCAGTAAAATAAATATACAACATTTTTTATCGTCGCCTGTCAACGCTTACTTGTTTTCAGTTTTCAACATATTTTTATACTTACTAGCGGTCGCCTAGTGCTCGAAATTCGACCAAAGTTTGCCTGTGAGATATTGCTGATATAATATATGTTATTATATATTGATATATGTAACCATAGATACGCGCTTCGACTGCGTGTGTCAAATGCATGGTGGTGTGCATGTAGTGTTTTTTTATTAATTTAATGTATTTCTAATGCATATTTTATATAAATATTAGAATTTGCCCCTCCTTCTTCATAAAAACTTTAACTGTGCCAAATGTCATAATCCTCCATCCACGCAATTTTCATAAAAAGGGGTACAAAGTTTTT
This sequence comes from Catocala nupta, assembly GCA_963675205.1. Lineage (NCBI taxonomy): Eukaryota > Metazoa > Arthropoda > Insecta > Lepidoptera > Erebidae > Catocala > Catocala nupta. Next base: position 19,092,770 of record OY776102.1, on the reverse strand, counting down.
GCTCACGTATTAATATATAGATAAATATTTTATTAACTTAATACCAGTGAACGTAAACTTAATAAAATATTGAAGCAGTACTTTTATACTAACCCTAGTTTATTATTGATACCACAGCTACTTATTCAACTCTACTACTAAAAAAATAACGTTACTGTTAATATGGCAAGATAGCTTTTGGCTGTTCTGTTTTAGTTTATTAATTTGATGTCAATGTCAAGACCGCAATCCCATTAGTATAATCATATGTTCGTTACTACAGCTACTCGGCCCAGTTTTATTAGGGTCCGCCCACTTTGTGTAGTTTCAGTGGTACAATTTTTTTCAGTGAGAATCGTATCTAATTTTATAAATGCGACTATGGGTTTGTTTGTCACGCTTTCACGCCTTAATACATACATACATATATAGATTCACGCCTGTTTCCCAGAGGGGTTGGCAGAGACTGCGGATTTCCATTTCTACGATCCTGACACACTTCTCTGGCTTCATTCACTTTCATCACATTCCTCATACACCCCCGTCGGTTTAAGATGCTCTTAACCTGGTCTTTGTCTAAAACGCCTCCGATCTGATCGAGAAACGTTCGCCTTACGACTGTTCCATTCACACTAGCCTTATAAACTTTCTTAGTCAGTCTTTTCTCGTCCATTCTTTCTACACGCCTTAATTTTGCCGAAAGTTCATATACACGTTATCAAGGTAACTTATAAGGACATAGGTACATTTAATCCAAAAAATGTACCTAATCTAACCTAACCTAACATAAATTTATGCGAGCGAAGCCGTGGGAATAATCCAGTACTTCCATATTTTATTTCCGTTCACTGCTAATTACTTTTGTACATAAATATCGTATTTCTGAAACCTACAAATTGAACACGAAAGCCAATTGTATGCGTATATGGTTACTTCGTTCTGTTCTGATTCGGTTAATTCGTATCATTAAGTAATTTTGCATTTTAAATTGAACACACATCTACATATATGTACTTAATTACGGGTGTTTCAAGTTCCAAATGAGCACAAAATAAAAATTGAACAAAAATGCTGCTCTTGGCAAATCCATACATTTCTTATAATAATAATAATTATATGTTTACTTTATCTTAGCCACCATGTACGGTACTAGCTCAGTAGCTAGTACCGTACATGGTGGCTAATGAGGCATCACCGTTAAGTATCAGTATACTTAACGGTGATGCCTCATTAGTGCGTTGCGTCGTCGCAGTGGATCAACGCATTGTATGCTTCACCTGCGTTGCGACGACGCACGACGTCGCAGCGCAAGAAGACGACGCACGTCCGCTGTCCGTTGATTACCTCAGTTAGTCTCCACAATGGATCGGAACAAACGTGTTTTATTGGTGCTTTTATTGCGCCAACGCCGAAATAAAAGTAGAAACAATAAAAGATTGTGGATATCACCCCTGATTGCATTAAGAAATAGTGATGGTCAGTTTTTAGCAGTGGAATACTGTCCGTCGTCGCACCGGAGCTCCGACAACGCAGTGCATCGCCCTCCCCTCTCGTTCGTCGATCCGTTGAAACGTCGCGTGCGACGACGCAACGCATTAATGTGGCATGTCAGAAAAATTCATGAAAAACGATGCAGCGTCGACGCTGCGACGACGCAACGCAAACGCAACGCAACGCAACGGAATAACTGTCTATAAACAGCGGCTGTCGGCTGCCACTAACCATCAGAGTCACCTAATGGTAAATTGTAGCATATTCACCTACACAAAAAAAAAAAAAATGTGTAAAGTATCTTCCCTCGTTATAACTTGATATATGTACATTGTACATATATAACAGATTCGTGCAATTATAGCTACGCTTCTTTGAAATAAGGCCAACTTGAGGCTAGATATATTCATGACTATATTATTATATATTTTCCGGAAACAATACAGATACATTGCAATCAGTCATAATATCGTTGCGTTTATTAATCACCGATTCCTTCAAATGCGCACCAGCATAGAATACGAGTGCTAGGCATGCAGGCTTTGATACCCGATTCTTGCAAATTGTTACTGGGTGTTTCTGTCAAGATGTTAGCGGATATTCTTGAACTGTTCCCGGCAGACAGCAACAGGCTCGCTTCCCATGACGTGCGAAATCTAGCGAAATGTGGTTGTAATTCATTTCTACCTACTTCTTCGGGGATAATAGAGTGAGAATATGTTTATAAGTTTAGCGTCTCCCTAGCCCTTATTATTCCCAAGTCACTTGGGATCGGCTTTTCTATTCTAACCGGATTTGACTGGATATCAGTTTTTACAAGGAGCGGCTGCCACCTGACCTCCGCAACCCGAAGGCTAACGATACCCTAAGGCTAGACCAGTGTCAGGATATTATAGGGCACTGACTACCCAATAACGACTGCATTGATGTTCAAGGCAGCCGGGACCGACGGCTTAACGTGCTCTCCGAGGCACGGAGAAGGCGATAATTGTCAATCAATACGCACATAATTTCGAAAAGTCATATAACTTCCGAATGTCAGAGATGCGTAACGTGGGTTCGAACCCGAGACCATCTGCATTGTAGTCTGTTGGTCTCCCTACTGAGCTATCGCTGCTTCTTATTAGAATATGTATGTAAGTAATAATATCAAAGTCCCTCTTAAGTAACACCTAAGGTTCAAAAAAAAGGAATTGCTCATTAACGTACTGAACGTAGAGAATATTCCATAACCACATACCTATATTGAAATAAACCACAACTTTATAAAGGTTAACGTGCACTAGGAAGCTTGTGGTTACTGTGTGACGGTCGCAACCGATATACTATTTTTTTCATGCCAATACGCATTAAATTTCGTCAGCATACATAATTATATAAAATAGCTGAAAAGTGTTTTACTGGTTTCGTACGTATTAAAAAAAAGCATCGTGAATTATTTAAATATAATCAACTACATCTAATTAAATAGATAACTTTACATTTAGTTGCATGCCATACAATACATGTAGACAGGATTGTTAGATGGAATAAAACATATAGAAGAGAGTGAAACGGCAGATATATAAAAAAGGGACAAATGAGATGAAACTTGCATTTTGAAAAGACGAGTGTTATAATTTTCTTTTCTTGTTAAATTTATGTATGTTTTGTGGAAATTTGCTTTATATAGATTCGAATGGATTTTGGGCATATGAGTACAAAGAGACTGACTGGCTGAGCCAGAAATCCATTTTAGTCAACCCTGAAATAGCTCATCAGGAAACATTCACCTCCATCTTGCAGCCAAATCATCTTGCTGCATCCTTTGTGTAAAGGTCAATTTTTAGAATACTTTAACCCGTCACGCGATTGCCTTAAAAAAGCAAAAACCAAGTCAAGTGTCGTCATTTGATCGAACCGGTCATTGGGAGACATTTGACGCCAAAATTTTCTGCGGCCAGCGTCTGGGCGCATGTCGCGTGACGGGTTAAGGAAGAATTATGCTGTTAGTAGTAGGCGTGTATTGTGTCTCCGATTAGTGAACTAATAAGCCTCTACAACGAATCACTGAGCCATTAGCTGGTTACTATGGTACAGGGACCCTGTATGTTGGTAAGTTACCATAGTAACCGATCATCCTCACACGGGTCATATGCTCGTAATTTATTCTGCGTATGTCGCACCCAAGCGCGCGTTCACCTTTACCTTCCTTTCCGAGATAATCCTCGCGGTATGAATAAACAACATCTACCTATTAAATACCTATTGCTTATACATATAGTAATTATCATTCCCTTTCTATCCGCCATAAGCGGTGGGTTGAAATTTACTGGAATTTAATACCCCTCTCCCAATTTAACATTTCGACGCGTCTGTGTTGTTACTTTGTCAGTCGGGGTAAAACAAATGAGTTGGGAACACACTGAACGCTGAAAATAGTCCGGTTATTCGGTTGTTGTATTCAAGCGGTCACATCGGTGCGATCGATGCAAGTTGTTGTTGGTAGCTTAGTTGTATAGTTTTAGTGTTTGGTGTGTTGTTTAATAGTTGGTAATGTTCGCGTAATTGGGGCATTAACACTGGTGTCATTAGTCTATATTAGTTTTATAAAGTGGAAAGATTTGATTTTGTGTTTGTTTGTTTGTAATGATTTAACTAAAAAACTACTCAACCGATTATAAAAATTCTTTCACAGTTAGATTTAATAATATCATCCAGACCGAATTTCGGCCACGGCGGTCAGTCTTAACAGAGACTGGCCAACTACGCAGGAGATATTATAGTGCACTTTTGTTTGCGCACACACAAGTGCACTCTCTGTTCCCTAACTCTCATGATCCGATGGGACGTTAATCCGACACGACCGGAGGGAGATCAGGCGCACGACCCACGGCTTTACGTGCTTTCCGAGGCACGGGGGAGTCTTACGCCGCCAACTTCCTAACTCCGGGTTGCTATTGATATTTCTTAACTGAAAAGTCCAATAACTTTTTGTTGGCCCGACCCGGGATTCGAACCCGAGACCTCATGCACAGCAGTCGCATTCACTACCGCTGCACCACGGAGGCAGGTATAAAGGTATATTATCATTAAGTAGCACGCTGTATGTTATTTAAAAAAGTACTGTTTAAACTACACTACTTTTGCGCGAGCGAAACCGCGTGCAAATACTAGTATAAAATGAGATGGGTGTAAAAACCTACGATTCAACCTCTTGTTCTTCATGTGACCTTTTTTTTTCTTTTTATCGGTATTTTGTAATGTCTGGGCACCGCTGGGCAAAAGCCTCTCCCTTGGACTTCCAAATCACTTTGTTGGTGGATATATCCTGAACTACAGGGCCCATATTCAACCTCGACCGAGGGATGACCCCAAGGTGTCTGTACACCAACAAACCTACAAGTCAATCAGTCCAGTGGTTCCGTAGCTATGCCTGTCACTAATAGACAGACACACACCCACACAACCTCTTCGAAGAAGACTCAGAGGTTAATAAAACGTATTATTAAGGAATACTCTAACGCTAACTCTCGCTGGTGTAGTGGTTAGTGTAACCTACTGCCACGCCTAAGGTCGCGGGTTCGATTCCCGCACAAGTTAAACATTTGTGTGCATAAACATGGATGTTTGTTTTGGTCTGGGTGTTTCTATGTATAATATGTATGTATTTACAAAAAAAAGTGTATATGTATGTTTATCCATTGTCTAGTACCTATAGTACAAACTCTGCTTAGTTTGGGCTAGATGGATTATTATTATGTTTCTCTTATCACAGGTACTTTCTAACATATTATATTAGAAAATACCTGGCCCTTTGGGAGGCTTACACGGAGGCATGGGTCCAACGTGAAGAGGCCCTTCGAGAGTTTTAATCAAAGGTGGGATGAAACACCTACAGCGGCACTAGCCGCAGCAGGTGTAGGACTATTGTTACGTATGGATTCTAATATATGGGCTATAGGTATGGGTGTTTGAAGGACCGGTATATTGCTAACTATGGATGAAAAACGGCGTCTGCCCTGAATACTCTAATAGCATCAATGCAATGGGCAGACGGTGACTAGCCAACTCACTAGATGGGCCCCCTGAATAGCCACTATAGGCATACAAGCCAGCAGCAGAGGGCAACACCGGTGCGAGTGGCTAGGGGTGACGAGCAGTGCGGCGCCGGTTTCACCATCACGGATCTCGTGACAACGAAGACCCGGAGCGGGTTTCCCCGTAGTTATGCCCTTGAAAATGACACTTCCACCCCCAAGCATATAGCTCTAGCGGCCCCCCTCTGACCGGCCGACCAAGGCAAGCCAGAGTTGAGAGTCCAACGGGCGCTCTTGAAGTTCCACCCCAGCCAACCAGTAATGCCAAGCAGGGGACGAGGCCCTAACCAACTCTCTAAGGCATTCAGGACCGCAGTGCCGCCACTCACATTCAGCTCACCACAAGCTGCCTTGCGGTTTGTGTGCTTTTATATAACCTGGTGACACATTTTTTGTTTATATCACAAGGCGAAGGTGATAGTTTAAAAGCTAGTGTACTGTGCCCTCCGATATCGCGTTAGTCTCATAATGAGATAACGACTATCCCAGAGGGGTTTATTATTATTATTATATTATATGTTATAGTACATATGTACGTAATTAATGGCTCACGCCAATATTCCCGTAGTCTGTGGTGTATCATATTTACATTTCACCTGATTTTTGTTTTTTATCCCACTTTAATAGGGAGCGAGTCTAATGTCTACCAGACACAATGCTAGACTCCGTACTGCTAAGAATATCTTGACAGAAAAAGCCAAAAACACTTCTCAGGCCGGGCTCAAACCCGGGATCTCATACACAGTAGTCACATTCATTACTGATAAGGTCTATAACATGGAGAAACATATCTTTACAAATTTCGAAGGCAATGAACACAAATAACGTCCAGACTAAAAACAACTGACGACTATGAATAACTGCATTTTTCGCAATGAACACAAAGAACGCTCAAACAAAGAACAACTGACGACTATGAATGACTGCAAATTTCGCAATGAACACAAAGAACGCCCAAACTAAGAACAACTGACGACTATGAATGACTGCAAATTTCGCAATGAACACAAAGAACGCCCAAACTAAGAAAAACTGACGACTATGAATGACTGGACAGGCGGTGTAGTGGTTTAAGTGGTCGCCTCGCCACTGCCACTGCGCCGAATGCAGTGTGGGTTCGAATCCCACACGCAACAAAAATTTGTGTGGTCCACAAATGGTTGTTCCCAGCCTGGATGAACATCCAGAAAACACAAAGAACTTTGTGTCTGTTATTTGAATGTTTGTAACGTCCCCCATGACACAGAAATTACTCCAACTGAAGGATTAGTCATTTAAAATAATACAAATGCAGCTATTTGTAATTTATATATACGTCCCGTGTAGGTATCGAACATATTATAGCACTCAGCTTAGCTCGGCAATGGCACTTAGTCTTAAACCAGTTCGTAAAAGACATATACTATCTATAAAATATGTTTTCAAACAAAATATTACAATACCCAAATGATATTCTAGACTGCTTGACTGGTGCAGTTGTAATAAATGCGACTCTAGTGCACAGGACTCGCGTTCGAATCGGGCAAAGTGTTATAGCATTCTATCAAGAAATTCACAGAGTGAGGAACCGTGTTGGGTAAACGACAAAAGGCTCATATTCTATTACGGGAATGACATCTCTGCCTACCCGTTCGGGGATATAGATGTGCGACTACTCTATATGATATTTTATAATAACATTTAATAAATTAAGTTTATTTACTTCAAGCACTCTAAAAGGTATAACATATACATATTTATTAAACAGCTATCACATAATATTTATGAAATTCTCTTATTGTATTCTAGTATCGGATATACAATTGTAGGCACATTACAACTATGTCACCTTAATATTTTAGACGTACTTGCGACCTCAATTGTACTGAATCATTATTTAATATTTTACTTAGTCATATTTCTGTTTACGTGTGTGTATATGCTGACACATATTTAATATTGTATTATAAATACTCTCATCATGATTAAATAAACAAGCATTCTGAACACGCAATCGTAGTTTCGACTACACAATCTAGCGCCATAATACAATTTTATTGAAACTATGCCTGGTTAATAGGGGCAGACCTTGAACCGCATCTCTGAATGGGGTGCCAAGAACTTGGTCCAGTTCAACGCCAAGACGACCCAGGCATGCGCGTTCTCAACAGAAAAGTCTCCGTTCCTTCCCCTCTCTTCTCTGAAGAACACTCCACTGGTGATACGCGACAGCCTCTCCATCTTAGGTATAGATCTTTGCCGCTCCCTTAATCCCAAAACCTACATCGAGAGCGTCATTCAGCAAGCTTCGCGAAAGCTCGGAGTTCTGAACAGGGTGAGGCGGTTCTTCGCGCCTGGGCAGCTGTGCCTATTGTATAAGGCACAAGTTCTGGGCGGCTTTACGAACATTCAGACAACGGACACAATGAGCTAAAGGCTCGGAACAAAAATTTGTGGAAAAGGTACTATTTGTGGATTACACAAATTTTATCTCATATGGATTTCAAACCCACAATACCCGGAATAATGGGAGTGGCGAGGTAACTTTATCCACTACGCCATGCATGCACTTAATTTTATTATGCTTCTATTAGGAGATTGCTTTCAATGGATAGGGATTGAACCCACGACCTCTCGATTGTAAGCCAATGTAAGCGTTGTGCAATCTCCGCTAGATTACCTTTTCACCTTATAAATATATTCTCAGGCAATAAAGATAATTACCGCTCAATCCAAACGACCTATTTGACAGTAAAAGTTTAATATCAACCAGATAAGCAGTTAAGTACACCGTTATCAAACACTCTCCTTACAAATTTAATATGAGGTTATAACTCATATAAACTGAGATAAGGAACGTACCCATTGCATCCCCAACTTTACCTGTACAGACGCGAACATAAAACTTTAAAGCCAATAAAACGTACCATCTCGACATAGCTGATAAGCACTTTTTTATTTAACTGTACTCAACCGATATACTGCAAAGTGAAAATTCGAAGTGTCTTGGAAATGGTTTTTGTTACGAAATTTATAATGAATTTGTGGTGAAAGAAATTTGCACTTAAGTAATACAGAATTCGAGGTTACGGTGAAATGGGGTTTTCCAGAGGAAGGGTGCAGTGCAATCCTCGTTTAAATGTTGAGTAACGCGTTCGGAAAAATGACTCCAACATACACAAGACCACAGTTATACAATGCTTTTGCTCGGAACTTTACTCGCGTTTTCCTGGATGAAAGGGAGTTTTGGCCTTTGCCGTATCTCTGACAACGTGTATGCGACGTTTCACGTTGATCGGTTGAGTAGTTAAGACGTGTAAGCGTAACAAATAAACTAAATCACATTCTTTTTTATAACTAGATTTTGGCTTCGGCTTAGCTCGCGTTAATGTAGATTTTATTATTCAATTTCTATCCCTTGGAATAAGTACTTTTTGGAGAAAGGGTACCCTATGTTTTTTTCTGTACTCCTGACAAAGTATAGTAATGTAATTAATCCTATTTTTATGACATTGCATGCCCATTTTAATATTTTATAAACAATTGAAATTTCTTAATTATTATTATTACTTTTTGCTTTATTTTATTTTATAAGATTGATTGAAAATCTATACTTTTCTGTGGCTAAGAATTCAAAGTACTGTACACTTTCACATGCCACTCGTGGCAAAATAGAAGGACCATACGGTCCTGGTACACACCAATCTATATGCAAAAATTCACGACAATCAGTTCAGTAGTTGAGTCGTGCCAGCGTAACATATAAACAAACTCACAATGGTATATACAGTATTAGATAGGATTGCGAAGAGAAGAACCCATCATACACCATCGGAATGGCAACTATTACAATAGAAAAATATATTGACAGTAGGTGCCAAACTCTGCAGATGGTAAACAGCTGCGCAGTGGGATTCGGGCGTACTTCAACTTACACTTCAATCACAAAATATGCATCGACACGTATTTCACCTCTGGGCCAAGCATCTTTAAGAGGGTTTGCAACAAATAAGCTAGTATTTCTGAACCTCGTTAAAGAAAGCTTGTAGAGGAGATTATTATCTTCCAAAGGACACCTAAAGCGGGAATAGGACGCGACGGCGACGGTTACTCGTTTCCCATTTTTTCTATTTAATGGTATTGTAGTCTAATAGATTTTTATTTTTAGTCTAATTAAAGAATAGATGGGATGCTGACTAAAAATATACAGATGCCAGTCTACTTAGTACAGATACCAGTCTCTCACATAGATTCACCTTCTTTTGTATGAAACAATGAATGAATACCTAGGTTAAGTTCAGAATTTTGTACTAATTTCAAATTAATTTGTGTGAGAAAGGAATTGCCATGTTGAACGACAATGCTTATTCTTTCCACGAAATAAAGACCAGCCCTCTGGTGACGGGAAGCATCGATTAATCTTTTTGCTATTTCTCTTTAGAGAGCACGGTCACTGGGACCTCATGACCCTATCGTTTTGACCCCAAACGGCTCAAAAACATAATCCTCTGCCAGGTTTTTGTATTTTCGCCGTTTGAGAGCCTATTTTATTATTATTATCTTTATTATTTAATTTTTTTATTGTACTATACTTAACAGTTACATTTTCAAATACCCTAACTTAATCTTATACATGCGAATGTGTGTTTGTTATAATTTCGCATAAACGTAGTCAGAAGTACAGAAAAGACATAGGGAACTTTCATGCAAAAAAAAGCACTGATTCCGAGAGATTGAAAATTGAAATATTCTATAATTGCACAAGCAAAGCCGCGAGAAAAATCTAGTATCGAATAATAATAAAATTCTTACTGTTGATATTGCCTCAATATATGAGTGTGATCTGCATGTTTCTTGATAATGTTGATTGTAATGGCAGTACCTGTAACAAAAAGACACATTATATTAAATTCTTTTAGACAACCAATTTCAAAAATACTACTCTACTGCCTGAGTTCTTTGACAGTTTTTGAACAGGGAATCAATTTAGGTGTAACAAAATAATTCATTTTCTATTCTAATATTATAAAGATGATGAGTTTGATTTTTTGTTTGTTTGTTTGCTAGGATTTAACTCAAAAACTACTGAACCGATTTCAATAATTCTATCATCATTAACATAGGCTATATTATATTTAAAAAAGTACTATTATTAACATAATCTAACTTAACCTACTTTTACGAGAGCGAAGCCGTTGGCCAAAGCTAGTCTTATATACAGGTAGGGTTGTCTGCCTGCTTAAGATTCTTTATAATATACGCTTAGGAATATCGTCAATGAAAGAGTATAGGCAGTTAAGTAAATAATAATTTGTTTGAAAAAGATAGATAAATTAACCTGTATAGCCTTGGTGAAATCTAAATGAAATGTGATTATAAGGTTATGGTTATAGACAATAAAACCTTAATAACGATAGTCTTAAAATTTAAATGAATTATGTCGAATTTTGGCCACTAGGCGCCCGCTTGTTAGTATCGATATAAAATGCATCTCAAATATTTTGTACAAGTAAACATACCTAACGTTTTAATAGAATACATGTTATCCTATATCAACTGCATATATTGCAATATGAATGGAAACTCTCGTAAAAGCGTTCCAATGAAGTCGACAGGTTTAGTGTTTCGGTGCAATTCTAATTGCGTAGCGACCATTCAAATACAGCTTGAATATGCACTCAAATACCATTGAAGGTTTACTGACGAGTAAGTACTGGCTATCGTTAATATCTTGAATGGAGCTCGAATGCTTGGATGACCAAGTGAATAGCAGTCACTTCTTTTTAGAAAATACACGGACATCTGTAAATGCATGACAAAATTGTAGCACCGGAAAATGTGTGTATGAATAAAATTTTGTTAACGTTTTATTCCTAGTTTAAAAATAGTCTTTGAGTTTTCAAACAGCATCATATTTACAAAATATTACGTAACAGGGTGTTAGGTCAGATAAAACGCCAGTCGTGTTAAATAACTAGCATTTTATTTCTGAAAGATCTATAATATGCTTTAGAAGAACAGTTACAAAAATGACTTATAATTTTTTACTGTAACTATTTTATAACCTTTACACTTCAGGTTGATATCACCAATGATAACTTCAACGTTGTTTTTATCCATATTCAGAGAGAGGAGATGCGAAGGCGTTCTTTCTCATATCCCAACGAAGGGAAATCATTGGAATGCCAACATATCTCCAATGACCTACACAAAAAAAGCAACGAATACAGCAAAACAAATTATAACAAAAAAAAATTATGACGTTAGGTGAATCTACATTACCTATAATTGGAAATCAATTGCAGTGTGTTTTGGTATTGATCGAGAAAAATCCATAGCTTTTGCGATCATTTACAACATATGTTGCAATTGCGTAAAATCTAATATTTTACTTCTTATCTTCGTAATCACAAACAACGACTTAAATAATTGATTAAACAAAAAACGCTTGTTTAAACAAATAATACTTTACAATGTGCCCAACGTGGACATCCAATCTGGGATCTCCCTACTAACTAAATATAAGCGGTAACTTATTCTACAGGTACAAGACCAACAGTTTCAGTAACAATGAAAATATAGAGTCACTGTAACAAAAGTAAAAAGAAGTTGCCAATCTAGGTCACGCAATAAAAACTGGAATTGTATTTGAAAATGCTGAATTCAGTACTCACTTAGATTTAAAGATAATACTGGACTATGAATAAATAGAACTGTTAAAATAAAAACCTCTAGACCCGATGCAGCTCAATATTTGCTATATTCAATCTAAATGCATAAAATGAATGGACACTTATTCTGCAATTACGTTTTACGGACTTCGTTAGGGTTTATTTAGTTAAAAACATATTTCAAGAGAGTTAAGCAGACTGCCTTCGTAGCGTATAAGACTGCTATGCATGCGGTATCCGTTTTGATTACCGGATCGAGAAAAGTCTTATTAGTAGCTTATATAAAAAATATGTCAGTAGCATCGCGAAGTCCATGAGACTGCCATCTATTATAAGAGATCTATAATCATAGTTATCGTGTAAATGTGGAGGAATACTGCTATGACTATTCCTTCAGGCATGATTGAGCATCTATCTGGTGAGACCTCGTTGTTCATCTGTCAGAATAGCTATTCAAAATCGAGAGGATTCAATTTTTAAATAATCTATTTTACCTAATTTTACTACGTTCTATAACATATTTTACGCAATTGCGACACATTTGCGTAAATGTGACATACTAGTAATCCAAATATCAATATTGATGCAGATGTCTGCGCTTTCAAACTATCTCACTTAATATAGCTTCCTGTTATACGACTACAAGATAAATCTCGACTCTTATCAACAAGTCGTCACCATCTTTCCTAAACCGTGTTCTAAGATTCATTTTGATGACCGATAAATCTCGCATTACCCGTGTTCTCATTGGCTTCAAGTCATTGATATGCAGCATACAGCTTTGGGAAGAGCGTCGAATAATGGATTTGGTTTCGCATCAGAGACCGTCGACATCGATTTTAATATTTTCACCATTATAAAATTCTGCCAATTTATATGCAGTCATACAGGCATTTTATGAGCCAAAAATTTTAAGGCTACTATTGAATTCTTGTATGAATCATGGAAAACTTAAATGTTTCGCTGTTTTTTAAATGTTTGTTATGTCTCCCGCAGCACAGTATTTAATCCTAGATGATGACGGATGACGTCTTTTTATAGAGAAATACTCACTTATAACTGCAATTTTATTACTTTTCATTTCATTTATATTTTCTTATTTTCATAGAAAAACATTATTTTTGTAATATTTACGTCATTTAACGCTTACCTTTATCTAACAATAGCAAACAGAACTTAAGAATGAATGGGTGTCGTCTAATTATTAACCTAATTATTCTAAACGTCTAATTATTCTAATAACAGAATACGTACTAGTTGCAAAATTCAAACATATTTGTCACATAGATGTATATGAACAAATGTATATACATATAAATAAGCGATAGGTAACGGTATTTTACGTAAATAAATAATAATAATTATTAATGAAGATAAAGAGAACAAAGTTTTTCATCCAATGCCTTAGGCATATAGTATACAACCAAAGTATCATCAAGTACATCTCGTTACTTAAATTTCACCCCGCCTAACCAGTACAAATTTCCTGTTCAAATCACCTTTTAACCAGAGAGAATTGATAAGGAAGTCTTGTCTCAAAAGAAAACATACGAAAAACAAACCGAAGATAAACAAAAGTCTGGAGACTTTACTCAGTGCAATTAACGATTCTAAATTTGAATTCAAAACAATTTGAATATAAGGGCGCCGTTTGTTTTACAGCGAGTCGTAAAGGTTTAATTTGTTTTATGCGTTATAAACTTTAATTACGTTACACTAGAGATTATATTATAATAACATTTAGGGTACCTACGAATTATGAGGTTCTCTGAGACGTTTTGATTATTGTATAGTATAAATGTGAAGTGTTGGTCATATAAATTCTTTGGTGGAGACGTGACCATTTCAATTGTTGACATATCTATTCAATTTAGAAGTCAAAGTCATATAATTATTAATATAAATTCATAATTTTTTTCCCAATGTAACATTTATAAACGTAAAAGTATATCGGTAAATAAGTTTATTGAAGTTACTAAGGATACATTTAGGTTACAAAGTTTATTTCATTCAGAATAATTAGTAATAGCGTTGGCGAGAAGATAGTGGATCTTTAACTATCTGGACCTCCCCAAACCTATAGGATTAATTTATGTGCTGGGCTTCTAAACTTATGTTTATCTTTTTTTACCTAAGGAAATGCTCCTCATACTTACCCCCTCAGCACAAGTGGAGGCGAGAGGGTTATGCTACTCTCGCCCGAGCTTTCGTACCTACTGTCTTAAACCACCACGGTGTGCCAGCTCGCTGATTCGTATGGTGGCTGGAACAGAAACTACATCAGCGAACATCCAAGCAGCGCCAAATGTAAAAAAAAATTGCTAATGGCTGCGTCACAGTTTAATACTATTACAGCCATTAACGTACTTATATTTTTGTACCAATATATTGGAAAATAAAAGTTATTATTATTAATATTATTAATGCAGACAGGGCAGGTCTGCAGGCAACGACTCCTCGGCGACGCCTTGGCACAACAAAGGGCGTCGCTCCGACTCAATGGCTGGCGGACGGCAGATCAAACTTAAGTTTACCCGGGTTAACTATCAAAGAATCATTGTAGTATTAAGTTTTCATATTCGGACAGTGACAGGATGTCAACCAATAACTACATACAATGTAAGCTTAACAGAGAACTTTGACAGTGGTATCATCAAAAACTTAAAGAAAATAAAAACAAGAGCTTGCGTTGTCAATTATTTGGTGACTAATTAGACAAGTCGCCCAGGAAACTGTCGACCTCATATTCCTTCATGAGTAACATAGGTATATTATAAACGAAATAACTAACAATAAACCAAGGCGCGTAAAACAAAACTTAGAAATATACATAAATAATCATCTTTCACCAGAACCCAAAGCAATAACAAATTATTTTAATGACTTTTTTGCCTCAATAGGTCAACAGACCTCTAATCATTCAAGCAGAGACTCCGCCAATTGGAGCGGGCCAAACCTTGAAAATACAATGTTTCTCAGTCCAGTAGAAGCATATGAAGTAAATAGAACAATTAAAAATTTGAAAAACAAACGTAGTTGCGGTATAGATGAACTACCACCGTTCCTAATCAAACGCTGCGCTGACGAACTTACCTTACCTTTTTACCTATTAATAAACCAATCATTTGTGGAGGGTACTTTCCCTGACCTACTGAAAAGAGCCTTAATAAAGCCTATTTACAAAAAAGATAACAAAAATGATGTAAACAATTACCGCCCCATAGCTCTTTTGCCCACAGCATCAAAATTGTTTGAGAAAGCCATGTGTGATCGCATATACAAATTCTGCGAGAAATATAAAATATTTAGCGAATGTCAAAACGGCTTTCGAAAAAATCGGTCGACTACCTTAGCAGTGTATAAATATGTTCAAGAAGCCTTAAACATAATAAATAACAAAAAATATGCAGTAGGCATACTACTGGATATGACCAAGGCATATGATAAAGTACAATATAATATATTATTAAATAAACTGTACAAAATAGGAATACGTGGTAAAGCACACGATTGGCTTACATCTTACCTACATAATAGACAGCAATTGGTCGAAATTGAATATTTTAATCACACAACCCACACTATAGAAAATATTAGGTCAGACACCAAAACAATAAATTCTTCTATCCCCCAAGGAAGTGTAATAGGCTGCCTCCTTTTTTTACTATATATAAACGACCTACCTAAATGTATAAAAGGGCCGTGTGTACTATTCGCGGATGATATTTCTTTACTCGTCCCATGCCAAAACGCTTTAAATATAAACCTTATTCTAAACTCTATCCTCGAAAAAACATCAAAATGGATGGCAGATCACAACCTAGCCATTAATTTCTCCAAAACCAAATTGATGAGTTTTTATCCACGTCAAAAACCACCCTTACATCTAAATTTCACATATAATAATATAAAATTAGAAGAAACTGCAGAATTTACTTTACTGGGTTTGAACATAGACACACACATAAATTGGAAATGTCATATAAAGAAACTCAGACTCAAATTATCCAAATTTTCTTATGCCTTGCGTGAAATTAAGAAAACTACAAATACGCAAACGGCCTTGATCACATATTATGCATATGCCTATTCATGGCTAAGTTATGGCATCATACTTTGGGGAAATAGCACAGACACACCAACACTTTTCACATTACAAAAAAAACTTATTAGGATACTGGTCAACATACATGAAACCGACAGCTGCAAACCCCATTATCAAAAGAATAAAATTCTAACCTTACCTTCTATATATGTATTAGAAATGTGTAAATTTGTTCGAAAATATCCCAATTTTTATAGTAAAAGACAAGACATCCAAACTAAATATTCATTACGCCATAAAAATAGACTAAATCTACCCGCATCTAAACTAACTATGCACGCAACAAGCCCATTTGTTATGTCTATAAAAATATACAATAATCTCCCAGAACATTTTAGAAATGAACCAAATGATAAGAAATTCATACACAAGTTAAAGCAGATATTAATAAATAAAGCGTATTATACCATAAATGAATACTTAACTGATAAGCATATACTGTAGTAAATTATGTTAAAATCAATATATATACCTACATATATATAGGAACTAAATTGGATACACAATTTGTTATTATAAAGAGCATAAAGTTTATACAGAGTGTAAAATACTTGCAAGAAAATAGATAAATATATAATTATTTAAACATATCTAAAATTATTTCATAAGTACTTTATTGAATTTTGAGTTCTATGTGACTTCATCCTCTCTCCTACGCTGCCGTGCCCTACAGGGTCCATAATGAACTGTGTACCTGTCTAATAACATCTATGTAACATTATGGTGTGCAATAAACGTATTGAGTATTGAGTATTGAGTATTGAGGTACTCAAACCAGTCGGTCTAAGCAAAAGAAGTAATACTGTTACGAAAGAATAAAAATGCTGCAGCATTTATATAACTGCCTCCGTGGCGTAAGCGGTAGTGAATGCGACTGCTGTGCATGAGGTCTCGGGTTCGAATCCCGGGTCGGGCCAACAAAAAGTTATTGGGTTATTCTGTTAAGAAATCTCAATAGCAGCCTGGAGTTATGAAGTTGGCGGTGTTAGACACCCATGTGTCTCGGAAAGCACGTAAAGCCGTTATTCCTGCGCCTAGTCTCTCTCTGATCGTGTTAGATTACCGTCCCATCGGATCATGAGAGTGAAGGAACAGAGAGTGCACTTAGTTTGCGCACACGCTTGTGCACAATAATACCTCCTGGGCAGATGGCCAGTCTCCGTTAAGATTGGCCGCCGTGACCGAAATTCGGTCTAGAGGACATTATTATTATATCTCATATTCGTTTCTTAATTCCTTTTAGGATTGATAACCGTATAACTTATGATAACCGCTTACTGTAACCTCATCTAGGTAGTATGAAAAAGCCGGTGCTAACACAGTATGCTTAGAGCTCTATGTATACCGTACCTGAAATGATTACAAGTTGCGACTATCACGGTGTGTTGATCGCGTTAGTAGTTTGAAAGTAATAATCGTGCATCTTAATTATTACTAGAACGCTATACAGTCTTAGTGCGATAGACATATATAGAAGGTTCCTTCCCACACAAGTTGTAGAAGCCAATTATGGAAGCACTATTTTATTTCTAGGCAGTATCGGCTTTAACGCTTAGAAGTCTAATTTATTTTTATGACTGCTTTGTTGGCTTTGCGGAATGAGTTTACATTTGTATTAATTGCCGATCATAAAGTTCCGTATTCGATTCCAGACTCTGCAAATGCTACGTGTGTTTATCACGGCAAGGATATAAGGTGTAAATTAAACTAGCTATGACTTCGGGTTTCACTTTATAAAGGCCAAACCTATTCCCATCTATACTAATATTAGAAAACTGAAGAGTTTGTTTGTTTGGTTGAACGCGCTAATCGCAAAAATTACAGGAATTGAAAAAGAAATTTACTGTGGGATAGCCCATTTATCGAGGAAGGCTATAAGCTATACAACATCATGCCACGACCAATAGGAGCAGAGCGTGAATGAAATTTTTTGCATAAACTGGGGCAATTCTCGTATGAGACGCAGACGAAGTTGCGCGGGTCAGCTAGTTAACATATGTATGTATATCGAGACTCACTGTCTTCTTCTTCTCCCTAGCCTTTATTATTCCCAAATCACTTGGGGTTGGCTTTTCTGGTCTAATTAGATTTGACTGGATATCAGTTTTTACACGGAGCGGCTGCCACCTGACCTCCGCAACCCCAAGGGTAACGATACTCTAAGGCTAGACCAGTGTCAGGATATTATAGGGCACTGACTTCCCAATAACGACTACCATAGATATTCATGGCAGCTGGGACCGACGGCTTAACATGCTCTCCGAGACATGGAGCAGGCGATAATTGTCATCTAGACTCACTGCCTTCTTCTTCTCCCTAGCGTTTATTATTCCCAAGTCACTTGGGGTTGGCTTTTCTGGTCTAACTGGATTTGACTGGATATTAGTTTTTACACGGAGCGGCTGCCACCTGACTTCCGCAACCCCAAGGGTAACGATACTCTAAGGCTAGATCAGTATCAGGATATTATAGGACACTGACTTCCCAATAACGACTGCCATAGATATTCATGGCAGCCGGGACCGACGGCTTAACATGCTCTCCGAGGCACGGAGCAGGCGATAATTGTCATCGAGACTCACTGTGGCTTATTTTAATGTTTTAATATATAAGTCCAACTTAAATTTAACTGACTTAAGAATCTAATGGAGTACCTTACGATCAGCAGGAACTTAATTAATGCTTTATGACTTGACTAACAAGGTAGTCAATTATGCAATATAATTAGTAATTAGTTACATACGTTCATTTAGTTGAAATCAGGTCAAGCAATCAATTAGTTACCATGAAATACTAATTAATTTCAAATACAATTTAGCTCCACTGCTTAACTGACTAGCTTTTCCCTGCAGTTTCACTCGGGAACAGTCCGGTTCTGGATGAAAGGTCTATAAAATTCTGTCCTTTTCTGTATCCCTGACAACGTGTAAGCGAAATTCCGTGATGATCAGTCGAGTAGTTAAAGCGTGAAAGTGTAAGAAATAAACAAACACACATTCGCATTTGTAATATCGGTTAGGATTAAGATTAAACTAAATAATTGGAACTGTATATATTTATTATTTAATAGATTAACATAATTATATAATTGTTTTCTGAAAGCAGGAAATATAATATAAATATTTGTACAAAAAAATTCAATGTTAAGTTGTAGTACAATCTTTACTCATATTAAAAATTCGAAAGTAACTTTGTCTGTCTGTTCGTCTGTCTGTCTGTTACCTATTCACGGCTAAACCATTTAACCGATTTGGATGAAATTTGATACAGACATTTTATAACCTACTTTTTATCGATGTAGGTACCACGCGTGCGTAGCCGCGCGCAAAAGCTAGTATGTAATATGGATGAAATTAAAATAGTTACGCTTTTTATCTTAAATAGAACGTTGAAAACAATTTCCCTCTAAAACTGATTCTATACAAATGTTATGAAGAGGAAAGATTTGTATGTTGATGTGTTTGTATATTGTTTTGTAATTAATAATCCCAAAAACTATGAGACCGATGTAAAAATTCATTCACAACTAGAAATCTACTTTATGAAGAAGTCAATAGGTTAAATAAGAGTAACATAGGTGAAATTGCTGGGTTAGTAGTCATGAAACTACTTATTTTGATTCCAAAATTGATGATTGACGAACAGAACAGATCAAAAAATCAAATCAAAATCATTTATTTGCTGTAAATAGGGTTACAAAAGTTGTTACACAATATATAAAGTTGTACAAGCCCATTTAACTATATTACATAACATGCAAATATTCAATATCTTAAAATTAAAATTAACAAATTTGTCACAGTCTACTTAAAATTTATTTTTTGTCTACTTTGTTATTTGAAGTCGTAAAACTCTTTTATGGTATAAAATACATGTTCCCGTAACCATGCTTGCAGTGCTTTTACAAACTTTATTATAAAATTTTAATCCTGAATTTTACCATAAAACAGATGACAAATAATGTTTCCAATAAATAATTTTCCATTTGCAAGCAATATTGTCAAATTAGGGATAATTTTATGCTCTACATGGATAAACTGGAATGTACATTTTATTGACAAAATAAATATAATTGGATTAATGCAGGAATAAGCGGCCTTTATTCATTTATTCAGACTTAATCCGACTTAATATGAACGCATTGAGCCGATTGTATAACAGCCATGATTCACGATTGATGACCGAAATAATGTAAGTCAACCTATTAATAGGTATTTCTGAAATAAATTATTTCATACTATATTTTTTCCTTTGCACTCGCGTTAATGTAAATTTTGACAATAAATTTCTATACCTCGGGAATAGTGCTTTTTTTTTTCATATACCCTATGTCCTTTTCTGTACCCCTGACAATGTGCTTGCGAAATTTCATGATGATCGGTCGAGTAGTTAAGGCGTGAAAGCGTAACAAATAAACAAACCCACATTAGCATTTATAACATTAGTTAGGATTATTAAAAGAGCTCCGGTAGTGTATGTCACAACTGTGCATGAGTTCTTAGATTTGTTTATCAATAGCACTAACAAGTGCAAAGTATAATTGAGATGTTTTGACAAAAGAGATTTTAATAGAATAAAGTTATCTGGAACTTCGACGATTAGACGGCAATAACATCGCTCTCTATTACATAAAACCATAGTTGAAATGTGTGTGAAATGCAAGATTTCTTACGTTTTCGGAAATATAGGCGTAAGACTATGTATGTATAGTATATAATATAATAACAATATAATATTCTATAACATATACACAGCACCATCTAGCCCAAACTAAGCAGAGCTTGTACTATGGGTACTAGACAATGGATAAACATACTTATACAGTTTCTTTTATTTTGTAAATACATATATATTATACATAGAAAAGACCAAATACATGACGGAATGATGTGAAGCTTTTAACAGACTGCCGTAAAAAAATTGGATTTGATCTCAAAGAGCAGTAGTGGGTTGGCTGTTGAGCTCAAATCTATTTATTTCGTCTTCAATTTTTCCCTGTCAGATTTTATTATACAACTCACCACCTAATCCAAAATGAACGCTTATTGTTATCCTGTAAATTGTTAGAAGTGAATATAAGCCTTACAAAAAAGAAATTACGTATTTGAAATCCCAAAGACCGGAGGATCGTATCCCATTTTAATTACTTTCCCTAAGGCCGGCAACGCGAGAGTTTTGCAAGCGATTACAGGATACGGTTACCGCTTCTAATCAGACGACCTGTATACTTGTTAGTATATACCGGTAGTGAATACGACGGCAGCTATGTATGAGGTCTCGGGTTCAAATCCCAAGTCAAACTAACACAATATGGGGTAGTATTGTCATACATTTACGCGAATGTTATACAGTAAACAGTAATCAGTAAAAGTGTTTAACAATAGAAGTTTAATGTTTGAAAATTATATAATAAAAGTGATTTATATAAAATAAATAACGCTATAAAATTCGTATTGGTTTAAAAATAATTTAAATTTCAAAATATTGGATTTTTCAACCGAGAATATCTTAAATGCCGGTGTCAGACAGCAGGCAGTGCTACACACCTCCGCACCTCGGAAAGTACGTAAAGCTGTTGATCCTGTACATTATCTCCCTGCGGTCATGTCAGATTACCGTCTCATCGGATGATGTAAGGAAACAGGGAATGCATTTGTGTTTCCATACACATTTGGACCCTATAATATCATCTGCGCCGATGGTCAGTCTACGTTCGGAAAGGCCATTGTAATAGTAATACAGTCTGTAGGACATTTTTAGTTTATAGCATAACTGGGGAATCGAGAGACGTACTGAAAGAGGATATTGAGTAATCGATTTTCGTTCCAAATATGTATAACAATTTAGACTTTAATTATACTTAATCATTAAATAAAATAGTGATTGCTTGAAGTATGTAGGGAAAATGTATTATAATCCTATCTCACCTTGCTGCCTTATAAAAGGTACTTCACTTTATCAAAGGTAACGGGCGCGTCAGTGAGACGGAAATTACATTATTATATCTTATTAGTTATTTCTCCCGCCTATGAACAATTCTTGTATCTTGGGAGACTTAACAAACCTTAAAATAACGGACACAAAGAACATCCAGACTCGGAACAAACTATGTATGTGTGGATAACACAATTTTTTGTTCTGTACGGAGGTCGAACACACACTTGGCCCAGTAGCAGCGAGAGCCGAGAGTGCAGCTGCTGGAGTCGCACCGCAACGTTAACTTTAAAGCGTTCGTCGTGCGCGTGCCCGACTGTTACCTGCACAAGGTATTCGACGAAAGCTTTTGCCCGCAAGACGTGGTATTCCGTCGCTTCGCCCGTCGAAGTGAGGTTTTACTAACATAATATTATGATGTATTTATTTATTTATTTTGTTCATGTTTATCCATTGTCTAGTACCTAGAGTAAAAGCTCTGCTTAGTTTGGGCTAGATAGTGGTGTGTGTATGTAATAGAATATTATTATCATTATTAATGAAAACATAATTTGGCTTAAAAAAGACAACGTAAAGATAATTTCAGTTCATAATTTCGTGTTTTCACAAAAACGGGGCACTGAAAGTAACAGTTTTAAAGCGCGGTGAATACAGGTTGTTAACTCAGTGGCGTAAATTGAAATTTTCAGTGTGAAATTTCATCTGAAGCGTGAATGAGGCCTCATTAAACGATGGTGGCCTCACAAATTGCAATTTATTGTCCTAGAAACGACATTAATTTGTTATGTTTAAGCTTTTATTGTCACTATTCTTTTGTATTTGATATTTTGGACCATGTTGCACTGCTTTGAATATTTTATGCATAGGTTTTATAGCGGCACAATAATCGCCTTTTTAGTTGTAAGGATAAAGTTTGCGGTTATGTTTTCAAACGAGCGTAGGGTTCTGCGTTTCGTTTCAATCGAATCGAAGTCATACATTTTTTAAGAGTATATTTTTCATTGCAGCACAGTGTCTTAAAATCTGGTGGTTATCAATAAGCTCGCCCTCTATTTCTTCTGAAGTATCGTAAGGTATTGCGTTTGATTTCTATGTCGTACAAATTGTTATTGAAATTTTTTTATAGTAAGTAAGTAAGTAAGTAAATCATTTATTTGCGTAAAAACATGGTATACATTGATGTTAATATTATTACAGTAGCTCAACATGTTTCGCTAAGATATAACATTACATGCAAAAATTTATATTTTGACAAAAGGAATCAACATCTCACATCCATAAAATCTTTTAAATTGTAAAAATTACATTCAATAAGCCACTTGTGTAATTCTATCTTAAATTTTCTCGAGTTCAATATTTTAAAGCGACTTGGTATTTTGTTATAAATACGTACGCACATTGCAAGGCAGTTTTTGTTGTATTTCGCAAGTCTTGGCAAATCACTTAATACCAGTTTATGAGGATCTCGTCTGTTTCTGGGATTTACATCATTTGCTGATTTAAATAAATGTTTGTTGTTAACTACAAATATACATACCTCACATATATACAGACATGGTAGAGGTAGCAGACCAAACCTCTTGAACATTGGTCTACATGAGTCATCAGGTTTAATACCACTTATTGCTCTGATGCACTTTTTTTGTGCGATAAATGCTCTATCCATATTAGTACAATTACCCCACATTACGAGACCATATCGCAGTAGCGACTCAACATAAGCGTAGTATGACATAATTGCAGTTTTTATGTTAGTTACGTTTTTAACTTGCTTGCGTATACAAATTTATTGATTCGAGTGCTTACATTATCTATATGTTCTTTCCAGTTAAAATCTTTGTCTATTATTACGCCTAAAAACCTTGTATGGGTTGCCTCTTCGATTTTATTAATATTAAGTTTTATATTGTTTTTATTATTATTTGATTGACTAAATTGAATGTAAATGGATTTATCTAAATTTATTTTTAAATTATTCATATCAAGCCAAAGCAGTAATTTGTCTATTGTATTATTTATGTCAAACTCATGGTCAGTCTTGTTTTTCTTTTTATCTGATGTCACTATGATTGATATATCGTCGGCAAATAAAACAAAACTAAGCAATCGAAATTGAATAATAATAATAATAATATCTTTATTGACTAAAATCAATCAAGCAATACAGAAATCCACTTATATCAACACTGAGTAGTTAAGTCTAGGCCTGACTGTGTAGTGGCATTATATTTAATTATTTAAATTATATATATATATACAGGGTGTCCAAGAACCTGGCGTCCAACTGGATTCCCACGATGCCCCAAGTTCTAACAGTACTCAGAAAAATATTTTAAAAAATCCACCCCATGTACTTACAGAATTATACTGATTTCAAAAAAAAAGGGGAAATGAGCACCCTGTGACATACTTTTGAATGCTGTGACTGCTAATGCTGATAATTTCGATATTTCTTGGAGGTTTTGTAATCTAGGGTATTGCTGTGTCTAAATAGAATGTAAAAATAAAGTACTTATTGTACCATTTTAAAATAAAATATTATTTTAACTAAAGGTGATATGGAAAACTATTGAATTTCGCAACTTTGACCGACTGTAGTGTAAAAAAAATGTACCAAAATAGTATGGCAAGTGACGTCAAATTTTGACGCGTTTATTCCTCTTTTTAAAAAGGTATAATACTTACACATTAATTTGAAAAAAAAAATTTTGATAATATTTTTACTCAACAACCCAATTTTTACGAAGTGCCTACCTACTAACGGTAACTGTCGGACCCTTTCTTATCTTAGAAACTGTTATGTTACTACTATTATTTACTTCGGTTCCAAGAGTGAGCAAGAAGGAAATACACACAGGTAGATGGGTTCCCAGTAGAATAAAAGCAAAGAATGTTAGTTTAAAGATATTTTATATTACAATAAATGTTCAAAATGTTGACCACCCGCGGCAATACAAGCTCTCACTCTCCTTAAAAAGGACCGCTTTATGTTTCGCGAGTAACTTTTTTGACGTATCACCTGCACTGCTTGTGTTATCTTCTCACGAAGGTCAGCGATGTCATTAATGGGCTTCGCATAAACGAGCTCCTTCATAGTTCCCCAGAAAAAAAAATCCAGCGGATTTAAGTCAGGTGAGCGGGCTGGCCACGGGATTGTTCCTGATCGCCCAATCCACCTGTTCGGGTATTGCTCGTCCAAAAACTCTCTAACGGATACGCGAAAATGTGCTGGACAGCCGTCGTGTTGGAACCACATATCTGGT
Organism: Catocala nupta; assembly: GCA_963675205.1. Lineage (NCBI taxonomy): Eukaryota > Metazoa > Arthropoda > Insecta > Lepidoptera > Erebidae > Catocala > Catocala nupta. The sequence goes on along the minus strand of OY776102.1, from coordinate 19,067,269 downwards.
GGGGTCTCTTCTAGTAAGTTTGACAAATCATTTTGAAGAAAATTTAAATATGATTCGCCAGTCAAATTCTCGGGCATCTCAAATGGACCAATAATATTCCCACAGAGAATACCGGTCCACATGTTCACTTTGAACCGGTACTGGGATCTATCTTCTCGCATCAAGTGCGGATTTTCCACATGCCACTCGTGCAAGTTGTGTAGGTTCATGTAGCCATCCTTCTTAAATGTAGATTCATCTGACCACAAAATTTTGTCGATAAAGTTTTCGTCTTCTCGATGTTTTTGCAGGATTGTTTCACAAAACGCGACTCGGCTCGGATAGTCTCGAGGTAAAAGACTTTGCACTCGCTGTACGTGGTACGGATGATATTCTTCTTTTTGGAGAATACTGTGTGCTGTGCTCTTCGGTATCCCCGTATCAGCTTCTATTCCTCGCACAGAGATGCTTGGATTTGCCGACACCGCCTCTAAAACTTCATCGCGTATGAAGTCATTTACGGGTCGTCCTTCACCAGCTACTTGATTGGGGAACCGCCCGTCACATAGTGATCTGTGCACATTAATGAAAACTCGATGGTCGGGATATCGCGTAGCCCTCGGATACCTTTCTCTGTAAAGTCTCGCTGCAGCTCGTCCATTACCTCTACATTCTCCATAAATGTAGTGCATATTTGCGTATTCTTGCGGAGTGTAGGTCGCCATGGTAGCACACACAAAACACAAACTGTCCAAACACAGGCAAAGGTCGTCGTAAAGAGTTCGTTTCAAAGTCCAGAGCACAAAGAGTAATCGAGTCCAATAAACAAAGCTTTAAATCGTAGTACGTGATCAATGGTAACAATAAGAGAGAGGTGCGTAGTAACGGCAGGAGGCAGTGACGCGTACTGACCGTACTGTTATCCTAAATAGCACGATCCCAGATAGCGTCACTATCTATCTCACTCGCACCTCTAACCTTTTTCTCCCTCACTCTTACCTGAATAATGGGGTACCATAAAGAAGAACCAGCAAATCGCAAAGATAGTTTCTGTCTTGCTCCCTCCTGTTGTAATAACGAATCACTATGGTGAGATGCATGCACATACCGTCCCTTACGGTCTAACCTGTTTTTTGAGAGGCCTGTTGTTATTTTTATGAGCATACAACAGTAATTCTTTAGAGGTTAGATTCAATTCGTCGTAAATTTTTCTTTCTAAGAATTCTGTAAGACATCGTAAAAATTGGGTTGTTGAGTAAAAATATTATCAAAATTTTTTTTTTTCAAATTAATGTGTAAGTATTATACCTTTTTAAAAAGAGGAATAAACGCGTCAAAATTTGACGTCACTTGCCATACTATTTTGGTACATTTTTTTTACACTACAGTCGGTCAAAGTTGCGAAATTCAATAGTTTTCCATATCACCTTTAGTTAAAATAATATTTTATTTTAAAATGGTACAATAAGTACTTTATTTTTACATTCTATTTAGACACAGCAATACCCTAGATTACAAAACCTCCAAGAAATATCGAAATTATCAGCATTAGCAGTCACAGCATTCAAAAGTATGTCACAGGGTGCTCATTTCCCCTTTTTTTTTGAAATCAGTATAATTCTGTAAGTACATGGGGTGGATTTTTTAAAATATTTTTCTGAGTACTGTTAGAACTTGGGGCATCGTGGGAATCCAGTTGGACGCCAGGTTCTTGGACACCCTGTATATATATATATATATATATATATATATATATATATATATACTGTTTTAAATTTAATTTGGTACCTAGCATAAAATATATATACATGTTATTTATTCAATAAACATACTAAAATAATATTTATAATAATTTGTACACGCAAACATTTTATTAATATATATTGTCACTCGATGGACGGCGGCGCAGCGATGACGCGATCTTTTGTTTAAGGTGCGGGCCATCGGTTCGCTAGGTAGCTTGCGTGAGCGGGACAACACTATCTGTTGACCGCTCGCGCACGCCCCGTTCCGCGGCGCCGCACTGTGGGCTGAAAATCGACCTCCATAGACATAGAAATGAAAGTTGCTAGATGTTCGTTTTGTTGACAGATATGGCTTCTATTAGCTATTATACACATAACAATGTCGTCTGAGCTAACTCCGCACAGAAATGAATTTATTATAAGGTTTTTTCGAAAAAAATGTATGGAGCTAGCATGAAAAATCTGAATATCTCTAAACTTGCAAGGAAAACCGTAATATCCTCAGAGATGGTTATAGGACTAATTATTTGTGATTTTTTGACATACTTCATATAACGGTACCTGCTGCAGAATTTTTTTTAAAAATCATCTAATTTTTAATTAATTTTTTTTAACATTAAACGATTTGTTTTATTGTAAAAGTAAAGAAACAACACGTTATATGCATATAATACTAAATCTTCGCCAGTTATTTGTTAAAATATCAAGAAAATTATTTTTGCCTTACATAGTATATATGTTTTAAAACAGGTAATTGGATACCATTACTAAACTTTGCATACAGGTAAACCACTGAATATTAAATTAGCCTTCTAATGAGTTCTGAATAAGAGATTAAGTGATTTGCAATATCGCACAATGGTAACTACGGAGTACACTAATTAAATTCTTACAGGTAAGTACATAAGTAAACTAATTAGTTAATTAGACATGTTACGAGTTCTAAGAAATATTTTCGACAACTGTCTAATTATTTTATTATTATGTCTAAATGAAGGTATTTTTTTAAATCATTAAATTCTACTAATGTCAAAGTAAAGATCAATCGATAAGTTAGTTATTTTATTAACGCTAATAATAGGCATTAAATAAAAAGAAAAATAAATTAAAAAGGTATTTTTTAATAGTTGATAAAATTTATATAAAACAAAACATAGGTACAAAAGTATGCAAAAATATAAATAGGTACAAGAATAGTAATATAAAATATTTAAAAATAACTCAATTGCAAAACATAGTTACGTGCCAAAGCTAAATAACGAAAGATCATGAAAAAATTACATTGAATAGAATTATAATTAAAAGCACAAAAAGTTTCTAGTTTTCCTTATCACTCTCGTCGATTTCTGAATCAGAATCTAGATTGCCTAGAAACTCAAAGTCAGTTTCTTGAAAGTGAATTAAATTGAGGGTTTCAGGAAATAAATCCTCCTTTTTCTTGGCATCTAACTTGGGCCTTTGTACATTTATAAAAGGATCCGAAGAAACAACTAACATATTAAGGATATCATGATTCGAATCTTGCCTGCTCTTTTTCTGCGAATGATGTTCCCGAAACCTCCTAAAATCTTTATTGCGAGACTCGGATGCTTCTTCCGAGAGACTTCCTATGGGTACAACATCATTCTTCTCGATTATGTCTGCCCCGTGTATAAGTAATTTGTGGACGGTTGATGACATATAGTACCAGTCATATAATTCCACGTACCTCTCTGCTGTTTTGAAGGCATAATCTTTAAATTTAATTATATCTACTTTTTCCCCGGAAGTTATTGCCTGTAAAATCACAGCAAATCTTCTTATTAGTTCTTCGTCTAACCCAGTAATGGCTGCAGTTTTATGGGGAAATTTGAAAAACTTTCTTGCAGTGTTGCCGTCATTAGTAGTTCCGGAACCTTGTTTAACAATGTCAATCAATAGATTTAATTCGTCTTTAAATTTGTCTTGAATAATCTTTTTTCTCTTACTTAGCATTTCTTTGTGCTCGTTACCTCTCGCAGCCCACTCTTTAAAATCTAGTCTATACGAAATATGTAGTAAACATTCCATACAATTTATACGGGCGTGTAGAGATGACAATCCAAACTCGTATATATCAGAAGATACGGTCTTTGCTGTTACTACACTCAAACGGTTCATTTCTGTCGGTTTTGCCAGACACAAATAGCATGATGAACTTGATCTGGCTTGAGACAAATACGTGCAGACTTTACCATCGATCATTGTCATCATTAGGTGATGATTCACCCTGTTTCTATTATTGCACTCTGTAGGAATGAGAGCCTTAATTTCTTCATCCATTCGTCGTTTGTGTTCGATGACTACTGCTTCGCTTTCCTTCACAAAAGTAAATTGAACTGGACGACAATACATTGCTGAGCATGGTTTTGGGTTCATCCACAAAGTATTGTCTCCATCAGTCAGTTTTAGTGGCACCAAGGAAGTCATGAAAATACTTGAATCGTCTTGATCGCTATCCATTTTCTGCTTGTATCGGCTTTGGTTTGACGCACCATCGAAACCCCATTTAGATATCAATTTTAAATCCTTATTTTGCACATCATCGTTAGGAAAACTTTGGAGGATTCTTTTGACCGTAATGTCGAGTAAAGCTTGAAGGGTTATTCTTGCCGATGAATCGGTCACTAACACTGATTGCTTCGGAGGATAGCATGCCAGCTTGGTTTGTTGCACTTTATAGTAGGACGGATAAATATCCTTTCTACCTTCCCGAATAGCTGACTCTCGTAAAGTGATGTATTGCCACTTTGATAATTTTAATGAAAGGAGTAATCCAAGTGCTTTTTCTGGTGTAAATAAGATAGTTTTCACCGGTTGCTTAAGCGTTTCCTTAATTTTAGAGGCTGCTTCAGGATGTTTCAGCATATATTCGATTACAGATGCGATATCCTCACAACCTTCTTCCTTAAAACGCGCTGCTGCTGTATATGCCAATTCACTGGGATTGTCAGTTTTATGCTCATCAGATCTTCTCTTCTTCTGTTTGCTTTCCAGATCTTCGAATGGTTTTCGTGACCTCTTTGTCATTGTACCAACAGAGTATGATGTTGAGGGTTCTGGAGAGATTGATCTTGATCCCACAGCAACAGTTGGTTCTTGAGCGACTAAATTTATACAACTTGGCCAATCGATAGTTGCTTGCAGCCAAATTTCGTATTGTTTTCTAAAAGTATCAAGAATTCGGTGAGATTTTTGCCACCTTTGTGATGCAGCTCGTACAAATCTCCGACAAAATTCTTTTAGAGTCACTTGATCTTCAACGGAAAGACAAACGTCTAGGCGGGATATAACTTCACTAAACAATACCTCATGATCAAATGAAGTACTCTTACATTTTAGAAGAACGAATAGGTCTAAATTGGTATTTAAACTTTCCATTATAAAATTTCACAGTGATATGTTAGGGGTAACAAAGCTTAGAATAAACTAAATTATGATGCAAAATGTTAACCATTTTATATTTCAGTCCAACATTAGTTAACGACCTCATTAGACAGTTGTCGAAAATATTTCTTAGAACTCGTAACATATCTAATTAACTATTTAAGTTACTTATGTACTTACCTGTAAGATTTTAATTAGTGTAATCCGTAGTTACCATTGTGCGACATTGCAAATCACTTAATCTCTTATTCAGAACTCATTAGAAGGCTAATTTATTATTCAGTAGTTTACCTGTATGCAAAGTTCAGTAATGGTATCCAATTAACTGTTTTAAAACATATATACTATGTTAGGCAAAATAATTTTCTTGATATTTTAACAAATAACTGGCGAAGATTTAGTATTATATGCATATAAAGTGTTGTTTCTTTACTTATACACCAAAACAAATCGTTTAATGTTAAAAAAAATTAATTAAAAATTAGATGATTTTTAAAAAAAATTCTGCAGCAGGTACCGTTATATGAAGTATGTCAAAAAATCACAAATAATTAGTCCTATAACCATCTCTGAGGATATTACGGTTTTCCTTGCAAGTTCAGAGATATTCAGATTTTTCATGCTAGCTCCATACATTTTTTTCGAAAAAACCTTATAATAAATTCATTTTTGTGCGGAGTTAGCTCAGATGACATTGTTATGTGTATAATAGCTAATAGAAGCCATATCCGTCAACAAAACGAACATCTAGCAACTTTCATTTCTATGTCTATGGAGGTCGATTTTCAGCCCACAGTGCGCCGGCCCATCGAGCAGTCTAAGATTTGAATTGACGCGAACCGCTCAACAGAAATAATTATTGTCATCGCTACCGCGCGCATATTCCTTGTGTATTAAATTTCTCACTAAATTATATTCTCGCCTTCCATTTCACTCCTTCTGCTTGTGTATGTGTATAGACTGTGAACTTGTGCTACTGTGAACTTTCTAATAAACTCTCTTACTTCTGTTTCCTACCTGCGACTTTTACTTCTAAATATTTCATACTACTTGCTTCACACATTCTTCTACAACACTACAACTGCAACAACCATCAAGGCTAACCCCTTCCATTCCCGTGCTAGTTATAACTGTGTTACAGGAATGTTAAGGATAATCCCAAACAGCAGAATTTACAGCGGATAAAAGAAATATACCAGTGCTATATTATAGTGGATTTTGAATTTACTGAATCCCCATATTTCTATGGGGACCAGATTAAAAAAGTAATAAAAAAATGAAAACTTTGATAAAATACCAAATAAGAGGTGTGTGAGTGTTCGTAATTTATTATGTTTGTGTGTGTGTGTGTGTATGTGTGTGTGTGATATAATATATTAATAGTTATATGCTTCTGCCTACTACTTTGCAATATATTATAGTACCATTTAAATGTAATAAGGTTAGAAATAAGATAAAGAAACATTAGTATAACTAACTCCGTGAGTAAGAAGTTCCGAAGCTTTTAAGCAAACGTGTTAGTACAGGTATAATTTAGCATAGTCTAATTAAGCACGTTGTTATCACCACTGAATAACTTTCACAGAAGTCCAATACTACTTTATTGTTGTATGTGTGACGAGAGTAAGGGCATAGTTCACCACGCTTGCCCAGTGCGGGTTGGAAGATCACATATTTTCGAGAACAAACATACATTCTTAGACACGCAAGTTTCCTCACGATGTTTTCTTTCACCGTTAAAGCGAGCTACAATGAAGTATTTAATACGCGCTTAACTTTGAAAAATCAACAATTCGCGCGTTTGGTTCGAACTCGAGATCTCTGCGTGGCATTCCAACGGGAGACCGTTTAGTCTATCGCTGTAGTAACAATACGAGTTAAAATAATATCCTCCAGACCGAATTTGGGTCACCGCGATCAATTCTAAGGAATACTGGATATCTGCGCTGGAGATATTATAGTGCACAAGTGTGTGCGCAATCACACGTCTACGCTTTATTTCATCAAATTCATAATAATATTTCATATATGCAACTCCGCTTACTTTCTAACTGCATGCTGCTATTGAGAACATTTTGAAAAAAACTAAGAAATACTTTGTTCATCCCAGAAATCAAACCTAAAACATCATGTACAGCAGTCGCACTCACTATCACTGCCACTAAAGCAAGCAACAATAATTACAAACGAAAAATTAAATGTATATCAGAATAAGAGCGTGACATCAAACGCACGTGACCAAAACCCAGTGCCCTAATGATTAAAAAATTACTTATACGGAAAGACTCATCACTCTAAATCACAGTATGCCTAAAAAAGGTCACACTACGCATTATATAATATATTTAAATATTGTATTTTTTTAAATTATATTATACAACGTTGTGGTGGCAGAAATAGCCTAGTGGGAATCGTTGGACTGACACACAAATATTTCAAATTCGATACCAAGGCACCTCTTACATTTCGAAGCTACGTGCGAAAGAAGGAAAACATTTAAAGAAAACCTGTACATCTGAGAGTTTTCATAATGCTTTCCCAGATGTATGAAGCCTGCCAACACGTACCAGTATGATAGACTATGTCTTAACCTATCTCACTACGAGAAGAGGTCCGTGCACAGCAGTGGGTTTTTATACAGAGCTGATATTATTATATTAGGTAAATTAAATAAAACTCCCGCACTTAGAATAATTCCATTGGGTCAGCGTGGTGCAAACTTTCATAATAGTAATATAATATAATAATATTCTATCACATATACACAACACCATCTAGCCCAAACTAAGCAGAGCTTGTACTATACTAGACGATGGATAAACATATATATACATTTTTGTGTAAATAGATACATATTATACATAGAAACACGCAGACTAAGAAAAACATCCATGTCTATGCACACAAATCTTTGACTTGTGCGGGAATCGAACCCGCGACCTTAGGCTTCGGTTACACTAACCACTACGCGATCGAGGCCGCCAATGAGAGAATGAGAATAGGCTGTAGCCTAACAGTTTATAAACAAGATAAATAATACTATATTTTTACAACTTAACGTTTAGAAATTCATATTTCTGGACATTATTTTGTCATAATCATCCATGTCTAAACTTAGTAAAGCGCATCTAGGATCTAAATCCTTGACTACACCACGATTATCACTAAAACCAAATAAATAGCAACAATTTTCAATCAATACTATTGCAATATATACGGCATCTGTTATCTACTTAAAACGAGAGTGCAAAGCGAATGGAAAAAGCCTCAAACTGGGTATATCTTGGCCATTAAGCTAATGATGCGTAGTTATTAGCACGCTCGATGTAACGTCTGGTTGCATGATGTTCTTTTTTGTGGTAAGTTGCGAATGTTTTAGGGTTGCGTAACAGATATTTCCTTTATCAAACCCTAAAGGAAACTGTCGCATCCTAATAAGTACTTAATAGTGTTACTAACAAGAATTGTATTACGGTAATTACATATAATATCGTAATACTTAAAATATTTATTTTTACGTTTTAGGTTTTTACTCTCATTCTCCATTTTTAAATCCTTTTAACTATGCTGATCTTATATGCCTCTTTGCGTGCAATGTGCTCAAACATGATACAAAGATTTTCTTCATGTAGTAATATAACAGATTATTGGAACGCGTTGGCACCTATAAACCTGTCAAATACCGCTAACGCCGATCGCGTCTACGGACTTGTACACGTCAAACCCCGGTGACCCTATATGGGGTCGAGCACACTCGATAGTGTATTGTTTACGTTTGCATTAGTTATTTGAGCTAACGTAAACATTTCACGACCAAGTGTGCTCGACGCCATATGGGGTCACCGGGGTTTGACGTGTACAAATCCGAAGTTCGGTTTTGACGCCGATAGGCGTCCCGGGGTTTGAGCGGTAAAGCAATGTTTTAAATAAAAGGTATTTAGTGTCTTACAAAGTCTACATAGCGTTGAATTTTGAAATTTTATATTCTAAATACGTTACTATTAATTTTACTTGATAAAATAGTACGAAGTAATTATTACCAAAACTATGATAAAACATTTCCAATAACTTTATAACAGATAGATACTAATAATATTTGTAAGACCATGAATGAAACATAATTTTAAATTTTTTTCAGTTCTGTGAATGTTTAATTATATAAGTACTCTTTGAGAAATTTATCGACATGGTGTTCGTGTTACTAAAATAGTAAATGAAATTTTGTTACAGCATATCTTTTATTTCTTTGCGATCATACGGTGAGCGGTATATTATTGAAAATAATGGAATCCTAAACGAAAAAAGTTTCGCTTGAAGATAGTCGTATTCGCGACATCAAATTGAACGTTGGCAGTAACCGAAACGAGGATACTACTTAAACAACAAAGCTACCTTACAGTTGTAAATTCCATTCTAACTAATATTATAAATGTGAATGTGAGTTTGTCTGTTTCTTTGTAACGCATTCACGCCATACCTACTAGACCGATCATCATGCAACTTCGCATACACGTTTTCAAGGTATAGAAAGAACATAGGGTAACTTTTATACAGAAAAAAGTATTGTTACTAACCTAACCATATACATGTACGCGGGCGAAGCCGCGGGCAACATCTAGTACACAATATAAATCTTGTATGTATATTTTAATTTACCTGCCTAAAATTTCGCATATCATTATGTAAATCCGTTGACAATAATAAGCTCAACCTGTACCCGAGCCAGAATATATACTATCAAACTATTCAATATGCTACGAAGATATAACGACATTACTGTATTTGTGCGTAGTATACTGCTCCTTATATGGCAAAGCAATTAAGCGTCACATGAACATATGGTGCAATGTAACTTTGTGGCAAGCAATATTCTCAATACACTGTTAGTTGCTTGGTATAACCGCTGTTTATTGTAGCTTGATACTGTAAACAGCGGCATGAATGTATACCGTAATATCATTGCAATGTTCGATGACATTCGAATAAAAAATAAGCCTATTTCCAGCAATGTTCGATATCATACATATATACATAGTCACAAAGAACAGTGAGATTTGGAAAACTACATCAAATTTATTTATAAAGCAATGCGATATACCAGTGTATGGTTTGTATTTAATTATCAACCATTATGCAGTTAGCGCGAATTGAATACATTAATTGAACTAGCTTTATACAGAAATTGTATAAAAAATATTTAAAATAAAGTTAACAAATAAAAGTATCTATGTTCATTAAAATCTATTGAAAATTATTATCTACATATATACATTTCAATTTAATACTGGAAACAGTTGTATAAAATGTATTAACGAGGAGACACGAGTGTCTCATGACCAAATACATGCCGAAAGAACAGATGGTAGAGTCGCATCGCACCATACATTTACATGCGTTTGTGGTTTAAGTTTCAACGTGCTTTCTACATATCTTTAAGGAGGAATTTTAGTAACAGGGTGTGGCTCCCTATCGTTTACGTGGACAAGTACTTCAAGAACACAGTGACTTAGTACAAGTGAGGCATTATGACGAAAAAACGAACTAAACATAGTTTAAGAACGAACATTGAAAAATATACTAAACGCTATAACCCAAATTGTATGCATTTTAGTCTGTAAGATACAATATCTGTACAACACAAAATAAATTATCCATCAGAGGCCCCTTTCTATTACCGTACTACTCCACAACGAAGCAGGGTTCATCCATATCACCAGAAAGCGTTCAAATCTAAGACGGTACGCTTTCAGCGATCATTTCTTCCACCTACGAGCAAGCTATGGAATGAACTGCCTGCTTCGGTGTTTCTTTTTTCTCGGTAGGCAGCAGGTTTGCTGTGTCCTGACATTGCTGGAGTTCTAGAGCAGCGGTTACCACTTTTCATAAAGTGGGCCACATGCTCGTCTGCCGCCAATGGAAATAAAAGAAATATATATAATTATTGGAATTGAGACATACAGAACCCACTAGCAATAAAGAAAACCGTCTTTATGAAGCCCTTTGTAACTTGGTTGGAAGCTAGTTAGTGAAATGAAGGCTTTTTTCCATTTGACTACGTGTAGCGGTAATTATGTGAGTAAAGTACAACCCCCTTATTGTAACGTACCAACGTCTGTCTTTTTTCTTTTTGTTAATAGTGTAATTGGTTAGTTGATGGGGGAAATGTGAAATGGAGAATGGGGTAATTTTCTATTTGTTTTTTGCTGGCTGCATACGGGGTGGGGTAAAATGGGAATATAGACGATATATGACTCTACTGTCTAAATATTTTTTTAGAGATTATTGCCATACTAGAAATATTTTTTGGATTATGGGTGGGCCAATGTTGGTTCTGTATGTATTTTAGTTAGGCAGCCTAAACCGAAATAAAAATAAATAAATAAAAATACAAACAACGACCAAAAAAGTTTTATTCTGTACGTAATAATTTGAGGACTATACATTTTTTGGCTCTATGACTGAAGCGCTTTAAAGAAGCGAGGTTACCGCTGAAACTATTCAGTCGTGCTTGTAGTCAAAATTCAATTTGAGTTTCAACAACAACTTATGGTAATGATAATTAAGAAGCCCAAAATCTAGGCATATGCCCCGATTACCACTTGTCACGATCTAGGATATCCTAGATCGTGACAAATGGCAATCGGTAGTTTTTATCCCCCTATTCTATCCCTCGACGAGCTTATTTTTGTATTATTAGTTTAAAGTACAGTACAGATTTCGATTGTCTCCATCTGTCAAAGTGATAACATATACCGATTATTTTTCATAGCTTACTGCTAATCAAAAGATAACTGGTATAGTCACAATTCAATAATACAGATTCATAAATTACTTCTACAAAATTATATATTCTAAACTGTGACTTTACCACGTTATACAACGTTTTTAATATTTTATTCAAAACTATAAAGTATTCAAAACGTATGAAAGTTCACCATCAATTTAGTTTCCTATTGCAAATTACAAAAAGTCGAAGTTTCACCCGCGTAATTTACCAAAGTGAGGTTTTTCGAACATCTCGAGAACGACTTCTCGACAATAGAAGTCGAGCAATAAATGTAAGGTCCTTTTAGTTCTAGCTTACTCTCATTAACAGAACACTGAACAGTACGCGCCGCGATTATGTTAGAAAAGAAAGTATTGATAATATTCGTGTCAAACTGAGTAATTTATAAAAGACATGGAATGACAGCGCATACCTCTTACAATTTGTGAGAAATGTAAATGTCTGACTAGAAAATTCCAACTGAAAGTGCCTAAATAATATTTACGTCATAATATTTGTTTGAAAGGACAATACATTACAAGCATAAGCATGTAGTATGAAGTACCTACATTTATCCTAACCATATCTTTATATATATCATTCTTCTGTACGTGTGTTGACAGTGAACTCCTCCTAAACGGCTGGACCGATTTGAATGATTTTTTTTGTGTGTGTGTGGATTCGAGGATAGTTTTTTTTTTCGCCTGTTCAGGACAACGTCTGTCTGGACAGCTCCTATATTTTTGTAACTATTAAAACTTTTAATATTTACAAACGTATTAAAAAAGATAACATAATTACAAAAACACAAATAATTATAATACTAAATATTTACAAAAATGGTTTAGGCATCGTAGAATTCTTCAGCATCGCTGTCAACTGGTAACATGCTCAGAAGACTGGCAGCATTGCCACCATATATTACATAACCTAACTATACAACCTAGCTAATATTATAAATGCGAATGTGTGTTTGTTTCTTACACGATCACACCTTAACTTTTGCATACACGTTGCGAGGGGTACAAAAAAGTATATAGGATACATCATCTAGAAAAAAAAAGTTTTCCTGATCAAAGCCAAGGGCAGAACTTGATAGTATTATATAGTAGTGTGTTAGTGTGAACCTGCTAATGACGTTTACATAACTGAGCACTTCTTCAACATATACAATAGTACTTCAACAGCCTAATATACATTCTATATAGCTATGTCGTACACAGTGAGGCTTGTCGGAAGATGCCTAATGTTGCAAGCAGCTTGCCAGATCATTAGTCCATTACATTAGGGTGGATTCACATCTTAATTTTGAAGATTTTATTGCTGAATTGGATGGATTATTTGTAAAGGTTTGACCCACAGTAAGGTTGCTTTTTAAATATGCTGCTGATGACTAAAATCACCTTTTGGTCAAGCAGAACAATAATAGGTAGATAATTCAGGTTTTGTTATGTGTAATAACAAGAATGGACAGAACCCATTTTTAGCCGAGGTCTCAGTAAATTTAAAGTCCATGAAACAATAAAAAACCACGATAAACAAATACGTATACGTTATTTTTACTAAGATATAGTATTTTCTTTTTATCGACTTACCAATATCATACATTCTAGTGGACACTGACACAACACTAACAGCTGACTCGGGTGATCTCTGTGAACGCGAAAATGACCAGGCGCTATTTGGATAGGGATATAATGCTTTTGTTTCTATGTTTCAATAATAAATAAATAATATGTATGAAATTGACATTTTATTTTAAATTTCTTGACCTGGGCACATATGTAGGTTGTTTATCAGATATACATTACAGTCCTAAAATATGACCACACGTTTCTGTTACACGTTTTATATTTCGCATATTTGTATTGTCCACTAAGTGGACATGCGTGTCGGTGAGAATGTTTGTGATTGAGTGAATGTGCACTGACGTCACCTGATGACGTATTGGGGTGGGTGCCACGTGTATATTTGATGTGGGTCTGAGGTGTATTTAAATACTTGTGAAATTGACACTATTTTACAGAGACTACTAGAAATTTGGATTGCGAATTATCAGTATTCTTGATAAGCCCTTCAGCTTTAGATCGTGCAGTGATTTAAATGGTCGTCGCCTCGGCACTGTCACTACACTGAGTGTTGTAGTTTTGATCCCCACACGGGACAAAATTTTGTGAATCTGGAAGTTTATTGAGACCGTTGTTCAAATTTTTGTGAAATTCTTAGCTATACAGGCCTATTTTTTTCGTAGATCACAGTTTATTCCTATTTAGCGAGTAAGCCTTTTAGAGAAAGAAACAAATAATGAAACTGACCAGGCTTGATTTACATAGTCTACATTGGACGAATGTAATACAGTTTTATACGATCCGAATCCGAAATATATACTAAGAAAAAATATCCTCTATGTTAACCCAGGATATATGTAGCCAAATTTTTCCAAGTCCATGCCATACTTCACTCGTGACTGATTGAAAAACATACAAGCATGTTCCCAAATGAATCTTCTCATTCTTGTCAAAATTTACACTTACGTGAGCATAACCGTGGGCAATATCTACTAAGACAATAATTATTATTATACCTTTAGATGCTTGTGGCGTGGCTCACTGCTGTCTATTTAACACGACTGGTGGTATATAGTCGTGTTAGTAGTCGTTATGTATTATATATGTATATATACTAGCTGTCTACTACTTCGCTCTTGTTCGTAGCGAGACGTTTTATAACTTTCATCGAGAGGCCATCAAACGGAAAACTATAATTTTAGATCCGACTGGCAGTACCAGAAATTGATGCATGAGTATCATGGTGGTATGTACTAAGGTGGTATTCATAGTCTTATACCATGAATAGCTTAATTGGTCAAGCCTTGGTTTGTCAAAATCTGGTTTTATATACTGCTTCATATATTGCCTTTTTCTCATAAAACTGGCATTCAAATAATATTTTTATCTGTAGTAAGTCCAACAATCGAAAAATAGTTTATTAATGTCAGTCTTTACAATAAGAATCGGCTAAGAATTTATTCCCTACAAAGATTAGAACTATCGAGACATAATGAAAAAAAATATTGTATCTGGACGCCTTTAAAATGAAATGACATGGAATATCCACCAACAGAGTGATATAGAAGTCCAAAGGACAGCCCCGCAGTGGGACATAACAACAAATCTGGACGCTGATGAAAAACAACTGGACGCTGATGAAAGAATTAACTGTAAATTATAAAAGCATCTAAACAAAACAAACGACCTAGTACACACAACCCAAATCTAATTACTCAGAGACAAAACACGTTGAATAAGAAATCAGAATATCCAATGTTTTCTTGCCATACATACTACAATTAGTGGCTGGTGTACAAGTTACGGGTAAGATACAGGGGCCATAAGGCTAATGGACTAGAAACGGCCATTTACTCGCAACAACATTTCGGAGATAGGGCCGGCGTACAATAGAACGTTAGTTGAAGATTCTAAGATAGTTCACGTGGTAAAGTTGCCTTTTGTACTGATGTATGCTTGTACCAGTTTTGAATAATAAAGAACTTGGATGAGATAGTAGCACTCTGGTGTTTCATTTATGACCCTCTACATAATATACTACGTGTTACAATAACTTGTGGTTGTATTAAATTCGTTTAATGGAATCATAATGTATGAGGATTTTTTGAAAATAATCATAGAAGAAAAACGTTTAAGAATGTGAGGACGTCTACCCTTCCTCTCATTACGATAAATATTTCCTTAGACGTATTTTTAACCAAAAAGTAAAGAAAATGTGAAAATTGAGTGGTATCAAGAGTTTAATTGGACAGAGATATGAGGCAACTGCTCCACTGATAAGAGCTAAGCTCTTAAATGATAGAAATGTAAAGATAAACTTTCAAAATAATTTATCATCAAATAGATGAGCAGATTGGAACAAACTATAGTTATTTCCGGAGTGCTGATGTCACATCCAAAATTACCTACCAATAACTTTAATTATTACTGATATAGTCGTTAAAACATAATAAACTGAACTTCGTATTTTTGTAGGGCTATGATCAAGAACTATAGCTCTCATAAAAAGCGAAGAATATAATATTATATAAATAAATACAAACAAGTAAATAATAATGGAAGATCCTTAGGCAGTTTTAATTAAATGGTGAGTCTACGGAAGTTCTGTCGTAGTCTAGTCACGGTAAGACTTGCTATTTATTAAAGAAATAAAGTCGATAACAATGCAAATGCAATTTGTTACTTTATCCGTTACTTGAGCAAAATATCGCATTCAGATACAGATTGCTGAAGCATTGAACTGTAACGAAGTCTCTATTGTTAGTGGAGGTATATCTTGAATAGTTGGCACTGTTTGCAAAGAGTTTGGTTTTTGATGTATTGTTTTTTATACTATTAGGTAGAAAACTTGCTCAAAACGATTATCAATGGACGTTTGCAACACCAGGGGTGTGTTGCTAACTATTAAAAGACGGGAGTCGGTTTGTTGACAGCGCATTTGACCAAAATCACACTGGCAAAGACCACTCTGCCTATAGCGCACTATCTTGTCAAAGATTTTGGAATAGCTTACCGTAGGTATACAATACAAGCTTGTCGGCTTGGAATTTTTGTATTTGTACCGAAAAATTGCCAGGATCTGATCAGATCCTGGAAATTGGAGTATCAACTATTCCACTTCTCGCGATATTTATCGAAACGATATGTCTCTAAAATTCACTAGTAGTTTAGAGTCATGTGGCATTGCGCATACCAGGCTAACTGAAGAAGTAAATAAAACCCTTGTGGGTGTTAGTTATCCCCACTACAAATCTTAGATCAAGTCCGGCAAAAGTAAGTGAGCAAAATCCCAGTAGTAAGGGACTTACCTAAGATACATTTGTAGAAGAAAATAAATCAATTTTATTGTTGCTATTATTATTATTATTATTTAGGTCAAACTAAAGTAGCTCGTCTAAAGAAATAATTTCTCTCCACTCTACAGAAGATTTCAACAATACAGCCACGTGCTTCTACAGTAAGTTAAGGTTTCCAGAGGAAAGGACAGCCTTTAGAAGATGACATATTGTCAGCCATACTATTAGTTCTTACGCTTGCAGTGAAATAACTTCTTATAAACGAGCCGGTAAAAAAAAAAGATTATTCCAATATTAGAAGCTTAATTGCCACTTTTGTACATCAAAGAAACGTGAAAACATTTTCTTAAGACTATTGAAAAACAGTAAATGGATCTGTTTAATCACTTGAAATATACCGTGTCCAATTCAATTCTATCTACTTTCAATGAGAAAACTCTGTGCAACAATTAGTTGTTAAAAATTCTGTTTGTAAACGCTATATTCTGTGAGAACTGTAACGGAATATTTAATTTTTGATATGTAGCCGTCTGTTTTGGAATCAGTAGTGACATTTTGATGATTCGCATTGTGCTTACTGAGATACTTGAAACATGAGGATTTTGAAAACAGAACTGTTATTGCCTTTTAATCTTTTTGGTTATAATTTATTTTTATGTCTAACCGCATTAGGCTGTAAGCAGTGACTTTAAGTGTCGGTGAGCTAGTTTACTAAAACTAGACGCAGTAACCAAACGCTGTACTCAGTTTCAAACGTAGCTACTTGACTACAGAGTATGTAATTAAGCCATCGTCTACTTACTTGGTCTCGTAAATTTGGTACCAGTATAATTTACAATATTGACATTTGATGATAAAAAATATACATAACAAAGGCCTCACATAAATATGCATTGCATTTTTACGACAAAAATGTCACATAAATTGTATACGACAAAAATATTACTTTAAATGTATATGACAGAAATGTCACATAAATTGTATATGACAAAAATATCACGTAATATTTTTTTGCATCAACGTCCATTAATGAAAGCGCGATTACTACTTAAGCACAATTACATATTATGAATATAATAAATACAGAATCAAGCAAACTCAGTTCAGTATACGTTGTACCCAAAGCAACATTTGGTACTAACGATGTTCCTTACATTAGTAATATTATTGCCTACTGCAGTACACCGTTGTTATACCCTTGTTTTATATAGTTAATTAACTACGTGTGTATATGTTTATCTTGTATTATGGATGTGTTCGTGTGTGGTTTTGGGTTATGCTCGTTACATGCACACACACTCACACATATGTCTTGTATCACATACAAATAATACAATTGTATGTGGGTAGTATTCCCAATGCTGTACTACTATCAACCACTTCGAATTGAATGTTCTGAATTGCTGCATTGTTTTGGGCCCGTAACAACATTGTTTGTAGGTATCATGAAGAGATTGACTATGTCTATCAGAGTTTAAATATCATAGATATTCATTACGTTAATCTGTCAAGTCTTAGAATACGAGACATAATTAAAGATCTATTGGAACTGGCCACTGGTGTACCGTTGCAACTCAATAGGTCTACAGTTGATTGGGAGGTCCTAGAATTGACTCCTAAGTCAAATTAAAAATCCAAGACTTACTGTCTTGGATTTTTCGGTTAGAAAAGCCTCTGTTGAAATTGGAAATGCTTGATAGATAACCAGCTCATGCTATAATAATAAACCTAATTATTAAGTCTGAGTGTTGCAGAAAGGCCTCTTGTCAGTATAATAATAAATTCATTTATTTCTCTCAAAAGGTGCACACATAGTTTTAAACACAAGTAACAGTTACAAAATCAACCTTTGTGAGAGCTGGAGTATGTACCTAATAGGTTCGAAACTGTGCGACAAATCTCCAGGCTCTATCTCTCTATCGAAATCACATAAGTTAAAATTATAGGTATGTACGTTAAAGTCTAATGAACAAACGAAGCGTACAACTAAAGTAAATAAATATAAAGAGAGGTCATAGTCCACCATGCTGGCCCCCTGCACAATTAGCTGACTTTTCATATTTTAGAAACAAAAAAGTTTTTCATATTTTATCAGTGGGGAGACCAACAGACTGCAATGCAGAAGCTCTCGGATTCGAACCCACGTCGCACACCTCTGACTTTCGGAAGTTATATGACTTTTCAAAATTATGTGCGTATTGATTGACAATTATCGCCTGCTGAGTGCCTCGGAGAGCACGTTAAGCCGTCGGTCCCAGCTGCCATGAACATCTATAGCAGTCGTTATTGGGAAGTCAGTACCCTATAATATCCTGACACTGGTCTAGCCTTAGGGTATCGTTAGCCTTCGGGTTGCGGAGGTCAGGTGGCAGCTGCTCCATGTAAAAACTGATATCCAATCAAATCCGGTTAGACCAGAAAAGCCGACCCCAAGTGACTTGAGAATAATATAGGCTAGGTAGAAGAAGAATGTAGAAATCTCAACGTACAGGTTTGTTTCCTCTGCATACCCCGTTGGTGATACAAGCGTAAAGTAAATAAGATCTCTTAAAAAAGACATATATATCACCCAGAATAGAGCAACTATCCGTTGGACATACAATTTTCTATAGTTTCAACATACATATAATAAGCAAGCGCAATGGAAGAAACGATATCCGATATGACGTTATATCTCCTGTCACATTACAAGCCACTCACAATATTACACGGCCAATTTAAAAAATGAGAACCACCTTGTTTTAACCTACATTTCGATGTACATTTGAATTGACAGCGCAATATAGGCGTTCGATATTATTCGGAAATTTCAGATGACGTTTACGACATTCGAATGTAGAACGAAATATCTGATGGAAACGAGTGGTTTTTACATGAATATTTTATGTTAAATTTTATTTAATTTTCTCCTCTCTTTCCTGTTTTGAGAAAACCTCGTACTGCGCTAAGGATTATCCCTGCAAGAATTATTATTAAAGACTTTATTTCGAATCCGGCGCGGAATACAGTGGGCTCTTTCCAGATGCCACAAAAAAGAAAGAACAGACATTCAAATATTCAAAACTTGTGTGATCGCATATCTAAATGATGATCAATTCATTGTTACTGATAATATGAATCATATTTTTACATTCAAATCTTGAATTGATAATGACACGATTGATTATTTATGATTGCATGATGCTATGACATACGCAGCGGACGACGCGACAGTCAGAATTTCTTTTGTCTACCTTCTTATGGACTTAAAGCTATAGAGCTTTAAGTCCTCGTATTAAACAATCTAGTAGTATATTCGTATACGTATGGCAACACATAATAGAATAATCAATCCAGGTACATAACTGAATAATACAATCGAATAATTTTAAGTGTTTCGGATGAATCGATTAACTTAAGAGATTCGAAAGTAACGATATTTTGTCGATAAACCTGGGGGCGCCGCTGTCTGGTCCGGCTTATGCGGAGTGACATACTGTCTAAATTACTACTGCAGCATTATTGTATCAAAATAATGGGCAGAATTAGCCCATATTCAGAACAATAATCTGTGGATCGCACTGTCAGATGTCACAGTTATGTCACATTCAGGGATCAATACTACAACCATCGCGCATTTACAGTGGCTAGGTGACCATTAGCTATTACGCCATCCATGCTGACACTAAGTGGATTCTAAGTAAGAAACCAAGTGGTGTTAATCCAATGGATAAATTATTAACTTGAAATCCAAAGGACATGAATTGAATTTCCACTAATGACTGGGAATTCAATTCAGTTGCGTAGCACTAAGCTAGACATCACTTGGGTGGAATGAAACTACTTTGAATATTTGATAAACCTACAAAATTTACAACATTTTTGTAATAAAAACTATTCTTATCGCATAGCATAACTAACACATTTATACATTTGCACATACATACTTACAATTCGAAAAAACATTGATATTTGTAAGTTTGTTGTTATAAAGTCTAACAATTCTTTGGTAAACAGCGTCTGAGCTAAGTTATTAAAAATTTTGCTTTAAAATGAAATATATTAGGATGGGAGGGAGGTTTGGAAAATTAACGCGATCATGTATATTGTTTACCATTTGGGTGTTTGGCGTTTAGACTAGGTTTCACCAGCTCGCAACTGAGTATTTCGGCGATGTCATAGCTCTGTGTTTGATGCGAAAGAATTTTTATCCACCCGCACTGTTTGCAAATTTTGACTTGTTCATGTACCGTCATACATTTCACTCGCGGTATTACATATGCTAGCCAATGTGTCCATTATTTGCAATTCACCCGGCTAGTTAAATAAGCGAAGCTGCGTAATAATAATCTTCGTTACGTTTATATACAGGGTGTAACAGAAAGGTGTGGTCATATTTTATGGCCTTGATTTATATCTAATAAATAATCTATGTACCATATTATTATACTCCCAGATAAAAAAAAATTTAATTTCCATTATTTTATTTGTTTTTTATTAATATATCGAAACAAACGCATTATATCACTATGCAAATAGAGCCTGGTCATTTTTGGATGCACAGTGATCAGCCGAGTCAGCTGTTTGTGTTGTTTAAGTATCGACAGAATATGTGATATCGATAAAGCGATAAAAAGAAAATGCTGTATCTTAGTGAAAATAATGTAGAAGGATTTGTCTGTCGCGGTTTTCCGCTTCAGCGCGAATGGGTCGGCTCGACTGGAGTGATACCACGGCCTCATAGAAAACCGTCGTGGAATAGCGTTTGCGTTGTATTTCGTCGAGTGAGTGAGGGTACCCGAAGCCCAACCGTCCACCTCCACTCTGGTGGGGACAAATTTAAATAGAACGCAACGCACTTGTGGCTACTCTGATGTTGCGGGTGTTCATGGGCGGCGGTAATCGCTTACCATCAGGCGATCCGTCTGGTTGTTTGCAAACTATACCATAAAAAAAAACATCTGATAAAGCTGCCTGATCCAGGATTCGAACTATTCTAAAACCAGCTGTCGCTTTATCTTTCGGTGCGTCATTTAGGTAGTGAAATTAAACACCTTGTACATATAATTCTTTCTCAAAAAAACGCCAACAAAACTCAATAAATAATAGGCTTAATATAATATTGAAACTTCAGCTTCGTTTAATAAAAAAGAACAGATTAATATCCGGTTTCAGTTGTCGAAAGAATTTACATTTACTTATTGAAAAATGTGTAAATTATGTACTTATGTTTTATTCACGAATCTACGAAAGTAGGTTAAGGGCTGGCAAGAATTTTTTACAAAATACAGGTTTTTTTATACATTGACTGCCTTGTTAGTCTTTAGTCGCCAAGTCGATCATAATACCCCGGATATAATACCTGAGTAGGAAAATATTTAGTTGTATTTTATTTTAATAATTGAAATTAAACAAACTTTATACGGATTTTATCGCTTTCGCTTTTATTTTATGAAAAATCCAATATTTTGAAATTGAAATTATTTTTAAACCAATACGAATTTTATAGCGTTATTTATTTTTTATAAAACACTTTTATAATATAATTTTGAAACTTTAATCTACTATTGTTAAACATTTTTACTAGTTACTGTTTACTTCAATTTAAGCTATTTAAATTATACAACTATTTAGATTAAATTTTACACTTCCCCCGACGTTTCGGTTGCTTTTCGGCAGCTATGATCACGGGGAGACTACTAAACAGTAACTAGTAAAAGTGTTTAACAATAGTAGTTTAAAGTTTCAAAATTATGTAATAATAGTGTTTTATACAAAAATTAACAACGCGATAAAACCCGTATAAAGTTTGTTTAATTCCAATGTATAACATTCGCGTAAACATAAGACAATATTATTTTAATTAGTCAATTTTAAAGCTATTAATAATTGCTGTAGCGCATTTCATTTTATGGATTGCGTAGTATTTTAAGTGGTCACCTCACCATTGGTACTACGCCGAGTGTTGTGTGTTCGAGTCCCGTACGGGACAAAAAATTGTGTAATCATTAAATTACACGTAGAAAAATTAATTTATTACGACATCGTGTGTCGTATAATAAATTAATTCTCAGCAAAACTTTTAAACTCGGCCTCTATTACTCAAATCCAAATTAAGACTAGGATTTGGTAGCACAAACGGGACTGACATACCGGAGCTTAGTTCGTTGTAATTATGAGCTACCAGTGAAACGGTATTAAACGGAATTAGGCGGATAAAACAAGATTGCGAGCAATATTACCGGCCCGGATTTGGCCACAATCTGAGCCCCCGTTGAGCTGTTTGAAGAGAAGGATGCGGTAGTTATTTATAGAAGAGACTAGCTTTTGCCCAGGGCTTCGCTCAAGTAAATGTAGGCTACGTTGACAACCTAATCACCTAGCGGTATGAAATATATTTTACGACCTATTCTCATACCTACCAAATACACACAAAGAAATTGTCATAAAATCGAGCCGTTTCGGTGGAGCGCGACCACAATCACTGTGACATGACATTTTTAGGTTACAATATAATATAATATCAGCCCTGTATTAGACTGTCCTACTGCTGAGCACGGGCCTATTCTCAGTATGAGAAAGGTTAGGCCATAGTCCACTACGCTGGCCCAGTGCGGGTTAGTAGACTTCACATACCGTCGAGAACATTATAGAGAACCCTCAGACATTTACACACGATGTTTTTCTTCACCGTTAGCGAGCGATAATTAACTATTTAATACGCACATAACTTCGTAAAGTCAGAGGTGCGCGCCTTGGGTTCGAACTCGATGTGGCACCTCGACCTCTGTGTGGCAGTCCAACGGTCTCCCACTAGGCTACCGCTGTTGTTATAAAGTCCTATTTGTTTAAAGTTTAAATGGTTGTAACCCAATCGATAAGGTATAGGACATGCGATCGAGTAGCCGTAATGACGTGAACTCTCTCATAACACAAACATTATTAATGATCTGGAGGATATACTGAAACTATTAACAAGAATAATTCAATTTTAGAATTGAATACGCGAATGTTATACATTGAAATTAAACAACTTTTTATATGGCTTAAATAAACGTTAAATATAACTTGTAATAGTGTTTTACAGTAGTAGTTTGGGAGTTTCAAAATTATGCAATAATAGTGTCTTTCAAAATGAACAACGCTATAAAATCTGTATAAAGTAGTTTATTTTCAATTGATAATAAAGTTTACAAAGAAAGTTGCGGAAGTTTGTAACTTACTTACTTTGATGTTTTTTTTTTCTTTTAATGCTGAGATCTTTTTGATTTGTATTCACTTACCTTAATTGTGTTTTATCTAACAATGGAAACTTTACTGGATTATGTATTACCTAAATGTTATAAACCATATTTGTAATTTATCTGTTTGTTTCCCAAATAAACGAAAATAAAAAATAAAAATATTTAGATGTTTGTTACGCGTAAACCTTGAAGTGGTTATGTTAACTAACTCAGACCACTTGCTTAATGATAAGCGAGAAGGATGCTGGCAATAATTAAATACGCAAATAATTAGGCAGCTTATATTTGCACGTATAATTATCAGAAGCAGAATGAATATACATACATTAACGACACACTATTTATACTAAACATTAGCTAATAATAATTAAGGATCACGCTTGACATAATTCTAATTAATAATAATAACGGTTCGGTCTTAACACTTTTCTAGGTAGGCGTTGACCGTAGGACAAAGGATATGTGGTAGTCATCTTGCGCGCGCGCCGCTAATACAATGGCTGGTGGACGGCCATCTTGCTGGCGGTGGGACTAAGCGTACTAATCCCTTACACGTGTAAAACATCACGCCACGTGTGACGTAGATCGTATGATCTCGTGCTGCGTTGTAGCGTATGGTTCTACTTGCCTACTCGCCACAACCTTAAACGAATTTGGATGTAAATTGTCACATAAACAGAGTGCCTAGTGCGAGATTTTTTTACGTTAACGCGATCGACACGTTTATGACGTTCGGCGCTCCGATTGGCCCGCTCCAAGCTCTTAACCAATCAGAGAGCCTAACGGGGTAAACGTTTCGATAGCGTTAACGTAAAAACAACTCACACTAGGAACCCAGAATACGTCAATTGTGTGTAGGTTAACATATAAAATACTTTTATACCCTCCCATGAGATTCACGCGGATGACCTGCGGGCATAAGCTAGTACATAATAAATGAAAAAATTTAGGCGCTCAAATGTCAAAAAATTATTCCAGTAACGACCAATTATATTCGAATAATTCGAATGATAATTGAAGTAATTGTACGTCGGTTAACAATTTGAAAGGCTCATAAGCGTTCTTCCGATTTTGCGGTTACATTTACTGCCGATTATGTAGTTACTGATTTTACTTATGAGTACATGTACATGTAGTGTTGTTGTATTGGTTGGCAAAGTAATTTTCACACGCAGCAAGAAATTTGAGATCAAATACGACAGACCAAATAATGTTTTTAACCATTAAGGTTAGCGAAAGTTTACTAAGATCAAAATTTCGATAACTTGAAATGTGTTCGCAACATTTTATTTTTACCCCAAAGTTCTCAAGAAAATGGGATTTTAGAAATACATAGTTATCTATATCCTAACTAATATTATAAATGTGAATTTGAATTGGTTCGTTTGTTTTGCTTTCACGCCTTAACTACTTGACTGATCATCATGCAGATTCGCATACACGTTATCCGGGGTACGGAAAAGGATAAAGGGTACTTTTCATCCAGGAAAAAGTACTGTTTGGCATAAAACATTTACATAGCCTACATTTACGCGAACAAAGCCGCAGGTAAAATCAAGTTAAAATAATTTGTAATACCGGATTTTGCTTTCGTTAACGTAGATTTTGTCAATAAAATTCTAACCCTCGTGAACAGTCCAGTTTCCTGGATAAAAGGTACCCTATGTCCTTTTCTGTAACTTTGACAATGTGTATGCGAAATTTCATGATGATGTCCGATCATCATGAAATTTCGTACTTAAGGCGTGAACTTGTAACATATTAGCATTTATAATAATAGTGAGGATTATAATACCTTTTTTTGTGGAAATATGATTGCACCTAACTACGATTTCCCCTCTTATTATACAACGATGTAGTCGATGATAAAATCACTTGCCAAGACCTGGGAATATTCAAGAGCATCAAGACAGAAATAATACCATACACAGCAATATTTTAATTCAGGGTACCTTATCCAACAATTCGTAGCTCTTCGTGAGCATGTAGGCGTGACTCTCGTTTGTTGTCTTCTTACATTTCAATTATCTCGACTTGTCTTAGTCCTGGGCGACGAAATTCCGTTTAGATATTTCATTTTTCTACATAATTAGATTTTTCCGCGTATTTTGATGCCGGTGGTTTGTACCTGTGAATTTTACATTACTTAAACTTTTTGTTTGAAGAAATGCTTGATAATTACTTATTATTGAGGCGGTTTGTTTTACTAATTTTATGAATGTTAGAATTTAGTGATACGTGTGTCAGTGTATACGTGTTTGTTCTGCGTAAACTTGTCAATGGAAATATTTTATGTTTTTGACTTTAGCTATAATGTGTAGAAGTGTATGCATGTTGCATAAAATTAAAATATATTTTTACTAATAAAACATGTACTTGTAGTGAAAATAATATTTGCATGCCAAAATTTATTAAATGTGGCAATGACAATATTTAATCTTACTAAAAACTTAATGTACTCATGTTCTGCGAATGAATAAATTATTAATTAATTCATTCAAACTGTGGAACGGATTCAGAAGAAACTAGCAGATTGACTATTTCCTGGATTAAAATACAGAATACAACCTTCTCTTGGAATTTCCACGAGGGATATTTATATTATATTTATAAATTATAACACTTTATAGCACAAAAAAATATTTTCGTAGTCATGGATAATCGGAGAAGAAAAACGAACACTTGATACGACATGAAAACTTTATAAAGACCATCTCAGAAGGAAAAATAGAAGGAAGAAGTGAAAGGGGTCGACCAAAGAGAAGTTACATTGATCAGGTGAAGAAAAATTAAAAGTCATGTTGTACCAAGAGGTCAAAGTAATAGCAGAGAATATAGACATGGAAGAAGCTCCACCGAGAAGAGCAGGGCTTTTAAATTGATTGATTGTTGAATCTCATCCGATCCGACGGTCAATCGTGTCGAGCGTGCTGATATCTATGAAAGCTGCGATAGCAATGAAACTCATTTCAGTCTCTGCAACGATTTTTATAAATAGACTTGATCGCTGCATTTGACGTGAATATGCGGGTTCAAGTTTAAAGGTGAAATAAAAAACCAAATTTTATTTTTAAAGGTCCACCACCGCACTTGACATAATTCTTGTGTTGCGGCAGACTTTATAAATATTAAAACAACGAACGCAATAAAGATACACAGTTCGGAATAATTATTTGTGGATTGCACAATTTTTTGTCCATATCAGGATCGTACAAACACCCGCGCAGTTGAGCCAAGTCTTAAACAACTACACTATCCATACATTGAAGTCTTGCAAAACGTCGATACTTAAACATTTACATTTTTAATGAGAATACAACTGCCGCTATAGTCCTGTGTCAAAAGATATTTAATAAACATTCAAATAACGGACACAAATAATCCAGCCTTACAACATCTACAAACTTTTATTTCAATCGAACCTACAATACTTGTCGTTGAACCAATGGAGAGGCGACCACTCTGCAGTGAAATACTTACGAAGATAAGGATATTTAAATTCATTGTCATTCTTCAGAAAAAGCACTGCCTCGTTGGTCCAGTGCTAGTGTATACGACTGCGGATCATGAGGTCTCGGGTTCAATTCCCAGGTCGGGCTTGGTTAAACGTTACTTAGATTTTCCGTCAAGAATTTCTTAGCAGCAATTTATTAAGAATTTCTGTCAAGAAGTTCTTAATAATTCCTAATAATAAAAAAAAAAATTTAAAAGTTGGCGGTGTTTCACCCGCATGCGTCGGAAAGCACGTTAAACAATGGGTCCCGGCTGTCATGAACATCTATGTCAGTCGTTATTTCGAAGTCAGCACCCTCAAATGTCCTGACGACTATTCTAACCATAGAATGATGTTATCCATTCTGGGTTACGGAGGTCAGATGGCAGTTGCTCCATGTGAAAACTGATATCCAGCTAAAATCTCGTTAGATCAGAAATAAGCGGACCCTGGCAAAAGCTGGGATTAAAATTCGCTAGGAAGAAGAATACTTCATACTTCAGAAGAGAAAATTGTGTGGCCAATAAATGATTGTTTTGAGTCTAATTGTATTTTGTAAAGAAGTATAATTAGCGAAATATAACATCGATCGTGCAGCGGTGGTAAAAATCTTAGCTTCGATTCCCGGGGCCGAGCAAACGATTTTTTTAAGGTTTTTCTGTCATGAAATACGAAATAGCACTGTGCCTATATAGTTTATCTGGTATACATCAACAGGACATCGTAGAACTATAAAAATAGCGGTGTTATTGCTGGCTAGTATTGGACGATTTATTTTCCTTCCAAATTATTTTTGTATTTCATCAGCATCAAACTGTATTCGAGAAGATATAAAACATCCAGTACAACAAAACCAATGTATTTTTATTTTTTGCTGTAACATGGGCTTACTGAGTAAATATAATAAGCCATTCTGTTGCTATTACTAGTTCTGTCTTTTCAGCAGAGAGAATGGAATTAAATCTCTTCTTCCTCTTTTCAATCTAGAATGTGTGACACTTTCTGGCAATATACATAATAATATATTAAATTACAGTTTAAAGGTCAAAAAAGTCTTGATCAGATTAACATCTCTGTTTCTGATTATAAAGCCAACAGTTATATCATTCGTGTCCAAATTCCATTCATGCTTCTTTTTATTACTCGCTTACTTTTATTAGAGACTTTTTGCCGCCGAGATCACATATGGCATGGTTACATTTGCTTCTATAAAAAATACATTACTCTACGTAGCGTCTCCAAGCTTTTTTACTTTCTTTTTATTTTAGAATCCTTATATATGGACTGGCTTGTTGGAGCCGTGGTTTGGGTAGGCGGTTATGTTTGCATGTTTTGGTGAGGTCTCGTGTTTGATTTCTGGGTTGAGCATAGTGCTATTGCGCTTTAATATTATAATAGATTTTTGCGGCTTCACTCACACGAATGTAGGTTAGGTTAGATTCTTAAAAACAGTGTTTGTTTCTGGATGAAAGGTACCCTTTAACTTTTTCTGTATCCCTGACAACGTTTATACGAAACATTATGATGATCACTTGTTATACCATAAGCAGCGATAGCTCAATGGGAAGACCAACAGACTGCAATGCAGAGGGTCTCGGGTTCGAACCCACGTCGCGAAACTCTGACTTTCAGAAGTTATATGACTTTTCAAAATTATGTGCGTATTGATTGACAATTATCGCCTGCTCCGTGCCTCGGAGAGCACGTTAAGCCGTCGGTCCCGGCTGCCATGAACATCTATGGCAGTCATTATTAGGAAGTCAGTGCCCTATAATATCCTGACACTGGTCTAGCCTTAGGGTATC
Organism: Catocala nupta; assembly: GCA_963675205.1. NCBI lineage: Eukaryota > Metazoa > Arthropoda > Insecta > Lepidoptera > Erebidae > Catocala > Catocala nupta. The sequence continues at coordinate 19,037,989 of OY776102.1, read as the reverse complement.
TTTAGCCTTCGGGTTGCGGAGGTCAGGTGGCAACCGCTCCATGTAAAAACTGATATCCAGTCAAATCCGGTTAGACCAGAAAAGTCGACCCCAAGTGACTTGGGAATAATAAAGGCTAGGGAGAAGAAGACTTGTTATACCATGATATAGTTAGGCAATCGCTGACTATGTTTTCGCAATATCAACGTTGGGTTGCATCAGCCACCATAGTCGCTGACTATGCGTTTACTTCAACAACCACGGATTGCGACAGCCTTCGAACACGCTGCCCGGACATGAGTTGCTGACACTAGACAACGTGCCGACCATCGCGCCATCGTCACGGCCGTGGCCCGCCTGGTCGACACTTCGGATCGATCGTCGAACGTAGCCGATACATTTCATATTTTTATTGTAACAGTTATCTTATTTTAATAAATTAGTGTAAAGTTCATTGTTTTTGTTTTTTAAGTCATCCGCTTGCAGCAATCGTGATTCACTCGAGTCGTTAAGGTGTGAAAGTGTTACAAACAAACGAATGTGACTGTAGTACATTTCTGTCTACCGTTATCTTTATTTACAGATAAATTGTATCCATTGATTGTGTCATGGATTGGATTTCCTAGTCGGCTGGGTTTTCAGTTACAACAAGAAAATTGGCAACATAATAATAATATTCTATAACATACACACAACACCATCTAGCCCAAATTAAGCAAAGCTGGTACTATTAGTACTAAACGATGTATAATCATACATATATACTTTCTTTTTGTAAATACATACATATTATATATAGAAATATAACAAGACAAACATCCATGTTCATGCACACAAATGTTTGACTTGTACGGGAATCGAACCCGCGACCTCAGGCGTGGCGGTCGGTTACACTAACCACTATGCCATCAAAGCTCTTTAAATGGCAAGAGGCTAGTCCTTTATTACGTTTGACCTAGAAACTTAACTGCGGAGCTTGGGTCTATACCCCTGCTTAATCCATCAAGGATAAACAGGCGTATATCTATCTATATACATACATAAAGTTCTGTCGCTTCTAATTTATTAAATAACCGTGAATATACCCAAACAATCATAGTAGCTTCCTTTCAATCCATTGCCGAATCCCTAAGGCCATATTTTCAAAAAAATTTGCAAGCGCTCCCGATAGACCTTTATCTAAATTTTTTCCTTTATCAACAAGAAAATTACAAATTCACGATAACATAATAGAATCATAAAGTCAGTGGAATGTGCTTATTTTGTTCGTATCCCTTGCCCTTTCATCAGGCTTTATGAAAAGAAACTCGAGTAAGCAACTGTGTATAATATAGCACCTGCGCCGATAGGCTGTTTAGAGACTGCAAAAAATTCTTGATGAAAAATTCAATGTATTCCATCGTCACGTGTTAAGGAGTTTAAAAATGCCGGTCTATTTTAGGGCGATTTGTGTAAAAATACCAAGGCGGTAACTCTTGATTGGATACCGTTATGTATTTGAAGTCTTAGGAAAGTGTGTAAAATCAACCGGATTACGACGACTTTCAGACAGAGAGTTACGAGAGGAGACGATACATTCAGATTGTTTGTAACATGTGTTATAAGGCATGGTCTGTAACACGCATGGCGTTACCCACCATTGCCTACACCACAAGTTGCCAGGCACGTATAGCTGCACACTCAGAATTTTTCGTATGTTGCTTACTATAAATTTGCGATACAACAAAGTATGTGGACGCAGTTAAAGGTTTTTCTTTTTTCTTGGTGGAATGCATTGACGCATACTTTTCCGCGGGGACAGGCGGATGGATTATGTCGGACTCGCCTGGGTAAAAGAAAGATGGAATAAGAATGATGTACCTCCCGGAATACCGACTAAACCTACCACGGTGTTTCTCGACAAAACCACTATCGACGGGGCCGCGCGAATCACTTTTGCATGCGGTCGCGACCCCGCCAAAGTTTCAGCCCGCCGTGTGAAACGGCAGGCCACTACACAATAAGACCTACCCAATATAGGCACTACTCATTTAAAAGCCCTACTGTCTCCCTCCTAAAGGGGTGACGGACACGACACAGAGGCGCGTGTGGGAACACGCACGCCGCCTCACGGACCTGGTGCTGAACGGATGGCGGGCAGGCCCACAAAGCCCACCACCCCCAGGTCAAACCTCAGGGTGACTGGAGGTCATCTCGCGCCTCCGGCGCCCGGCTCTGCGGTTGGGGAGAGGGTTTAAGCGCTCCCTCTCCCACTCCGCCACCTCCTTGATGAAAATCACTTCCTCACAGAAGGAGGCGACGGCATTCCACGACCTCTCACTCCGGACCATAGACTGAACTACGGCCGGGAGTGAGAGGACAACCGATCCGCCTGCCGCGATCAACTCATGGCGCTGCGATGCCCAGGCGGGGCAATCCACCAAAGTGTGCAGCGCCGTGTCCTCAACAACGTCGTGGCAGTCGCCGCAGTGGTGACAACCGGGCGTCTCTTGCCGGCGTATACGACACAGAAACTGGCTTAAACAACCATGGCCAGTCAATACCTGTGTCAGCCGGAAGGTGAGGGCGCCATGCCGCCTCTCCAGCCACTCCTCAAACACGGGACTTACCGCCACGAACATTTAACAAGTTAACTTTACGTGTGTATTAAGTGATAGAATTAGTCTTATTTTACTGTAACTTATCTACTTATCCTTTAAATAATTTAATAACGCTATGATTATTTTCTCTGCTTCAAAATCTTATTATAGTTTGCGGAGTAACTAACTGATCAACCCGTACACACTTACGAGTACTTCAACGATACGTTTGCAAAATGATTACGTTTTCGAATAAAAGAGATATGATTCCAGTCTATCTATAGAGTCAGTCTATATATTATAAGTAAATAAATCTGATTATTTCGCCTGACAAAAGCCTTACTAGTACAGTAGGTGTATGTTAGTATACATAATTTATACGTAGTCTGTATCTGTGAGGAGCTGGTGTCTGAGATACTCTATATAACAGATCATCAGGCCCACTCCTAGATTTAATGTATTGTAACAAGTTTATTTGCTATAGAGAGAGCTAAGGAATGGTCGTGAACAGAAAATAAGATTTTTTTTTTTATATGGCAAATATTTATGTGTGTTTTATAAACATGTAATGAGGCTCTGTACAAACTGATACAATATCTGATATTTTGGAAAAATATTGTTTGACTATTTTAAGGACTCTGAACCAAACACAATTGTAGAATTTCTGATCTATTTTTGGTTACTTAACACGCAAACGTCATTGAATGGATTCAAAGAAATTAGTTAGTTTGGTAGATTGACCGCTTAAGTTTCATCTTATTCCGTTTAGTAGAAGATATGGTGACTATAATCCACATAATGGACATACAAAATAACTGTTACAAATTGACGTGGACAAACCGATGGCAAATGCTAGTTATAAATATCAATGATCAATTTTAATAAAAGCGTTTTATTTGCAATGAAACCTCGAATAAACTTATTCGTAATTATCTCTCAATATTGAAAACCGTCTGTAGGTATACTTTTTAATATCATCAAACCTGAAATAGAATCAAAGAGAAATCTGTTCCCAGTAGCCCTTTAATGAATAAAATGGTGAACTACAACGATAATCTCTTTGAGAAAACTGAAACCAAACTACGGAACTATTTAATTAACATTAAAAATGAAATCGCGAGGAAATCGTAGTTAAAATGAAATATGAAACTTTTAATTAAAATTTACTGCGATCCGCCGGACAACTGAAGTTAGGTACTAAATAAAGTTTTCTTAAGAAAGAAATAAATTATATGATATCTTGAAGAGGGTAATTTCATTTAACATTATGAATTATATACAGGTCTTTAACGGGAAATCCTTATACTTTTTACAAGGATATATTATATCCTAATTTACGAAGGAGAATTACTTACTTATGTAATAATAAACGTCGCCATACCACTGCGTCGAATGTTATGTTCGTACCCCTCACGGGACAATAAACTGTGTGACTTACAAATAGTTATACCGAGAATGGGTGTTCTTTGTGTCTGTTGTTTGAATGTAAGTAAAGTTCACTTTGACACTGGATTTACACTTATAGCGGGAGTTATCTTTTTTTCTAAGAAACAAGTCAAACAAGGTACCATTTTACTGTGATAACAATAACTCACAATACTTGATTGCATAGACCAGTGCGCCGAGTGTTACAGTTTAAGTTCTAAAAGAAGACAACAAACATAAAATCCACAAATGTTTATACTTCGTCCATTGACTGAATGTTTGTAAAATTCTCCGCAACACAAGGATAATCCCTCACAGGGATAATCTGTCTTAATAAAAAAATAATAAAAGGAGCCTTGTTTTAATTTTGTACTCTTATACGGCAAATATAATACCAGTAGGTGTCCCTCGCATTTTTCCCACTTTATAATTACTGCTGCATTTCCATAGCTCATAGCATAATATTATAAATTATATAACCTATAATCTTCCTCAAGAAAAGGGCTACTAGCTGCCATTAACTTTTTTAACAAAAACCTTTTAATCTTTATTATATTAGTATGGGTTACGTTTTTAATATTATCAAAAGAAACCCAAAAAATAAATTCGGTGACAGACGAGTGTGTCAAAAGTAAAATACAAATGTATGACGCAAATGCAGTCAATTTTTGTAGATTCATCATCATCATCTCAGCCAAAAGACGTCCGTTGCTGGACATAAGCCTAATTAAAGTTTACCCTTATAAATATATTTTTTAGATAATACACCTTCTATTCTAGATATAAAATCTATATCGCGTAAAACATTGCAAACATGTTAATAACGGACGTGAGGACCACTCTCAGCACAAGGGTTTGTGGACTAGACATTATTTTTCTTTTGTGAATTAAACCCACAACACTGCGCAGTGAAAAGCGAGCACTAAAATCATTACGCAATCTGTGCAGTCAAATAAATAGACAGTGTTGGTGAACCTCGCAGATCAAATGATCTGCGCGGTCCATCATGTCCCTCAAACCTAAATCAATACATAAAATGGATATTGAATTTAATACCATGGTCATTATTTCCATCAATTTATTGCTAAAAGCGCTTCGTATACGATTTGAATTCCAATACAAGTTTCAGTTGTTGGCAATGTCAATAAAATTGGGTTACGTCAATATGTGTTCGGTAAATGTGTAGGTAAATCTAAATAGTGGCAAGTATACAATCCTAGATGACAATAGAACATCTGTCACATAATATATATTACTGTAGTTAGATACATATAGGTACATGTGTTGACTTATAACTAATAATTACGATAGAATATATTACACAGTTGACGGACAGATCTATGTCATTTTAGCAAAGTTTTTTTTTTTGCTCTGCATAATCACCACACTCCGCCTGATGGTAAGCAGTCGTGTGGTCTAAGAGCAGTGTCCTCCACACTTTCCTCATAGCAGCCGAGGCGATGTTGAGTTTTCTACTTTGACGGCCTGAGAAGGTGCTTTTTCACGCCCCACTTAAAGGACCTAGGATTGAAGGAAGAAGGAAAGACATGCCTTGGCAGAGATCGTTCGGCGTAGATATGAGGACCCAAACTTGTTGGTACGCACTCTAGTCGACTTCACCATGTAAGGATAGTATCTGAGCCCAGCACGCGTTGTTCTGGATAGGAAAGGGGAGGGCGGGATAAGGTGGAATAACTTTTCAGAGCACTCCCCATGGTATATTCTGTAGAAACACATTTTTTACCTAAATAACGTGTGAATAATTGCTAGTTTAAAAGTGAATTATTTTTTCATGCTTTTGCTCGCGGATTGACTCGCATAAAAGTAAGTTAGGTTATGTTAGGTGCACAATACTTTTCTTTAAATAAACAAAAGCCTATGTTACTTGGTAATAATATAGCTTTCTAATGATGAAATTATTTTTCTGTTAAATATTTTATGAGTTTAATCATTACATACAAAAATTAAATCATTCGTCTTTATAATATTAGTATAGTGTCTCCTATTTTATAGGAGACACTATACTTACCTGCTGCCAAATAGGCTTAAAATAATCCAACAATAAAATAACAAATTCAATCTTACTTAAATGTCTTCTACGTTCCCATCTATTTGAAAGTTCTGATCTGACATTAATTGATTCTTATCGTAAAACTGCGTAACTCCATGTAGAGTTTTAAGACTGAGTTTAAAGCACCAAAGGAAAGTGCTTTATAATATCATTCTTGTTTAAAAGTTGTCCGCCTCTCCAAACATAGGATGTTTGGGCGTAGGCCTCTTCTCAGTTTGAGATGGTTTAAATAGTTATATAATGCACCACGCTGACTCAATGCGGATTGATAAACTACACATACATATCTTTAAGAATATTAAGGAGAACTCAGACATGCAATATTCCTCACGATGTTTTCCTTCACCGTTTAAGCGAACGGCATGTATACATATATGCGAAATACTACCTAAAGTAAACAGGCACAGAAGGCTAGCAGAATAGAACGCTCTTTAACAGAGATACTCATAAGCATACGAGTATATATGCGTATAAAGATTTTGGCTCAACTTATTCAAAATAAATTGTAATATTAATCTATTGAGTTGTAGCCTTCGTTTATTTTAAGAAGGTAGGGCTAGATTGGATGTGGCAGATGGAAGAATGGATATTGTAGCGTAAGATGGTAGAGACCTATATCCAGCAATGAACTATAATGTACTGATTGATGATGATGATTACAACAATGAACATGTTAAGTAGAACATTTCACTATTACTAATTATTATTCATTCGGGTAGATGATATCCTCTTACAGGAAGCCTATGTAAGCTAGACACTGTGACAGCGTTTGATCTTACTGACCAAAGCGTACGTTAAGTGCAGTGCATATATTATATACGTATAACAAAGAAAGCCACACACTTATTATATTATATATACTTATTGATTCGTCTGCTACACTAATTACATACTCATTAACTTAATAATTAGAGACGGACGAATTAGGTGTAATATTTGCCAAAAAGTGAGCTTTCTGCCTCATATTAAAAATATAATAAAGAAGGCATCTAAAATGTAGGGATTCATACTACGTAATACAAAAGGATTTCGTCAAAGCAACACTAAGAAATTGTTATACTTTAGTCTGGTATGAAATGGCGACCTCACTACAATACCCACATGTTGCGAATAGAAAGAATACAAAAACGTTTCATGTGGCACCTAGCTTTTAATGTAGGCAAAGCCTTCCCTCATACTCAATTCGTTTGAATTACTTTAAAATAATCAGCTTAACAACACGCAGATATATGACTGACGCAGTCTTTTTGTATAAACTATTGAGAAACAAATTGGATTGCTCAAAGTTACTGGGCCTTACCAGATTTCATGCCCCGTCTAGGTACCCAAGGAATATGATCACACCTTTCTGCCCACCATTACGTCGATCAATGCTTGGTTCAAACTCCCCAATACCTAGCTTGTGCAGGCTTCTTAATAACTGTAGCGATTTAGCAAACATACACCAGGACAGTTAAGGTAAATTTATTAAAATTATTAGAAATGTAAATAAAAATTAATGCGTTATTATTTTGTTTTTTTAATAGTATAGTGTTTATTTGTTAACTTTTATATTAAATAATTATTCCATATTTTATAATTATTTTATTTATTATTGATTAATTGTGATTTAATTTTATTTTTTATATTGGTTATTTATTGTCTATCAATAAAATTGTAATTATTTTAATAATAATTATAATATCTAATTTATTACTTTTTATAAATTTTGGAGCTTAGCACTTTTTAAAATGTTAACCTTTAAGTAGTGCATGTGGTGTTACCCAATAAATTATTGTTACCCTTATAATAGGATAACCTAATTAAATAAATAAAATAAATAAATAAACAAAACTGAATATATGACGCGATAGCTTCAGTGGTCATCTTGCTACTCTACCCACAAATAGTTGTTCCGAATCTGGCACCCAGTTTTTGAATGGCTAATACGACGAGTCAAAATCAAACTTATGTCTATTGTTTTCATTGGCTATTTGACATGTATTTTGACCGTTGGTAAAATAAGTTTACTTATGTTAATCTGCCTTCTAAAAATCAGGCGTGAGTCTTCTTTCTTTCCGTTAATTTAATGTTTAAAATGTCCTTCGTAATTATTTTAGATCTCGTTATTTATAGAGCAAAAGTAAATTAAAAAAATAAGAATATTTTTTTTGTTTACACGATACTTGCATGCGGTACGTTTGTATACACCAAGGAGTATATACCTTTATATTTAATGAAACAATCTATGTATGGATGAGTTTGTTTTAACAGGTTTCTTTAAGCTGGGCTTCTGTATTTAAGTATTCTGTACCACAGATATGAGTTGAGACGCCAAGCCTGATGTAAATTTCAGTTCCCAAGTGCAATGGTGAACCGGAATATAGGCGATGTTACTTAGAATGCAGATATATGTATATGTAAATGTATTAGACGCATATATAAATAGAAATGCGTTGTTGTTATGCATGTGTGCTTCTATATAATGTATGGAAGCTATATAGTTTATGTAATATGGGACCGAATATGGATTGAGTATTACGAATTTGGGCAATTACTTGGAAAACTATGTGTAAATCATACACTTTTTCTAACATATGATACAAGTGTATATATGTACAACTTTAATATATTGTATATAAACCGCGGCTTCACTCGCGTAAATATAGGTTAGGTTGGTTACTAATAGTACATTTTTCTGAATGACTCTATGTCCTTTTCTGTTCCCCTGACACTTGACACTGACCTGCACATTGCATGGGAATTTGCGTAATGATCGATCAAATAGTTAAGGCTTCTTCTTCTCCCTAGCCTATTCCCAAGTCACTTGGGGTCGGCTTTTCTAGTCTAACAGGATTTGACTGGATATCAGTTTTTACACGGAGCGGCTGCCATCTGACCTCCGCAACCCGAAGGCTAACGATACCCTAAGGCTAGACTAGTGTCAGGATTTTATAGGGCACTGACTTCCCAATAACGACTGCCATAGATGTTCATGGCAGCCGGGACCGACGGCTTAACGTGCTCTCCGAGGCACGGAGCAGGCGGTAATTGTCAATCAATACGCACATAATTTCAAAAAGTCATTTATCTTCCGAAAGTCAGAGGTGCGCGACATGGGCTCGAACTTGAGACCCTCTGCATTGCAGTCTGGTGGTCTCCCCGCTGAGCTATCGCTGCTGTGCTATCGAGTAGTTAAGGCGTGAAAGCGTTAAAAACAAAAAAACTCAAATTCTCATTTATAATAGCAATTAGGATATTTTAATTCAAATTAACTATTGAAACCACTGCTATCTATTGACAGACTGCAACATTGATGTAGTGTTTTATGCGGTCACCTCGACGTTGTCGCTGCACTTGTGGATTCAACACCATACAGGACAATAATTTGTGTGATCCACAAATATGTACATAGCTATTTCAAGTGTGTGTGTTCTATGTGTCCGTTGTTTGAATGTTTGTAAAGTCTTCCACGACACAGGATAAAATCTTACAGTGGGAATAGTCATTTACAATTATTATAATTTTTGTTTTAATTATACAAATAATCAACGGTAGGTACTGCTTATAAATTTCGACTTTCGACTTTAAAGGCTTTTATTAAATTTAAAAACTAGCACGTTTTAGTAAGAGAACGTGCTTCGTGCTAATTTAATTCAAATAGAATTATATTCCTCATCAGAAAAAAGGGAAAGTATTATATAGTACGGGAAGCATCATGAAATTTTTACACGTCGCGTCGTGCGAAGTGATATCATTCGGTAGGTTATAAAATAAGTTATGATTTCATTGACGACTTTTTCACGTCGTCGTGTTCGAGACAGATGGTTGCTAAAATCCTTTCATCGGTAGATACGAATTTTACTTCTTTCATTATTGTGATACTTTTATATAAATGCTTCAGTAGCAAAGCGATAGTGAATATGACTACTGTGCTTCAAGATTTCGGTTTGATTTCTGGATCGAACAAAGTGTTATTGGATTTTTTACGTAATAAGTTTTTTGTTGCTGGAAGCTAAAATTATGTCCGATAAATAGGCTCAACCTACAAACGTGGTAGCCAAAAATTTTTTTTGTTTTGTGTTATTCATATCATAGGCTACCATGTTGTTTGTTTATTTTTATAAAGACAATATAATAATTATACTGCAAAATGTAGTCACATGTTGTTGTTGTTTTTATTGTCTACAAAAATACAAAACATGACACTACTCATGTTTTGTATTTTTTTAGACACATTATTTAAATGTAATATCTTGTTTTCGTTCATTATATATTATGTAGATAATATATTTAATGTTTACCATAGTTATTATTCTTAGTCACATGTCTATAAGTGAAAACTTGTAATTGGCCTTCATTTTCATATTGTTGTATTTAGCTGTAAGTTTTCTTAAAATGTAACTGTACTACACTGGAACATTGAGACAACTACCATCTTAGTCTCCCCGTGACCATGGCTGCTGAAAAACAACCAAAACATCGGGGAAAGTGTAAACCTAAATATAAATAGATTTAATAGTTCAAATTCTTTTATTAGCTTATAAATGAGTAAAATTCAATAGTATTTTAATTTCAATGAATAACATTCGCGTAAACAGAAGACAATATTAGGCTATTTCTACTCAATACATATATGGCAAAAAAAACGAAGCACGCCCAGACCTGACACAAAAATTTCTGTTACACCGTAATTTTGTCTCTGCAGTGTAAAACTAAATATGAATAGATTGAATAGTTTAAATAAATTTAGTAGCTTATAAATTAGTAAAATTCAATAGTAGTAGTAGTGTAATAGTTTCAAAATTATGTAATACAGTGATAAATAAACAACGCGATAAAATCCGTATATAGTAGTTTAATTTCAATAGAAATAGCCTAGTAGGCAAATCATGTGATTGCTACACAGTGACTATACATAACTGGATTTCAATGCTATAGCATAATATATACATAACTCTGTCTACCCCTTTAGGTATTATTAACACTCACATTTACAAGACAGATATTAGCATAATCTACAATCTATACTTAATATTATAAAACTGAAGAGTTTGTTTGATTGTTTGCTTGAACGCGCTAATCTCAGGAACTATTGGTTCGAATAGAAAAATTATTTCAGTGTTGGATAGCCTATTTATCGAGGAAGGCTATAGGCTATATAACATCACGCTACGACCCATGGGGGCGGCGCAGTAACGATAAACGTGGGTGAAACCGCGGGAACAGCTATTCTTTAGTAAGTCCGAATCTGCGAACACTTCCACTTAACCCGTACTCTGTATCCTTATAATAGTTGGATAGTTATTACCATTTCGTGTTCAACCCACATCAAGACTACGATGCTTACTAATACGATGTTCGTTGAAGTATGTTCGTTTGTGCTGAGTCAAAATCTGCTGCATTGTGGCATGCCACGATTTGGTGTGTGCGTGATGTGGCATGTATTTATTTTGCCGTTTAGCAGACTATATATTCACGCGGTATGTGATGTATCGCTTGCATCAAAATGATAACTATAATTTTATTGCATTGTGACGGATTGTACTAATTGCGCAATGGTTTACATAGTTCCTAATGCCGCGCCGAGTGCAGCGGGCTCGATGGTTACAAGAGACAACATTTATATGATTTAGATATAGCTGTGTTCTTTGGATGTGCTTCGTTTTGGTTGCTTTATATGTTATGTAGTGCTACTAAGATTTTTATTAAATAAAAATCAGACAAAAATCTAATAATACATTGCCTGACCTGCAATCCAAACCACAAATTCAAGCACAACAGTCGTATTGACCATTGCTCTATACTTATTATGTATTGCTATTTTTCTGGACATTATAAAGTAATATCTTTATTTTTCTTATAACTGACCTTAATGCCTATATTCGACGTTAGGCTGAGTGATAAAATAGACGATCTGTTTACGTTGCCTCAAAGACTATGTATATGTCGAAAACTTTCGTTTGATGTAGGCTTAGTGTAATAGTACATACAAAATCCCTAGACATACGCTTATTTAGCAAAGCTGTTTTTTTTTAAAGAAATTTTAAATAAGCAGCTGAAGATTAAAGGTAACATTTCTCAAGTTTTACAACAGTAATAGTTGCAAGATAAATTATTCTTAGATAGATTATTAGAATTTCTATTCATAGAAATTAACTTAAGGTTAAGAAAGTTAATTATACCGCAGACTATACGTAATTCATCAATAATAGTGATGTTATTATAACTTTAATCAGGGTTTTTCCTTAGAGGCCATTCAGGTCGAAGTGTGATTTTACAAATAGGTTTATTCTAACCTATTGCTGAAACAATGTGCTCGGGTGAATGTTATATTATGTTTTGCAACTTTCTGTAGTTCAATTATTGTTAGTAGTTCTCGTATGTATTTTCGATCTTTGAATTCCAAAAAAAAAAAATTTTTATATACGAAATAATCAAATGGATTCTTGACATTTTCTGATATAGTTAGATGTTTTTAAAGGTACTTAGTAATTTGTGTTGTAAAATGACTAGTTTTTTTGTATTCAGGTATTAACCCACTGGAAGAATACCTTGTAGAAGCTAAAATTGTAGTCATTGATATGATTTTCTGAATTTAACCATCCTAATTTAGAAAAATGTTTGTGTCAATAATCATATAGTTAGATTTGATTTCCTTAACATTAGGTAAATTCCAAAATAAATTTCACAAGAAAAGTCAAATGGAAAGCTCTACCTTGCGATCTCGCTACCAACATACAATTACATCTACATCCGACCAGTCCACTATCCCTTATCTCAGATCTTAAAGTGTTCCCATTTGCGTCGGCAACGTCTTGAGTTTCCGCCAGATCCAACAAAGGATTCGGCGATATCGGATTCCGCCATTTGTTAGGTTTGTTACTTGGTTTTTGAGAAATTGATTGAGAATATGTATAGCAAGCAAGAATAAGTGTGTGTATAACCTATACTTGCGTATACATATTTATGGTTTATAAATAGACTCGCTGTATTTCCTAGAGGGCCTCAGTAGATTGGTGACATTGCTATTGATATTTATGTTATGAATGAGATCTCGAGTTCAAATCTCTGGTCGGACCAGCAAAAAGTTATTGGGTTTTTGTCAAGAAACGCTTAATTGCAGCTTGAAGTTGCCAGAGACTCGGCAAGTACATAAAATCATTAGTCCTGTGCTTAATCTCCGGTCGTGTCGGATTGCCGTCTCGTCGGATTATAAGAGTGAAGGACTAGAGAGTGCACTTGTCTTTACGCATACACTTTTACTTTTAAATATCTTCTGAACTGTATTTCGATAGGAATAAAGACGTTGAACTGATTCCGATCAAAAGATAACGTTTCCGAAATTTGTACTACTAAAACCTTTTTAATAACAAACCAATAACTTTTTGCCTGCTCAAGAATTGACGCAATTGCTGCAAGATCTAGCGCAATTTCCGGCTACGTAACTAAATACATGTCATTTCAAAAATATGTATGGCGTTGGTTCGAACTTGTGATCTGCGATTTGCAATCTTTGCTGTCTCTCCAATAGGCAATGGCCATAATGTGATATGAATAATATAATCATTCCAGAGATTGTCTGTGTAATCCACAAAATAATGAGCAAACAACCCGATGAATTATGATTAAACTTCATAAATATGAGATTATCAGTGTCGCGAAATTACATTTCAATAATCTAAAAGTCAAAATTCTGCATTATACTTATTATTGTTTCAGCGTATTGTAAAATGGAGCCCATATTACTTAATATATATTTGCCATATAATAATATTTTTAATAAGTAAATTAATTTATTTTAAAATTTTGTTTTTGATGCCAGACTAACCTAACGAATTCGATTACATATTCAATATTGCTATCAACATTTTTTTAAGCAAACATCCAATAAATTTAACTTGACCTGGAAATCGAATATGAAATCTCACGACCGGCATTGCCGTTATATTAACGAGACCATTACTAACTTCCAAGATAATTTTCTACCATCATAATATCTCAACAACAGTTTCTTTCGACTCATGAATAAATTCCTACGACTATACTATTAATAACTACATTTAAAAGGCATCGCCATGAACGATAAGGCAGCCTAGTCTTAGAATAATGTGTAAATATCTACAAGGAGGTACGTGTCGCGACTTCATTTTGTTTGCGAGACAAATATTTGTAAGACCCGCAGATATTTGTTCCAAGTTTGGCTGTTTGAACAAGTGATTTGTTTGTTTGCAGTAGCACCTACCGAGTCCACAAACACTATGAATTCTCACCACACTTCACTCTCTATTTTATTTTGGAGATTCTTGAAGTAACTGTGGTGCATAGGCTTCAAGCAAAAATAAGCAACAATATTGTTATTTGTTGCTGGAAATATTACTTAAAAATACACGGTGCTGATTAAGGGCAAAGGTCAATATAATGGAGCTGGTGTTGGTTGGTTAGGATCGCACGAGAATATGTTTACTGCATTGAATTTGCTCGCAAGATTTCCTAATAAGAGACCTCTGGATACATTGACGAATATGAATACAAGTGAGGTCAATCTAAGTATAGCTTCCAGAGTACTTTGATGGCAGGTACATTAGTGAGGGGTCGAGTATAGGGTTGGAATTGCTGCAGAACATAGTCGGAGGCAGTTAGCGTGGTCTTGCTAAATTTAGGAGGTTAGCAAACGAAGAAGTTCTGTGCCATTTTTGGTTGATTGAGGCGCTTACCAGAACTGGGTGCTTCAAAATGAACCTGCGTCTATTCGAATCAGGAGCAACGATGCAATTTTTACATAATGAATAAGACTAGGATTAAGGTGGGATGGTGGATGACGCGCAATTCAAACATCAAAGAAAGCTCTGCGAGAGACGAGCCTATGCCAGTCATGTCAGGTAAAATTTTCTTTTACCAACTACTATAGTTGCAACTATGCAAAAGTACAAAAGGAATGGAAAAGCCGCGACCTTATTTTGTGTAAATTTAATGGCCTAAATAAGACCGCAGAATGGTATCAAGAGAAGAC
This sequence comes from Catocala nupta, assembly GCA_963675205.1. Lineage (NCBI taxonomy): Eukaryota > Metazoa > Arthropoda > Insecta > Lepidoptera > Erebidae > Catocala > Catocala nupta. The sequence continues at coordinate 19,022,943 of OY776102.1, read as the reverse complement.
TTATCTGGCTCTAAGTTGTAATCGTCGAGAAAGATAACGGAACTAAAAATAACGAAGGTTAAGTGCGAGTGTAATAATTCATCTATCTATTATTTCAAAGATATATTAATATGTGTCTGTACAATATTTACTGAATCGCCTATCTATTACAAATATATTAAGATCTAGGTAATATAATCAGAAATTTGTGTTCCATATATAAAACGATTAAAGATCAACTAAGACTGGTCATTCAAACAAATTTGCGACCAACAATGCAAGCATTGACCTCACATTACCCTTCTTTCAGACTTAGTCAATAAATTACAACAAACTAGAGCTGCAAAATTACTCTTTTGACAAAAGGACGAGGGTCAGGATACGGCGTGAAACGCCGCAGTAGACAGTACTGTGTGACACATACAAATGAATTCTAATAATGCTTGGTCAAATTATATTAACTAGCGGTCGCCTAGTGTTCAAAATTCGACCAAAATTCCTTTTCTCTATTACATATAAGTAAATAAGGTATAAGTTACCATAGTTACACAGAATTGTACGATGTCAGACAAAAAATGTCGAAAGACTACGAACGCGATTCAACTGCACGTGTCAAAATGCATTTGACACGTGCAGTTGAATCGCGCTTTAAGGTTGTGTGCGTGTAGTGTTTTTCATTAATTTAATGTATTTCTAAAGCATATTTTATAAAAATATTAGGATTCGCTCCTCCTTCTCCATATAAACTTTAACTGTGCCAAATTTCATACTCCTCCGTCCGCGCAATTTTCGTAAAAAGGGGTACAAAGTTTTTACTTCACGTATTGATATATAGATGAAGGATATACATACTTATACACTTTCGCAATTAAAAATAGAATTTCAAATATATACATAATTGTTTCCTTTCATAAAGTCTCCTTGTTTTTTTCATGAATTAGTTTTAGATACTTGTCTTCAACGCCATCTTTTACATGCTCGCACAAAAGCAATTCCTCTAAGGCACAATGAAACGTACACAAAATACACATAGACTCGAAAAAATGGCTTTGAATCTTAGAGAGTTTTGTCTGATGGAACTAACAATATTTTATATACTGGCATTGGTTTAACGACTATTTCGATACGCCGTCCATGCAGTACCATACTAAATCGCATCCAAACCATCTATTCATTAATTTGTTACGTCTTAACATCAGAAAATGGATTTATCATTTTATACTAGATAAACTTACTAACAATAATAGTATTTACACCGCTCGCATAATATTAATATTATTTGCAGCGCCCTGTTGTCTCTACACCGAACATTATTAGTTTTGTTAGACGCTACGGGCTACGGCGTAGAGGTATTTCGTAGCGAACTCTACGTAGTTAGCTTGAGACTATGAAATTGAACTGTGCCATGCTACAACAAATTATTTGAGCGTAGTTTATTGGACATTTGATATTTAGCAACTATTAATGGAGCAACAGAAACCCGAAGAATTAGGATTTACGATGAATACTCTATTTGAATTTGATATCTAGACAACGTTATATTAATGTAAACTGATTTTCATTTAAGTTTATAATATTGGCATGAACATGTACTGCAGTTCCGACTATATTGACATAGAGATTTATATTTTGTTTCATTATTGTTATTATTAAAATCACAGTGTAAATATTTTTATTCTAGGACTGCTAAACGGGAAACATGACTTTCATCCCATATGGATTAAATAGTTAATTATGAACTTTCTTTTTAGCGGCTAATGAAAACATCGTAAGACAACCTAAAGTTCTCTATAATGTTTTCGGAAATGTGTGAAGTCTAGCAATATAATACGCCAAAATGCTTCTTAATTTATTTCTAAACTTGACCATGGCCTTAAGCCATTCTCTAGCATCTGTTATACTAAAAATCTGATTGAAAATTATCCTACCGCTAGGCATGCCCATAGTTTCCTAAGAGGTTTGATAATATAACCTAATGCGAATAAGTTATAACATGATTACCATACTTACAAACTCATAAAAATTCAATCAACAAGCCAAGAACTTACAAGCAACAATCAGAAATAATATCGAAGAAATACGCCTAGATGTTTTCTTTCAACGTTAATTTACTCAAGCAAAAAATACAAGTTTTTGATTGACATATTGTTCTGCCGGTTCACTGTAATTTCTAGTTACAGTATGTTATAAAAAATAGTGGTGATATTTAAGTCATATTTTGCTAAAGAAATAAGTTATACACGCACTTCGTCTACGTGGATTTTGTTTATTTCGCGAAGCACTAATTATTTTCTTAAATAAAAGTAGTCTAAGTTACTCCTTATAACATTAGTTATGTGCCAGTGAAAGTCTCGTCGAAATCAGTCCAGCCGTTTCAGAGATTATGCGGAACAAACAGACGGACACACAAAAAAAAATGTTTTTTTTTTATTGTCTATCAAACCGCACTGGGCGAGCGTGGTAGACTATGGCCTAACCAATTTCACACTGAGAAGAGGCCCAGCAGTGGGACAGTTCAATACAGGACTGATATTAATATACCGTATTTTCAGCATTTCGTAAAAAGCTGATATTTTGAGACCTCGATGGCGTAGTGGTCAGTGTAACCGACTGCCACGCCTGAGGTCGCGGGTTCGATTCCCGTACAAATCAAATATTTGTGTGCGTGGAAATGCATGTTTGTCTTGGTCTTGGTGTTCCTATGTATAATATGTATGTAATATATGTATCTGTATTTACAAAAAGAAGTAGTACCTATGTTTATCCATTGTCTAGTACCCATAGTACAAGCTCTGCTTAGTTTGGACTAGATGGTGTTGTGTGTATGTGATAGAATATTATTATTTATTTGTATTGATTTACGAATACAGGATACCAAGAGGTGGCTAGCTTAGCCTGGAATTGCTAGCAATATCAAGAGTTCACTCGCACGCTAACGATCCTAGAAGAATGATGGGCTGAAGGGACAGCAATGGAAAAGATAGTAACGTGAGCTTACGGAACTTTTATTTAGTAAATGAAACCAATTGATAGTGTTACTACTCATACCTTCCATTATTCCTTTAAGAGTATTTCCTCGGACAAATTAGTTTATGCCCAACTTCGCACCTTTACCAAATTATTGGTAAGCAGTGCAGCAGTGGGAGAGGTTATCTCTCACGCAAAAGAAATTATCAGAGGACAGAGTCAGGCAATATTCCCGATCATAGAAAATCATCTTATATCTATACTAATATTATAAAAAGGAAAGATTTGAGTTTTGTTTTGTATACCGAAGCATAAAAAAAACGATTTGAAAAAAAATCTCAATTAAAAAGCTATATTATAGACCTAGTATCAAATTCTACATTGTATTTAAACACCGAAGCATAAAAACTAATCAAACGATTTTAAAAATTATTTCCCAATTATAAAGCTATATTATCACCTATTAACAAATTCTATATTTAATTTAAAAAGTATTGCTATATGTACATACTTTTACGCGAGTGAAGTCACGGGCAAAATCTAGTCTTATATAAAAAAAACTTATACAGCCAAATAATAATTGAATGCGCTTCTGCCTCCTTCATAATTTTAATAAGCTACAGTGTATGTAATTTAAATAATTTAAAAACCTTAATTAAGCAACTATGTATTAATTAATATTAACGCACAATTATGTTCACCGTTAATGAGTTTAAAAACATAAACAATAACGTTTTAAATTAATATAATAATTAATAAATTAAACTTATTTGGTTGATTAATTTGTCAGTAATGCGGTGCCTGATCTACATTACCATAATTAAATAATATTCATGTACTTCATCATTCTGTCATTTAACCACTGTTATATAGGTTGTAAGCATTTTGTATTGATTGACCTAAAAGCATAGTAGGTATGTGTACACCTATATACGCAAAGGGGACGCAGAGTTGTTTGTTGCCAGACTACTGCCGTCAACCGGGCATAGCTACAGACTCCGTGAAGATACATACATACATAGTTTCACACCTTTTTCCCAGAGGGGTAGGCAGTGAATACGGATTTCCATTTGCTACGATCCTGACACACTTCTCTGGCTTCATTCACTTTCATCAAATTTCTCATACAAGCTCATCGGTTTAAGGTGCTCTTAATCTGGCCAAAGTCCAGAACGCCTCCGATCTGATCGAGTAACGTTCGCCTAGGTCTTCGTCTTGCGACTGTTCCTTTCACACTAGCCATGAAGATAGCCGTAAACAAATATATGACCCACTCGATGGTAAGTGTAAGTGTACCATCAGATGGACCGTTGTTACCATACGTATGCTTGCAGTCTTTGCCTAGTGATTCGTGACTTTAGCCTCGATGGCGTAGTGGTTAGTGTAACCGACTGCCACGCCTGAGGTCGCGGGTTCGATTCCCGCACAAGTCAAACATTTGTGTGCATGAACATAGACGTTTGTTTTGGTCTGGGTGTTTCTATTTATAATATGTATGTATTTACAAAAAGAAAGTATATATGTATGTTTATCCATTGTCTAGTACCCATAATACAAGCTCTTTTTAGTTTGAGCTAGATGGTGTTGCGTGTATGTGGTAGATTATATAAAATTATTCTGCAACATTTCTCACATTTACTTTTATTTGTATTAAGTAAAATCTCATCACAAAAGTAAACATGATAATTAAATTTAACGCACGTAGAAAGATATTTAACGTGAGAGGCTATCGTATATCGCTGCAAAATTGCAAAATTGTACGTAGTTCATACATAAGGCATTGCCTATCTTATAAGAAACTACATCTATTCTTAACTATATTTCATCTAATTGGTATGATAGTATCCCTATTATTAGTTAAGCCCCAATATTATTATGTGGCCCTCCAGTCGTCAAAATTTGACCTAAAATTCTTAGATATATTTAGGCCCTAACCATAAATAAATCGTATGAAAAAGTGTTCATACTAAAAGGAGTGAGCTCACACATTAGTAAGAGAATGATAGTGTAAATTTTTTAATATAGTTCTGTGGGACAATATTATATTTATAATTCAGATGTCTTGCTAGCTTCTGTGTCTCGGATGAAAACCAGTCAAGAAAAATGTCCAGAAAGGTGACCATATTACAAAGTATAAAATATGATCATCTCAATGGATATACAGATGTTTTTTTTTTATAAAATTTAGCTATCTTTACTTCTTTACTATATAAAATTCTACTATGCCAAATCTCACACTCGATACGCACAATACACTTAATAAGGAAATACAAAGCTTTCTCTTCACTTGTAAATATAGATAAGTTTTATTTTCCTTATTGCTATTCGTTTTATACTTAAATGCTATATGGCTAGAATCTAAAACTTACCCATTAGCCATACAATAAATAAGAAAGTAAAACCTCACCGAAATCCTTAGAACGAAGCTGACAATTAAACATATAAATACATCTGAACCATTACCACAAGGAGCATTAACAAAACGGCACGACTAAGAGATACCATCTCAGATAGGAATAGCATAATAGCATCGTTTTATTGCTGAAACCACTTTACTGAGGAATTCGGAGTGCTTACGGAGGATCTCGGTTGTTTTAAGCATAATGAATATTTTTTTCGGTAAAACCTGGTATTAAAGTTAAGCTACTAGTTTCAATTGCGATTTAGGTATTGCAGTAATCACCGAGGCTTGTGTATAGAAGAATTGTTTCGGGGATTAGTGATGCGCAATCGTATAGAAAATAAAGGTTTTTATTTTATACTATACTAGCTGTCCCGACAGAGGGTTGTCCTGTATAGACAAAAAAACCAAATCTAAACTATCCTCGAATCCACTAGAACACACAAAAATCCACACACAAAAAAATTCATTCAAATCGGTCCAGCCGTTTAGGAGGAGTTCACTGTCAACACACGTACAAAAGAATTATATATATAAAGACTAACTGTCCTCGCGGTTTCACCCACGTTTATGATTACTGCTCCACCTCGAAGCGTGATGTCATCGAACCTATGTTACTTTTGGAAATAATTGTTAAAATCGATTGATTAATTTCAGAGTTTATCAATTATTCGCTGTCCACCACGGTCGCAAGGTTCATGAGATGATATTATATAGCCTATGTTATTTTTGGTATGTAGTAACTTTATAATGGTGCAATAATATTAAAATCGGTTCAGTGGTTTTAGAGATTATCGATCACAAACAAACAAATCTTTCCTTTTTATAATATTGGCTTTGTTATGAGTTTTACGTAATATCTGGCGAGTCTATTGACGTCATATCAACGTCAGTCTAACATTCTCAGACTCCAAGCTGCTTCTCAAAATTCCCTAACAGAAAACCCTATAACACTTTGCTTGTCCCGGGTATTGAATTCTAGACATTTTGTTATTCGATAATTATAAGCCATAAACTAATACCACTAGACCGAAAGCGTGAATAAGCGTGTATAGCGTGAAAACACAATAAGGCATTACTAAAGAAATATATAGAATCCGAGATATCACAGTCAGGCTTAAGTGCTCACTAACTTTTACCACACACCCAGCAAAGCAGTAAAGTTGACTACTATTATATATAGGTACATGACAATCTCACACGTAATATACAATTGCGGTCCCTAGTGGATTGTTCCAAATCAGAATGTACTTTGTGGCTATTGTTTCAATGTTTGTAAGTCTCCTCGGGACACAGAGATTATCCCAAGTGCGTGAGTTGTTTATTTTAAGGAAAAGTTCAAGAAAATTTGTGTCCGCTAGGGTTAACAAGCGTGAAGGGATATTTTTACCACTAAAATGGCAAAAAATAATTCGCCTAACTTGAGAAAGCAATTGGTAATAATAAGTATTTTGTCTGAACGGGTAGCGTAGCTTGCAAGCCTCTTCCAAGGTCTCCTTACTGCAGCCACCGTGCCTAGTGTTGTAGGGTCGAATACACGTGAGAATCAGACTTCTGAGACTAGATGTACTTTGTGGCCATTCATTGTATTGTAATGACACCCGCAACACTGGGCATTAAAAGGAAAATCAATAACTACTGTTACTTATGGACAACAGCTGCCAAGAGATACCACGTGTTTCCAACGGTCCAGCTCAAAGGTCTAAGACCATTGATCCACTGATAAGATCCCGCCATCTTCGGCAGTCAGTTTGTTACATGAATTCATCACGAGTTTATTGTGCAGTCGTCACTTATTGCTACGCTAGTCAGATCATCAGAGTAGTATAAACAAATGGTTTAAGGATGCCGCTAATTGATGTTTATACGACCAAGTTATTAGACAAGCATACGGCTTGATAATATTCAGTAACGGTAACATATGGGTGCTTCTTGGGGTATCAGTCGTTAATTTCCAAACCATCAAAAACGATCGATGTGCTACCAACGTAGGATCAAAGATCACAAAAAAGTACAAAGGGAACCCTTTTCCTTTTTTTACGAGAGGGAAATCTTTAGAAGATTTATATCTCTCGGTAGTGGGGATTGAGTATATAGATAGATGACGCTAATAGAACATAGTTCCTTAAAAAGCCTGAGTTAATGCTATGTCTATGTATGAAGAATTATTCACCTAACGTATACATACATAAGTACACACATCACGTCAATCACGTCTATATTCCCTAAAGCTTTTTCTTCTGAACCTTCTTTCAAAAGTTTAATACTAACCCTAACTAATATTATAAATGAGAATATGAGTTAGTTGTTGGTACGCTTTCATAGGTTACTTACTCAACCGATCATCAGAAAATTTTGCTTAACCGTTATCAGGGGTATAGAAAAAGACATAGGGTACCTTTCATCCAGAACAAAAGTACTATTCTTGAGGTATAGAAATTTATTGACAAAATCTACACTGACGCGAGCGAATCCGCGGGCAAGATCTAGTAAAATATAACTAAATGTTTTATATATATCATATTACGATAGTGCCTCAATCCGTTTAGCACAAACAAGCCAGCTTCAACCACATTAGTATAATGGAAGAGATATGAGCAAAGCTTTACCGTGTATGGAACGCAATTACGCTATATCTAATGAAAATTTAATTACTCCTAGACGATGCTTCTGTACGTATTAACAAAGATCTGTATGGAAGAGAGAATTATTATAAATGTATTAAATTTAAATTCTATTCATTTCAAGTGCACATGGTGTTGGAGCTTTTGTCCGGGGATGTGTGTTGCACCGAATTGTAACGTTTTATTCGTTTTATCACTTTGAGGCAAAGGACAAATCTTATGATATAACTGGATTTTGCCTGGAGCTTCGCTCGCGGAAATATAGGCTATGGAATTTTTTTATCCTTCTAAAACAGTACTTTTTCTGGATGAAAGGTACCCTATGACCCTTTTTTGTAACCCTGACAACGTGTATGTGAAATATCATGACGATCGGTCAAGTACTTAAAGCGTGACATCGTAACAAACAAGAAAACCCTCACATTCACGTTTATAATATTAGCTAGGCAGTTAGGATCGACGAAATGATGTGGTCATGGTCTCCAACTGTTAGGTGATAGAAAGAGTGAAAAATGGAACCGGAACGGAAAATGCCATAATATCGTTCAGACCATTCGTATTGTGAACTATTTTTATTCTGAAATTCATTCTGAATTTGGGTACGCAACCTCTTGATTGTCCTAATCCCTTTCATGAAGTAGTCCGAATAATGAAACAACGTCTTTTTAAATGAAAATAATTCAAGAAAATTTTAAAATAATATTTTTTGATTCGACCTAAAGTTTTGGATAGATATTTTCTTGGTTGAATTACAGATTTAATTTGTTTTCATTTTAATTATTATTTTGTGGGTGAGCACATATTCGAATGCAGAATAGATAAATTAGATTTTTATTATGCCTAAGTTTTTGAACATTGGTCATATTACAAATCTTATTGGAGTCGACTACTTGTATGGCTCTAAGGCCTAAGGCCTAAGCCTTCAACAATACAAGGGATTAATAATTTTATTATTGTTTAACTTTCTGTACGTGCTGTAAAAAGAGCCTTCTTTAAGAAACCTCCCACAGCCTTCTGACATCTTCTGCTAAGTGAACGCCTCCTACATTTACATACAGGTTCTATAAATCTTAGAATATCGCGACAGTAAACTGCTTTGGTGAATGTCTATAGCCATCGTTAGTTTTTATTAGGCCATATTTTTATGTTCATTTGACTTTGAATTGGGATTATAGCTTCCGAATTGTTATTTCAAAGGTTATGTCTTTGAATAAAAAGATTTACTCACTCTTATATGTAGATGATTACTGCCAAAGCGCGTTTGATGTCATAGTCAAATACCAGTCACCCCATGTTGACGATGAAAAACTTAAGCATTTTTCTGGTCTATTGGATGGCAATTGAATTAGTGATTTGAAAACAACGAATTTACTGAACCAATTCCATCCAAGACTATTCACAACGGCTACGTCACCAAGTCGATCTCTCCAAGCAGAGTCAAAGTACATTTTTTAAAATCTAAGGACTGTGATAACGCATTAATTTTGTATACTCAGATGCAATATGCAAAAGTACCGCGCGGCAATCGTCTCCCTGCAACCATTCGTTTAGGCGTATTCAGTAGGCGATTGTGTATATACATATATGTAACGGGTACTAGTCAATATATTTATCACAAAGTATTTCATTCAACAGCGATAGCCTAGTGGACTAATTTCACTTCTGTCCCAAGGCAATCCTATGACTTCTCGAAGTTAAGTGTAATACAAATTAAATATTTTTTTTTTTTTGCTCTTCAACATGATCACACACCACCTGATGGTAAGCAGTCGTGTGGTCTAAGAGCAGTAGCCTCCACATCGCACTCATAGCAGCTGAGGCGATGTTGAGGTCTCTACTTTGACGGCCTGAGAAGGTGTTTTTTCATGCCCCGCTTAAAGGACCCAGGATTGAAGGAAGAAGGAAACACCTGCCTTGACAGAGAATTCCATGCCTTGATCGTTCGGCAGAGGTATGAGGACCCAAACTTGTTGGTACGCAATCTAGTCGACTCCACCGTGTAAGGATGGTATCTGAGCCCAGCACGCGTTGTTCTGGATAGAAAAGGGGAGGGCGGGATAAGGTGGAATAACTCTTCAGAGCACTCCCCGTGGTATATTCTGTAGAAACATGCCAATGAGGTAATGTCCCTACGGAGATCCAGAGGTTCCAGTAAACTCGTGACCTCTGGATCTAAGATGATACGGACAGCTCGCCGCTGTAACCTGTCAAGAACGTACTACCTAGCAAGTACTGCGCGAAGCCATCCCAAAGATGAGAACAGTACTCCACGCAAGGGCGCACTTGTGCCTTATACAATAGGCACAGCTGCCCAGGCGCGAAGAACCGCCTCACTCTGTTCAGAACTCCGAGTTTTCGCAAAGCTTGCTTAATCATGCTCTCGATGTAGGTTTTGGGTTTAAGGGAGCGGCAAAGATCCATACCTAAGATAGAGAGGCTGTCACGTATCACCAGTGGAGTATTCTTCAGAGAAGGGAGGGGAAGGAACGGAGACTTTTTTGTTGAGAACGCGCCTGGGTCTTCTTGGCATTGAACTGGACCAAGTTTTTGGCACCCCATTCAGAGATGCGGTCCAAGGTCTGGTCAAGTTCAACGACAAGATCCTGCCTTTTCCCCTCAACCTCAGCCTGTTTGGTCCCAGGCCGTCCGAGATATGCCATGCACAGTACTGTCATCCGCATAACAATGTATGTTGCCGAGATTCGACATATCATTGATATGCAGAAGAAAGCGTAGGGAACAAGACGGACCCCTAAGAAAATCCTGCATTGACCTGCATAAATTTGGCAGTGCGATCGTCGCAAAGGATCTGAATACGATGCTTCTGCAGGAAACTTGCAATTCAGGTGCACAGTTGAGGGGGCAAGCCATAGGCCGAGAGCTTGGAAAGAAGAGACCGGTGCCAGACTCTATCGCTTTAAGCTTTGGCTATGTCTAGGCCACACCCCAGATGTGCGTGACGAACGCTAGAAGATCATCCGTTGATCGTTTAGCCCGAAAGCCGTGTTGGCGATCATTGATCAACGAGTGATCCTCCAGGTAGTGGACAATTTGGGTGTTTATAATCCGCTTGAACACCTTGGAGAGCACCGAGGTTATAGCTATGAGTCGATATTTGCCTGGTTCGGAACGGTCCCGCTTTTTGGGAATCAGTTGAACGTTCGCCTCCTTCCAAGCCTCAGGCACAGTGCCTGCGGCGTAAGACGTCCGGTATAGGCGCGTAAACGTGGGAGACAACTTCGCTGCACTTTTTTTGAGGACCACAGCTGGGATACCATCAGGACCATTGGCTTTCCGAACATCGAGAGACTGCAGTATCGCACGAACGTCACGTTGCCTGATATGTATATCAGGCATGGTGTAGCCACAGTTGGCAAGGTTAGGCGGCTGCCAACCGCAGTCATCGATTCGGGAGTTGGCCGCAAAGAGATTTGCAAGCAGATCTGCTTTCTCCTGCGGCTGATGAGCCAGTAATCCATTCGGATATCTCAAAGGGGTCAGCGAGGTCTGGCAGAAGTTGGACTGCACGGCTTTGGCTAGGCGCCAATAGCTACGACTGTCCGTAGGATGCACCATGAGTTCCTGGCCGAACCGTGCGACGCGCTGGTTAATTATCGCTCTTTTGAGTACTAGAGTGTCGCAGATTTCAGCATGAATGGGCCGGCTTGATCGGGGAAGGACTACCTTCTCACAGAATATTGACGTGAAATAGCAGTATTCCTACTGTTGTGTTTCGTTCGGTGAGTGAGAGTGCCGGAGGCCCAATCACCCTCTTTCCCCCTTCCCGCTCCTTCCCCTTCTTACTTTCTTTTTCTCTTCTTCCATTCGTAAAGGGTCGGGAACATGCAAGTGATGCCTCTGGTGTTGTAGGTGTCCATAGGCTACGGTGACCGCTTACCATCAGGTGGGCCGTATGCTTATTTGCCAGTTTAGTTGAACAAAAAAATAAAATAAAAAATAATCTCGAAGATATGTAAAATCTGCCAACCCGGGTCAGCATGTTGGACTATGGCCTTACTCTTCCCACACAGAAGAGACCCATTCGCAGTAGTGGGACAATTTATATACAGGGCTGATATTATTATTATTATATTTTATTCGACTATCCACAGGAATACATAAAATTTACCCTACAGAAATGAGACATGAGTTACACATTGGTGTGACAATCTACCACGTTAACCACAGTACGTGCGCTCACTAAATCGCAAGATCTGACCGACCGACGCGTCGCGGTAATGGGAAACGCTCTGCGTTTACTGCCAGAGCAGAGCGGACTTTACAGTTATCTTCAAGCTTTACTATTACTGGCTGATCAGAGGAAATTGCTAACCGTAGAAAACTACAGACGGTAATGTTTTTTTATTCTACAGCTGCAACGCTGAAAAGAATATTATCAGCCTGTACATGCGATGTACGAGTTTTATATCTCTTATATTGCATGTAAGGGGTGATGTTTTTATTTCTATGTATATAGACGTACGCTTATGGCCTGGAGGGATTGAAAATTTAAATTTCTAGTTGCTAAAAACCTGATACATTACTTTTCTTGCTTAATTTACTATCATTCGAATCTTGATTCATGCACGCTGTCTTAACATGTTCTTTCAAAGTGCCTCTGATTTGGTCTATGTATCCTTTAATATTTGTACAATTTCTTAAGGCAATAAAGAATCTTTGAACCTGGTTTTTTATAACCAAGTAATATGTTATTGATGAAAAACAATATGATTGTCATTTTACTTTTTTGAAAATATATATAATTTATAATTTGATTATAAATTATATAAATATTTTCCAAAGAATATTCCATGCCAAATCAAAGGTCTAAATTTGATAGGTTTGATTTTGCTCATGGTTATATGCAATGTAAGTAATGATTTAAAGCCAACTTGAAGGATGAAAGCAGGTATATTTATTAACCATAACATTTTTGAAAGTATGCAGCTCTACCAAACTGCACTTCAGCAAGATTCCTAATAATATATTTTATGAAGCTACAACAAACATTTTTATTCCGTAAACAGCACTGTTGTGCTTTTAAACATTCAATTTCTAATTCACTGAAACGAAACTGGTAACACCTTCGTAGGAAGCAGTTAGCTATAAACATGTCTAAACCAGAGCAACTACAAGCACTTCCGTCGTGCAAGATTCAAGTACAAGTTATACTAGGCGCACTATGATGATATCATGTTCTAAGTAATTGAATTTTTATAGCAGTAGTCATACAAAAATAGAAGTCGAAATTAAACAAGTAAAAAATAGCGGCTGCCTTTATAGCGTGATTGTGACTGCCATGCTCCAAGTTCTAGGATTCTAGGTTAGGCAAAATGGTATTGGGTATTTTATCCAGAAATGCTCTGTAATAGTATAGAACCTGATACTGCTCCCGGTAGATAGCTATAGCATCTATCCACTTAAAACTCTGTAAGCATAGAAATACTGGCTACTTCAATGGAGCAGCGTTAGCAAATGTGGTTGCTATAGATGAGGTTTCGGGTCCGGTATACGTATCGCTGTCAATGTATTTTTGTCAACTAATTCTGAGTAACTAATTCTCTTTTGTCGACTGCTATTGCATACCTTTGACACTTCATACTATTGAAATAATTTCGTTACGAAGTACTACTTAGGGCATAGGACGGAGCTCATAGAGCGATACAAAGACAACGATATACATAAGCAACGTATAAGTACTTCTCGTTCACGCAAGAGAGGTGACAACCGAATGACACTGCATTGCAGTACTGCCGGTCATACTGCTACATGACCACATCTTTGGCTTTTTACGTAGTAATATATTTAGTCTGGCCATAAATAGTGTTACAATTAAATAAAAAACATAATATTACATTTTAATTTGGCATCTGTCATTCTTATATGAATATTCATTGGGTTTTCTCATTTTCGCGCCAATCGGTGTCAAATATTTTTGTGATATTAAAATAGAGTGGGGTGATAAAGAGAACCGAATTGCTGTGATAGCATTACACAAAGTAGGTATGGAGCCAAATGCAATTATTGAATCCCTCCACCAGCTTGGTATTAGTCAAATGTTTGAGTACCGGCCAATTGATAGGTACTTACATTGAAACCTCACCTATTTGTGACAGAAAAATATCTGGTCATCCACGTAGTACTCGTACGAAAAAGGCAATCAAAGCAGTGAAGGAAAGAATTCGAAGAAATCCTGTCCGAAAGCAAAAGATTAAATCTCGGGAATTGCATCACCTAGAAACATGTCACGTATTTTAAAAGATGACACAGGACTTGCAGCCTATATGAGACGCACTGGTCATTATTTAACTGATAATTTAAAAACGAATAGGGCGGTAAAATCAAAACTACTTCTTAAGCGGTACGCAAAGGGCGGTCACAGAAATGTTTTATTTACTGACGGGATAATTTTAACATTAAACAATGTTGTAACAAGCCGAATGACCGAGTTTATGCTCAAAGCTCAATAGACGCTTCCCAATTAGTCAGCAGAGTACAACGTTGACATTATTCGACTTAAGTGATGGTTTGGTGGGATATTAGCTATCAAGGCATGACTGTGCCATATTTTTGTGAAAAAGATGTCGAAAGAACGGCACTAGTGTATCAAGATATGATTTTTAAGAAGGTGGTTAGGCCTCTTAACAACGCTATGTTCCACAACTAAGAATGGTCCTTACAGCAAGACTCAACACCGGGTCATAAAGCTCGATCCATCCAAGTGTGGTTGAAAACGAACGTTTCGGACTTCATCAGAGCTGAAGACTGATCATCACCTAGTCCCGATCTTAATCCGCTGGATTATGATTTATCGTCCGTTTTAGATAGTATGGCATGTTCTGAACGCCTACGTTTCTATTGATACCTGGTCTCTATATTTAAAGGACTGTATTAAAGCCAATGGAGATAATTTTGAATGAGCTTCACATATATTTGTATGTTATTATATTAATATATAAACTAACACACATTACAGTAATAAATGTTGTATGAAATAGAAATAAGAAAGATTTTTCCTTGTAACAATATTTATGGCAAGATTAGGTATATGTATATAATCATTGGCTATAGGCTCGCCCTGAATTAAACAATTGGTGAGTTTATAAACGATCTCTAAACTGATATATTATTATTTACAAAGTGTCTATTCGTCCACTAAACGGACAAATAACATATATTAATCGTCCGCTAAGCAGACGTATAGATAACCTTTTAAGGCTGAAGCTAGTCGTCCGAAAATTTAGCGTAGTATGTCATCCCCAATTATTTTCTTTATGAGCAAAATTTTTAAACGAAAGAAAGCTAAAAATGTAGAATGATATATCATTAAAAATTGTAATTAATTTTAACTTCACATTTTTATTTTTATGAAATAAATGTATGTAGTGCAGAGCCTATAATCAGTAATCAGCCGGTATGTTTACTAGTGATTTTACCATACGATATAAAATAGATATTTTTAAATACATGTTTTGAAATAGTTTTTAATTAGTCGCAACAATATAATTTAAAAAAGAATAAAAAATAGATATATCTCCGAAACTGTTCACCGCAGCGCTGGAAGATGTTTTCAAGCTCTTGGACTGGAAATAACTCAACATTAACATCAACGGCGAGTATATCACTCACTTTCGATTTGCTGACGATATCGTGGTCATGGCTGAGACCATGGAATACCTCAGCATAATGCTCGATGGCCTCTGTAGAGTCTCCCGACAAGCAGGTCTTAAAATGAACATGGACAAGACGACAATCATGTCCAACGTCCATGTTATACCTACTCTTATTAAGGTTGTGAACTCTACTCTCGAAGTTGTCGACAAGTATGTATACCTGGCTCAAATGATCCAGTTTGGTAGGTCCGACTTCAAGAAAGAGGTCAATCGTCGAATCCAACTCGGCTGGGCAGTGTTCGGGAAGCTATGACATATCTTCGCGCCCAATATAACGCAGTGTCTCAAGACAACAGTCTTTGACCAGTGTAAGTTGCCAGTGTTTACATACGGTTCCGAGACGTGGTCGCTTACTATGAACCTTATCAGAAGACTCAAAGTCACTCAGAGGGCAATAGAGAGAGCTATGGTCGGCGTTGCCCTGCGGAGTTGAATCCACAGGAAAACTAAAGTTGCCGACATAGCTCTCCGGATAGCTAAAATGAAGTGGCAGTGGGTAGGGCACATAGCGCGCAGAACCGATAGCCGTTGGGGCAGAAAGGTTCTGGAGTGCGGCCACGCACCGGAAGACGCAGCAGGGCACCTCCTACAAGGTGGACCAACGACCTGGTAAAAGTTGCGGGAAGCGGTTGGATGCAGTTGGCTTCAGACGGGTCTGTGTGAAAGACCTTGGGGGAGGCCTATGTCCAGCAGTGGACGTCTTTCGGCTAAGATGATGATGATGATGTATATGATATGGTATGCATAGTATAAGTATACTATGCAAACCACCTTTACGTAAATATGTCAATAATTTTACCGTTTTTCAAATAAGTTAATGTTTATGTCTATTCTTATTGAAAATTCAATTGTCAAATAATTATTCAGTGGACAGTTGTCAAAATAATTATATGATTCAATTTAATGTTTTAATTTAAATTATATTCATATAATTATGATAGGTAAGTAAAATCTTATTATTAATTATTAATGTAGATGATTAGCCAATAATAAATATTTCAAATAACTAATGATTTTTTAGGTTATGATGTGACTGAAGATATTGAAGGAATTCAAGCTGTGGAAGAAAGTGATGAAGAGCTATTAGATACTCAAGAAGAAATAAGAAGCATTGGCAATTTACAACTTTAATGAAAAATTTTGTTCGTACAATGATTTATGAAAAAGAATTAAAGATTATGAAAAGCTGTCACATAGTTATTTTTATAAAAGAGATTGTGTAATCATAACACAATGCAGAAAACAAGGCGTAAAAAAGTATATTAATCCAAATCTAAAATACTACAGACTTAAATATTTCTATATTAACGGAGGTAAGAATTTTAAGTCACAAGGAACGGGAGAAAGAAAGTAAAGCACGTTTAAAAAAAAATGCTCGACTTTTTTTACAGTTAGTACTTCAGATGGTAATAATTGATTTATTTCACTTATAGATTTAAACCATAACCATCAAACAACCAAAGAATTATTTGACCATCTTCCGCAAGCAAGAAGAATGTCATCTGAACCCAAAATTAAAGCATAAAAATTATTGAATTTAAAAGCCGATAAAAATAAAAATAAATATACAGTTTGCATTTTATCCCATAGTCTTACTATAGTTTACTTCATATTAATACATTATTTTTGTAAATTCTGAATGACAGGCCTGATGTAGCCGGATGTCGTGGTTTCGATTCCCACCCAGAACAAATGTTTGTATGATGAGCACGATCATTTGTTGTGTCAGGGTGTAATTTATCTATAATATGTATGTATTTAAAAATATATAAGTATGTCTGGCTGCCATAGTACAGGCTCTGCCTAGTTTATGATCAGATGGCTGCGTAGGAGATGTCCCAAGGTATTTATTTATTTATTCTGTTGATAGGCAGACAGTCTATAGAAATACACTAGCCGATAAAAATATAACGTCATCCATAAACTTTATTTAGCATTTTAATAACATTCCTGTTAATAAGAACATTTTGTATAAGGATTAGCAGTATTGCAATTATTAGATTAGGTATCTAACTTCGAAATATTGTTACAATGTCCCCTAAACAAACGGGACAAGAGAGAATAGTAAAAAAACTACTAGCTGAGCGCCATAGATTAGAGTGAATCAAGACTGATCCTTAACTTCGCGCTCAACCCCAAGAGAAAAATAATTGAAGATAAAAGAAATTAAATGAGTCTACGATAGCATCAAATTATGAAAAAGTAGAGAACGTTCAAATCATTACAATTATAAGAAGAAACTCAAAAAAGCTGAAGAAAATGAAGAGCATGTTATTTTTGCAGCAATCTAAAGTGATTGATAATTAGGTTTCAAGGTGCCAATAACTGTGATCAAGAGACTGATTATTAAATAAATAGTATGTTTTTTACCGTCGTTTTAATTTTGATTCCCCTGTCATCGGTTTTTGATTCCCCTGGCCCAAGAAAATTGATTTCAAATATCTTTGTAATGCGTCGTTCAAAAATGACCCCTACCTATTTGATAAATGCGTTTATAATTTGGCTAAGAATCATAATAAACTATAATATGAAATAAATTTAATAAAAATATGCGCCAAATATTGGGAATATTCAGTTGATTCCCGTGGCGCATATTTTTATCTCAAGATTTACCCTTATATTGACTCGATACTATTGTTTTAATATTAATAGTATTGACGTTAATGAGAAAAAAAAATTTTCTTGCATTTAATGGATGAATAATTTATTTTATTCGTCCGATTAGTGGACGAATAATTTATGTTATTCGTCCGATTAGTGGACGACTAGCAACAGCCTATTATTTATATATAAGACAAAACAGTTCAGTACCAACTTACCTTTGTTTGACAACCGATTTTCAGTATTTACCTACATATATAGAAGTATATATTCTCAGATATACAGTAATTGAAAGTAAAAGGGTATATATTTTCCTCAAATTTTTAATAATGATTACATAAAAACAACAGTAATCATAAAAAAAACCTAAGTAACAAAAATAAAGTTATTGCAATATGGAAACAATGGAACATATTGATCAAGAAAGTATTTTAAGCAAATGGAA
Source organism: Catocala nupta (assembly GCA_963675205.1). Taxonomy (NCBI): domain Eukaryota; kingdom Metazoa; phylum Arthropoda; class Insecta; order Lepidoptera; family Erebidae; genus Catocala; species Catocala nupta. Next base: position 19,004,253 of record OY776102.1, on the reverse strand, counting down.
TAATATTGTCTTCTGCTTACGCGAATGTTATTCATTGAAATTAAACTACTATATACGGATTTTATCGCGATGTTTATTTAACGATGTTTACTGTACCTATTACATAATTTTGAAAACTGTTACACTACTACTACTACTATTGAATTTTACTAATTTATAAGCTAATGAAATTATTAAAACTATTTGTATTTAGGTTTACACTTTCCCCGACGTTTCGGTTGCTTTTCAGCAGCCATGGCTCTCTCCGTGACCAGGAGGCACCCTGGTGCATGCTCTTTGGCGATGACATCGTTCTCGTCGGTGATGATGGGTCCGAGGTCCAGAACAAACTGGCAATTTGGCAGTGTAGGTTGGAGAGTGTTGGCCTCAAGATCAATAGATCGAAAACAGAGTACGTTTTGTGATTTTGGCGGTCTCTCCAATTCTATACCCATGGCCTTGGATGGTGAGCCTATACCAGTTTGTTCCAACTTTCGGTACCTTGGCTCGCTCATCCAAGCGGACGGTGACTTAGATCGTGCAGTTAAGCACAGAATTGACGCAGGATGGATGAAATGGCGGCAGGTCACGGGGACAATTTGCGACCCCCAAGTCCCCCTTAAGCTCAAGGGAAAAATCTATAAGACCATAATAAGGCCTGCCGTCATGTATGGATCGTCATGTTGGGCTACAAGAGTGATGGATGAGAGACGTTTGCATGTAGCAGAGATGCGAATGTTAAGATGGATGTGTGGTGTAACCAGGATGGATAAAGTAAGGAATGAGTATATTAGAGGCAGTTTGAAAGTGGCACCTGTGACGAAAAAATTGAGAAGTGAACGTTTGTCATGGTATGGACACGTGATGAGAAGAGATGAAAGAAATGTTGTTAGGAGAGCTCTGAGTATGGAGGTGCAAGGATTATCTAGTAGAGGAAGACCCAAGAAAAGATATATGGACTGCATAAAAGATGATATGGCCTGTAAGGGTGTGAGTGCTGAGATGACGAGTGATAGAGATTTATGGAAGAGAGAGACATGTTGCGCCGACCCTAAATAGTTTGGGATGAGGACAAGAGGATGATATCGAACACTATTGCTGTTTTATCGCATCTTTATTAATAATATCAGCTGTATCTGTCTGTCCTATTACTAGACACGGGCTTCTTATCAGTGTAAGAAGGGTTAGGCCATAGTCCACTACGCTAGCTTAGTTCGGGTTGGTAGACTTCACATGTCTTCGAGATCTCTTAGACATGCTGGGTTTCCCCATGATGTTATCCTTTGCAGTTAAAGCGAGCGTTAATTAAATTAAATAAACACTTAACTTTAAAAACCAGAGGTCCTTAGGATTGAACTCAAGATCTCTATGTAGTAATCCACCAGGCTCCTATAATTAGGCTTTTGCTATCCCGCTCATTCTTTAGTTCATTTTATTATAATCATTTTATCATGGACTTTAAATGTAGCGAATTTTATTATTTTTATTCTAGTTTATCTTTATCTCAATCCCAACCCCGAACATTTGTATCTGGTTCATATTATTGTAAAGTGATTACAAATAAATTATTTTAACCTGACAGCTTAACTATTTCGAAACAAACTAATAAAACTATTGTATTTGGACGCTAACGTCCACAGGCCGCGCGCCGGTAGACGAATTAAAAAATTTTTGTACTAGTGTAATTACACACGGTTTCTATTCTTTTTTGTACTACTGACCCAAATAATGGACGTTTAGGATGAATCTTAATCTTGTGCAGGTCGGTAACCCGCCCCCTCCCTTTTACATGCAACCTAAAACTCACAAATATCATAGGTGTTTAAGTGGTCGTTTCACCATTGCCACCTCACCGAGTGTTATGAGTCTGATTCCCAAACAGGACAAAAAATTGTGTGATCCACAAAAACCTGTTCTGTCTATGAGTGTTCTTCGTGACCGTTGTTTGAGTGTTTATCTTTTGTTTACAGTCACCCGAACATAGGCTTGTGACGTATGTAATATGTATGTATATTATAATGTTTTTAATTCACATGCAATGGAGTGTAATGATTTTCAAATTTTGTAATACAGTAGTAACATTATTTTACGGTACTACAACACTGCCAACTATCTAAAGGTATGTTATTTAAAATAAAAATATTTTGCAGGTGTTTCTTAAGGTTTTATATAGCACAAAGGGTACTTTCATCTCGTTGCATACGTGGTTGAAGCCGTGAGCAAGTCTTTTATAAGTTAGAACACTTTCTCGGTCAATTTATTCCAGGCTTAAACGGGAATTCGTCTACGCCTTTGTTCTATTTTAATCAGAAGTTTATTTTTGAACAAATTATGCAACTTGTTAAAAAATAGACTAGCAGGTTGCACCAGCGAAATTATACTGTACTAATATGTATTAGAACAGTATAATTTCGGTAGTAAATGTGACAGCTTAACATAGACTTTGGGTTCGATTTCTTAATTGAACAAAGCAGTATTTGGGTCATTCTATTACCTCATTGTCCAGCCAATTATCCTGGTGCCGGCGTAAATGCATTAATAATTTTGTCCCGATAATATCTTTATATAGACTCTTGAATCTTAGTAGCAGCGGTAATCCTTATACTTCTAAGAAAGAAAAGGCTTGTCTACTGTTATGTGGGATCTTAATCAAGCAATGCTAATCTTGACGAAATGTGGGCATTCATCTGACACCCATTTGGGGATATAGATGATTTTTAATTATTTTAATATAATTTTAATAATATTCTATCACATGTACACACAACACCATCTAGCCCAAACTAAGCAGAGCTTGTACCATGGGCTAGTACCCATGGTACAAGCCAACAGTGGATAAATATACATAAATCCTTTTTTTTGTATATACGTACACATTATACATAGAAATACCCAGACCAAGACAAACATCCATGTTCATGCACACAAATGTTTGACTTGTGCGGAAATCGAACCCGCGACCTCAGGCGTGGCAGTCGGTTACACTAACCACTACTATATACGGATTTTATTACCATTTATTCTAAAATCACAACTTAACTATCTTAAACTATATATTATATTTACGCTTCTAAGACGGTTCGGTTGCTTTTCAATAGCCATAGTCAAGAGAAGACTAAGATGGTGGTCTTCTCATTTTGTTGAAGTGTAGGAATTTCAAAGTACCTATTCATCCGAATATAGAAATTTAATTTCAATGTATAACATTCACGTAAACGTAGGCAGGTATTAAATATGGATGTAAATTCAAATCATAGCAAAATACCACGCATGTCGACACAAATACTGAATAACTAATACAAAAAAAAACTTTTCTAATTTCCATCTTCAATACCCAATGGTTCTAAAAGAAATCCCAGTTACTTATTCCTTAGCGTTTCCTTCCATTTATGATTAAAAAGAAAACCATCCGGATAGGAAGTTAATATCATAAAAAGGAAATTTTATTCGTTTGTTTATTTGCTAGCTTATCGGAAAAAACAAGTTATATGGCAGACGGAAACTAATCATCGAATCGTTCAATATCGCGATGGAAAAGAGATGAAAATAATTTATTGCTATGTTTTGTTAGAATTTAGTTTGTATTTACGATTAGAAAAATAATTTTGTTTTTTAAGAATGCTTGATCGCCCAGCAACAGCGATAACCTAGTGTAGGATGTTGGGCTGCCTCGCAGAGGTCTCGAGTTCAATCCCAAGGCGTGCATCTCTGACTTTTCAAAGGTATGTGCGTATTAAATAGTTAATTATCGCCCGCTTTAACGGTGAAGGAAAATATCGTTAGGAAACCTGCATGTCTAAGAGTTCTCTATAATGTTCTCGAAGGTATATAAAGTCTGCCAACCGGGACAGGGTCAGCATGGTGAACTATGGCCTAAATCTTCTCACAGTGAGAAGAGGCCCGTGCCCAGTAGTAGGAAAGTTTAATATAGAGCTGATATTATTATGCTTTTCAGGATTTAGTAAATTTAGTAATAACGATTAGTAAAATTTAATGGTTCTTAATGTCGTTTAGAATCCTGACTGCCTTGGCAATGGATATAACAAAAACGGGTATTAATGTGATCAGTCTAACTTGCTTATTAATATTATAAATGCGAATGTAAGTTTGATTGTTTATTTGTCAGGCTTACACGTCTTTACCACTTGACCGCGTCTTCACTCGCGTTAATGTGAACTTTGTCAATAAATCTTATCCCTCGGGGACAGTTCTTTACCTGAATAAAATGTACCCTATGTCTCTTTCTGTACATTTGACGTATATGCGAAATTTCATAATGATCAGTCAAGTATGAACATTTGCATTTATAATATTTGTTGGGATTAGTACGATTTCCACGTCCGGTGAATCACACAATTTTCGTTCGTTGTGGGGGTTGAACACGCAGTGGCGTAGCTATCACTTATTAAGCCATTCGTGCTGTTAAGTGTCGAAGATATGTGAAGTCTCTTAACCCGCACTGGACCAGCGTGGTCTATAGCCGTTTTTACACTGAGGAAAGATACGTGCCCAGCTGTTGCTGAGCACGCATCTTTCCTCAGTGTGAAAACGGACAGTTTATATAGAGAGCTGATATTCTAACTTCCTTATCTTATCTTGCGTGGGGGCCAGTCAGTACTGACCGGCGACACTTCGACCCGGTGGGATCTTTTGTGTCGACTTCCCCAATAACGACTGCCGTAGATGTTCATGGCAGCCGGGACCGACGGCTTAATGTGCTCTCCAAGGCACGGAGCAGGCGATAATTATCAATCAATACGCTTATAATTTCGATAAGTCATATAACTTCCGAAAGTCAGAGGTGCGCGACGTGGGTTCGAACCCGAGACCATCTGCATTGCAGTCTGTTGGTCTCCCCACTGAGCTATCGCTGCTGTTTCTAACTTCTTTACTAATATTATAAACGCGAAAGTTTGTATGGATGTATAAATGTTTGTTACTCTTTCACGCAAAAAGTACTAAACCAATTGCGATGAAACTCGGTGTGGATTGGAGACCTGAATTTACACAAAAGCTACTTTTTATCTTCCCTTCCCTTCTATTTTATCTACTTTTGTTTATCTCGATATTCCCACGGGAACGGGATTTACGTGGGTGAAACCGTGGGGAAAACTAGTATATTATACGAGGGTGCGTTTTTAAGTTCGCGGAATGGAGGGTATGGAAGGTGGTGGGGGTGCTTGTTTAGTCACTAACGTGTTTAGCAACTAATAATTAGTATATATACCGAGTATTATCATAATGAGGTCATAAGTCTTTGAACTATCGTCCCTCAAGTAACTCAATCTGGAAGAAATTGTGAAGTATGGAGAAAATCGAGTTCCGCGCCGTTATAAAGTTCCTTACCAAGCAAGGAAAAAATGTTCAAACCATTTTGGAAGAGATGTCATCTGTATACGGGGACTCTTGTCCAGGAAAAACCATGGTATACAAGTGGCACAACCTCTTTAAGCTAGGCAGGGAATCAATTGAAGACGATTCCCGGCCTGGGCGGTCTGTTGAGGTCACCACTCCAGATCTTATCGAAAAAATCGAAAAATTAATATTGGAGGATGCACGTTTGAAGAAAAAACAAATCGCAGAGATGGTTGGAGTATCTGAAACGACCATTTTCAAGGTTCTCCATGATCATCTCGGCATGACAAAAGTCAGTGCAAGATGGGTGCCTAGAATGCTCACACCGCCTCAAAAACAGAAGCGCGTCGAGTGTTCGCGTGCGTTTTTGAGCCAGTGTAATGAAGACAAGGATGGTTTTTTGGAGCGAATTGTTACTGGGGATGAAACTTGGGTTTATCACTATGAACCTGAGTCTAAACAAGATTCCATGCAGTGGCATAAAAAGGGTACACCACCGCCTAAGAAATTCAAGGTGTCGCAATCGGCGGGAAAGCTCATGGCGACAGTTTTTTGGGACACAGAAGGAATTTTGTTGGTTGATTACAAAGAAAAAGGTGTTTCCATAACCGGAGAACACTACGCTTCAATTTTAGAGCAGTTAAAAGAGGCAATCAGAGAAAAAAGAAGAGGAAAATTGACCAAAGGTGTCCTGCTCTTGCACGACAATGCTCCTGTTCACAAGAGTCGAGTTGCGTTGGCTGCTTTGCACAAGGTGGGCTTCGATATCATTGATCACCCACCTTATAGCCCAGACTTGGCTCCCAGCGACTATTATCTCTTTCCAAATCCGAAAAAAGAGCTTCGAGGAAAGAAATTTTCAACCGATGAAGAAGTGAAGGATGCAGTTTCGGCGTATTTTTCAGAGAAAGACAAAACATTTTTTTATGAAGGTATTCATAAGTTAATTCATAGATCTGAGAAATGTATTAGGGTTTCAGGTGAATATATTGAAAAGGAAAAATAATTTTGTAATATTATTTCATCCCCTTCTATTCCATTCCGCGAACTTAAAAACGCACCCTCGTAAATGCGAATGTGAGTTTGTTTGTTACGGTTTCATGCCTTAACTACTTGACCCATCATCATGCAATATCGCATACACGATGTCAGGGGTGCAGAAAAGGAAATAGGATACCTTTCATTCTAGAAAAAGTACTGTTAACCTAACTAACATACATAAAGAGCACGAAACCGCTAGCAAAATCGATTAAATGTATTCGATTCGAAAATATAACGATTTAATAAACCCACAAAACTCGTCGCAATGGCAGCGATGAGTCGACCGCTGAAGCAACTACAGCACCTGTTCAATCAAATATTATCATAACGTAAACAGTAATGATTTGCTATAAACCAGACTGTTACAATTGTTACCACACATGTAGGTTAATATTATTGTTATGTTCAAATATCCATTACGTGATCTAATTAACGTTGAGCTATGTGTTTGGCATCTGTGACAGATGACTATAATTATTGATGGATATTCTCTTGTTCATACATATTGTTTAACGAGCCTTAACCCGCGGAATGGGCGTGCAGAATTAGTTATTTTATTATGATTATATGCTATACATAGCCTAGTGAGAAACCGTCAGACTGTCACGCAGATGTCTTGAGTTCGATCCCAAGGTATCTCTGACTTTTCGAAATTATGTGCGTATTAAATAGTTAATTATCGCTTGCTCTAACGGTGAAGAAAAACATTGTGACGAAACCTACATGTCTGAAAGTTCTCCATAATGTTTTCGAAGATATGTGAAGTCTGCCAACCTGCACTGGGCCAGCGTGGTGGACTATGGCCTAATCCTTCTCACACTGAGAAGAGGCATTTGGTCAGCAGTGGGACAGTCTAATACAGGGCTGATATTATTATTACATACATGATTTCACTGCCTATAGGCAACGTATATATCCGTAAAATGGTAGGTAGATGTTATCACATTTCTTACGTAGTAGAGCGAGACTATTGCCTAATATTTTCCAACGTTTCCGCGAATGTTATTCATTGAAATAACTACACTGGAACATTGAGACAACTACTATCTTAGTCTCTCCGTGGCCAAGGCTGCAGAAAAGCAACCAAAACGTTGGGGAAAGTATAAACCTAAATATAAATAGTTTAAATAATTTTATTAGCTTATAATATAGTAAAATTCAATAGTAGTAGTAGTGTAACAGTTTCAAAATTATGTATAACAGTAATAAATAAACAAAGGTTTAAAATCCGTATATAGTAGTTTAATTTTAATGAATAACATTCGCGTAAACAGAAGACAACTTACTCCATCTCTCTGGACTGTTTTAAGGCTCGGCCTATGTCCGTAAAAAAGTGGGTAGATGTGTATTACACAAATATTTCCTCGTTTGTGGAATATTTTTAAACTAACCTATGTCCGTAAAAGAGTAGGTAGATACATTACACAAATATTTCCGAAGAGATATTTACTACGAAGGAGACACTAAACAACAACTAATATTTAAAAAAAAATCCGATCTGGATATCGATACCTCAAGCACAGCACGCACATATATGCTTTATCTACCTGCTAATGTAACCATTGCAGTCACAAATAATCTATCTTAAATAACATTCAAATCAGCGACTTTTTTTTATACGACTAAGATTGCAAACAAGCATACCCCAGGCCCATACCATAGGCCCACCTGATGGTAAGTGGTCACCGTAGCCAATGGATGCCTGCAACACCAGAGGCATCACTTACGCTTTGCCGTTAGGAAAGGAAGAAGAGAAAAAAGGAAGTGGGAAGGAGAAGGAGCGGGAAGCGGGTAAGAGGGTGATTGGGCCTCCGGCACTCGCACTCAACGAACGAAACACAACAGTAAGGAATACTGCTATTTCACGTCGATATTCTGTGAGAGGGTAGCCCTTACCCGGTTGAGCCGGCCCTTCATGCTGAAATCAGCGTCCGTTCCATCAGACTCCGTTTTGTATTACGAGTTTTTGTTTCCAAAATACACAACACAAATGCAGAACAATTGGTTGAAAAATATTAACAATAAATACTAATTACACAATATTCTGGCCAGAACAGCGCTGTGTGTATGACTGAAATACAATTACTGGATAATTACAGTCTTTATTATGAATGTAATGTTATCGAAATAGGCTACGAAATTAGGCGTGAATATTGTTGGCGAATTATAATGTTGTTGAATTTTGCTACGTTTACACATTAAATATTTTATACAACGTGTAGCAAAATGGTTTGATCATATTTTAGGACTAAAATGTATATCGAACAAATAAACTAAGTTCTCTACTCTACTATATATTTTTTTTATTTCTTATAAAAGACAACTTCCAGCACTAGGAATAAATCCTGTGTCGTAGAGTACTTCACAAATATTCAAACAACGGACACAAAGAACATCCAGACTCGGAACAACCATTTGTGGATCACACAAAATTTTTTGTCCCGTGTGGGATTCGAACCCACAAAATACGACGCATTGGCAGAGGTGAGCATACCACTCAAGTCACTACGCTATCCGTGCATATATTTATTTATTTTTTAAACATCGAAAAAAACGTATTATATCCCTATAGATATTGCGTTTGGTCATTGCCAGGTTCTTGGAAGTCACCGAGTCAGCTGTCAGTGTTAAATAATAATAATATAATAAGATTGATTGTGATATTGTGGTGATAGATCGATCAGAGCGCCGCACAATGATTATCGATGTCACCATTCCGCATGACGGCAATCTCGCGAAAGCTGAAAAAGATAAACAAATTAAATATCTCGATTTAGCTCGCGAGGTTGTCGACATGTGGGATGTAGATTCGGCAATCATTGTGCCGATAGTCATATCTGTTAATGGTCTAATAGCCAAGAGCCTCGATCACCATCTAAAGAGGCTCGCGTTGGGTGTTTGGATCAAGGGTTTGATGCAGAAGGCAGTGCTTTTAGATATAGCACGCATTGTGAGAAGGTTCCTATCTCTGGAATCCTAACCACCGGCAGCTTGGACCCTGTTCCCGATGCCGGTGGGGTACCATATATTTTATATGTTTAAATGTATTTTATATATATGTATATTTAAAAATGAAAAATATATTGAAATCATTTGAATAAAGAGTATAATAATATTATATCACATACACACAACACCATCTAGCCCAAACTAAGCAGAGCTTGAACTATGGGTACTAGACAATGGATAAACATACATATATACTATTTTTTTTGTAAACACATACATATTATACATAGAAACACCCAGACCAAGACAAACATCCATGTTCATGCACACAAATGTTTGACTTGTGCGGGAATCGAACCCGCGACCTCAGGCGTGGCAGTCGGTTACACTAACCACTACGCCATCGAGGCAGTTGTTGTTGTTTAAGTTCTGACTAGAATGTGTGGATATTGACAAGTGGATAAAATAAAAGTGCTATATCTTAGTAACAATTATGTAGACGGATTTATTTGTCGTAGTTTTCCATTGTACAAGGGCTATGTTATATGACGTAGAAATATAATTACACCTTTTTGTTACACGCTGTATAGGCAATTGTCTATAATTATATACTCGAAGTAATAGATACCTTTTATATTACATATTATATATAACTGTATAACATCATTTCGTCAGCTATGTATTAGACTACATGTAATTAAAGCCGAGCCTATTGTAATGTCTGCCAAAGAGACTTCATGCTAATACTTATAAATATCTAACGTTTATATTATTATGATACATATATCTTACGGCTATATAGGTATGCATGTAACATACGTCTATGCGCTGCCCCTCCGAGGACATCCCCGAGGGGCTAGGCAGGAGTGCATTACACCCATTTCACCAGTTATGGCTTTAGGTTTCTCTCTAATAGGAGGCGTGGCGCAGCGGTAGTGAATGCGACTGCTGTGCATGAGGTCTCTGGTTCAAATTCCGAGTCGGGCCAACAAAAAGTTATTGGGTTTTTCTGTTAAGAAATCTCAATAGCAGCCCGAAGTTAGGAACTTGGCAGTGTTAGACACCCCCGTGCCTTGGATGCAACGTAAAGCCATTGGTCCTGCGCCTGATCTCCCTCCGGTCGTATCCGATTACCGTCCCATCGGATTATGAGAGTTAAGGAATAGAAAGTGCACTTGTGTTTGCGCACACGCTTGTGCACTATAATATTTCCTGCCCAGATGGCCAGTCTCCGTTCAGATTGGCCGCCGTGACCGAAATTCGGTTTGGAGGACATTAATTGGAGGTTAGTCTATTGTCGTTTTCTGGATACAGTTCCAGACATTATGCTGCGACTGAAAATTTATTATCAGAAAAACTCAATGAGACTGCCCAAGAACTCGAGACCTTATGTACAGCAGTCTTATATACTACTGCTATTTTTTTGGTGCAGGCAACATACGAGTATATTATATAATAATAATAATATCAGCCCTGTATTAAACTGTCCCACTGTTGGGCACGGGCCTCATCCCTGTGTGAGAAGGGTTAGGCTGACGCTGGCCTCGTGCGGGTTGGCCGACTTCTCATATCTTCGAGAACATTTTAACCTCTCAGAGATGCAGATTTCCTCACGACGATTTCCTTCACCGTTAAAGCAAGCGATAATTAACTATTAATTAAGAATATAACTTTGACAAGTTAGAGATGCGCGCTTTGGGTCCAAACTCGAGACCGCTGCGTGGCATTGCAACGATTTCCCGCTAGGATATCGCTGCTTTATGAGTATAATATTACATACTCTTAATAAATTAGTAGCACCTCTGTCTATTTTATGAGAATACTAGATGTGCTCGCGGTTTCACTCGCGTTTATAATTACTGCGCCGCTCCCGTGGATTACAGCGAGATGTTATATAGTCTATAACCGTCCTCGATAAATAGGCTAGCCAACACTAAAAGAATTTTTCAATTCCGACCAGTAGTTCCTGAGATTAGCGCGTTCAAGTAAACAAACAAACAAACTCTTCAGCTTTATAATATAAGTATAGATTGGCGTGAATCTATGACGATGTACCTAATATTAACAGAAAGTATTGTATGACCAAAATTAAAGATTATTACCCCATTTTCCTTATATATGAAACATAGTGACACAAATATTAACCAAAATTACCCCGAATATTCTCTTTCTGCTCTTGACAAAGATATTCACCCTAATAGTTGGGAGTTAACAAGCTCTTTTACCCGAAATACGTACCATAATAAACGTCCATCGTTAATGTTGCCATCATTTTGTTATCCTTCAAAATATGGCCTCAGTAACCCCATCAACTACCACGATACAACTGAATTTACACCTTAATAGCAACACCTTGAAGCTCAAATTTGTGCGGCCAAATATTTAAATGCAAAATTACGGTGTTAGTAAAGTTATACAAAAATGGACTTTACTCTCTTTGGAATAAGGTTGTATTGTTCTGTTTAAAGAAAGGTACTGCCGAAATCACAGCCATCATTACTGCTTTACTGAAGTCTGTGTTGATTCATTTTTGTTGCATTTATGTGTTCCGATGGAAGGCCAGGCAAAAAAGTCGGTTTCTTTTAGAGAAGGAATAATGAGGATTTATATCCTTCCCGTTCCGAAGATATTAAAGGTTTCGTCGTCTCGTTTGACGGCGAATTATTTTTGTACAGTTGCTGTTACTTTAAAAGTCGTGGTTAGGACATTTTGTGTGCATAAAGAAATACGGCTCGTCACACGTAAACCATATTAAAACATTTAGGGTATTACGATAGTCTAGGAAAATAGGAGCTACGATAGCCTAGTGAGAGACTGTTGGACTGCTACGTAAAGGTTTAAGGTTCAGTCCCTTCTCCAACTGATAAGAGGCCCGTGCCCAGCAGTGGGCAAGTTTATATATCGGACGGATATTATCATTATTCATATGATAGTCAATGCAATTCTTATCTTATCTTATCTTGTGTAGGGGCCAGTCAGTACAGACCGGCGACACTTCGACCCAGTGGGATCTTTTGTGTCGACTTCCCCAATAACGACTGCCATAGATGTTCATGGCAGTCGGGACCGACATCTTAACGTGCTCTCCGAGGCGCAGGGCAGGCGATAATTGTCAATCAATACGCACATAATTTCGAAAAGTCATATAACCTCCGAAAGTCAGAGGTGCGCGACGTGGGTTCGAACCCGAGACTCTCTGCATTGCAGTCTGTTGGTCTCCCCACTGAGCTATGGCTGCTCTTTTGTCAATGCAATTACTGAGCATGAGTGACACGGCAAAGTTATTTTACTGTCAAGAAAGTCTCAGGGGTGGTATGGCATCTGGAGCTGTGTTCGGTAGATGGTACTACTATATGGAACCTTAAACCATAGCTGGATGTAGTATATTCTCGATTTAAGAACAAATAAAAGCATTGATAGTGAGTATATTATGCCGTCAACTGGTCACATTGCCAGTCTCCACGCTAATACATATAAATTTTAAATTTCTGTTACAGAATTATGAGTTGCAGAGTTAAATTCACTAGCAAAGTGTGTTTAAGTTCGCCTATCCAGAAATTCCTAGTAGCACGGACTCTGGAATTGTATCAGGCAAAGACTCACCTCGTAATACATGAAATCTAAAACCATATCAGGCGTAATGTGGTTGTGATAAATTTCTATTTACACCTCTCGAAATATAGGCGTATGAATATTATCGGATGTCAAAACTGATATAGATAAGCCAGAAATAATTGTATGAAAGTGCGAGGACCGTACTAGTAGGCATTCCAGATTAATTTGTCAGGCAATGTTCTTGTCTATATTTCTCCTAGACCTTCATAGCATCTTCAAGGACAAAACCTTCAAGATTATTTTGAAGGTTCAAGATCTTACCATTCCTAATAATAAAAAAGTAATCTTAACTAGCAAAGTATGGTCATATAAACAGATTTTCAGGACTTCTTTATTGCCGTAAATGACTTGTAATAAAGTAATGTTTCAATCTATTCTAATAAACGTGATGATGCACATTTGACGTCTATTTGAATTTAGAAGAATACCATTAATCATATTTATGACAATGAGACTAGATTGGAATTTTATTATGAACAGTTTCTATAATCAAAGTTGGCTTTTTAATATCAAGAGGGAATTAAAAACAAATACACTTCACTAAGCACAATAAAATAGAAGTACCTGTACTGAAAGCATAAAAAAAATACGTCCTCAGGCTACAGTGAGTGAAATTTGATTGACTCCTCTAATTGATTTTCAGGGGGGAAAAGTCGGTACGGATTTTAGCCACCGCTTGAGGCAAATTTTGTTAGAATCCATATCTATGTTCAAACATGGAATCGCTTGTATGTATCTCTGGTTATTCTGTTGTATGAAGCCCTTCATTTTCGAGGGTTAATATTATAGTCTTGTAAAATTGTAACCGGATCGTTTTACGACTCTTCTCTTTTTTAAATTGGCATCTTCTTACTAAGTGCCGTGCTTATTAATTCTTGGATAACTATTTCGAGGGTAACTGCTTTCTTTGTTTATTATTTGGTCATGCTACTAATAAGCTGGCTTGACTGAAAAACCACTGCAGCAAACCGACATAAAATAATATAGTACAAGAATTATTATATATATATTTAGATATTACCAAATACTACACTGTGTAGTAATAATACCTCTAGTTTTATATAAATGAAAACATCCTATGAAATATTATTTATTTGGGTTTAGGTGTCACCCTTACACAGTAAAGCTGATTAAAATGGGTACAAAAAAGTGTACCACCTCATATTTTTGACAAACTATCAAAACTTGGAATTTCAACCGGAGTGATACCACGGCCTTACAGAAAACCGGAATGTTGCTGTGTTTCGTCGAGTGAGTGAGGGTACCGAAGACTCAATCCTCCAACCTCCTGGGAGGGGGGTCAAATTTGAAAGGCCGGCAACGCCATTGTCTTACCATCAGGCGATCCGTCTGCTCGTTTGCCTCCAATAACATAAAAATAGAATAAAAATCTCTGCCAAGACACGTGTTTCCTTCTTTCTTCGATCCTGGTTCTTCCGATTAGAGCGATAAAAAGCACCAACTTAGGCGATCAAATTAGAGTACTCTGCACTACTTCAGCTGTAATGAGGACAACCAAGAGCAGAGCTCTCTACCACATGTGGTGTGGCTCTGCTCGTAGACTACACTATGGCTTACGCAGACGTAGGTAGACACAGTGTAATCATTTTGACTAGCAGCAATAAAAAGTGAATAAACTCACTAATGCTCAGTAATAACATACCTTTTTGTAAGGCTTAACACTAGCCGTAGTTAGCACTAGCAGATAAACTGCTTGTGACCTGTGTAACCTAACCGAAACGTCAGGCCTTCAAAAAGATATAATGAGCATGGCCGCGTTAATACTCCGTCCCGATATAAAACATCAAATATAAAATTGACAGAAATTTTACTATTATATACGTATTTTATCGCGTTGTTTATATATTACATAATTTAGAAACTGTTACATAAATGTATAAAAGTGATACTTGATCTCGAGGCTTACACGCCATTTTCTGCTATTACTTCATTTTCATCCTATCTTTAATTCCGTTCCTCACCCTGTTATTGCAAACAATAGTGCGCGATGATAACTATTGATCATGAGGTGACCGTTTGTTATACAAAAACTATTAAAAAGAATAACTAACAAAAATAACACCACTACTTTTGCCTACGTCATAGAAAATTATATCAAAATAGAGCACCCAAGCCAACGTGACTATCTTGACAACATCAAACTTAAATTAACGCGTACGAAAGCAAACAAACAAAGAAGAAAATTAAAGTTAATAATTAGTTTTAACGGTATGCAGAGTTCAGACCGACGCTATGAATAAATTACGACACGTACACTTAGTAATAAAGCATAGTCGGGATTAACGCATCGAATATATTATAACTGCTATGCTATAGAAGCTGTTATAAATACCGCTATGTTGGACTAGTAGCAGATATGCGTAAAACCACCGTGACTTCCAGAGATTGAATTTTCTATAAAGCAATTCTCAGTAACAACAAGCTTTGTGATACTCTACACAGTAAATATAAATGTTACTATTTTAATCTTTATTGTAATTATTTTATGTATTAATTACTTTACTGTAGCTTAATTTTTGACCGTTTGACTACCATGCAAAGATCTCGGGACCGCACCTTAATATCCCTGATTATAGTCAGTTATCGCTTGTTTTAACGGTAAAGGAAAACATTATAAAGACACCTGTATGTCTGAGAGGGGGTTTTTCAAGGCACTCACCTCTGTCTTCTCGAAGTTTTATGCGTATTAAATAGTTTATTATCGCTCGGTTTAACGATGTAGAAAAACACCGTGCGATATGCTGCATGTCTGGGAGTTCTCCATAATGTTCTCAAAGATATATGAAGTCTGCTAACCTGCACTGGGTTAGCATGGTAGACTAGGCCGAATTCTTTTTATAATAAGGACCTGTGCCTACTAGTGAGACAGTATATATAATTATAGGGCTAATATAATTTTTCTTTACTGATTCAACTTTCTATCATCTAAAATTGATTGAGCAGAAAGCTGATTGCATTATTTCGACCCTGTCAAAATTTTGGGTAGGAAGTTTGTTTAATAATTTAAATAACTGCCCGTACGGAATTGAAATATTTAAAATTTTATGCAATGTTCTTACAGCGTACCTATAGTTTTAGTTTTTAATTCGTTAATATTATATTTTAAAAACGTCTACTGTACACGCAATAACACTGTCACTAACGACTTTATTAAAATTCAAACAACGTACTCGAAGAACGCCTAAACTTGGAACAGCTATTTGTGGGTCACAACTTTTGTCTGGTTTGAGGAATAATCCCATAACACTAGACGCAGTGGCAACAGCGAAGCGACCATTTAAACTAGTACATCATACAATCGTCCTAATACATCTACTTTTATAAATAAGGGATACGCACGCAAGCCGCAGATGATAATGATTTTGACATAGTTTCTGGCAAACGCTTCCATATCCTTCCATTACACAAAAGACTTTCATAATCTCTTAAACAAAACACAAAGCTCTACCATTTAAATCAGCACGGAATCCTCATTAAAGCAACACAATTATTCGTTACATTGTAATAAGACCCGAAACGTCCTTTCGCGTATAACTACAGCCCTACAACCCCATAGAACGAAATATCGTGCAATTATGACATGTGCTAAAGACAGGCGAACCCATATTTTGTTGGGTTAAGGAGAGTTTACAATGGTGACCGCGAACTAGTGGACCTTTGAAGATGACCCTAATTATATCGGTTATCTGTCTTTTTTTACCGGGTACATATTGGAGCATCAAATAAGAAAATGTTTGGTTTATACACTTCTATATATCGCTGTTTCTGGCACACAGTTTAATTTATTTTAGGGTACAATCTTGGTATTAAGAAACTTTGTCATCAGATCGTCGCTAAATTACTATTAATACGGGTGTAAATAGTTAGCATATATACTTCTAACCGTTTATCGAGCGCTTATTGAGAAAGATTTATTTCATGTTTCTATTGTAAATTTCCTATCAGAAAATAACTATTACTTATATTAAGAGATATTTTCCGTTTTAGTCTATTCATTTGGCGCTAAGAAACTAACTCTATCAAAATCTGGAACTTATACACCTCTTCTATCTGGTGAATTCTGAAATTTATACACCTGTGTCCAACTTTATGCTCTATAACAGGCATAATTGAGTCACTATTTAAATATTCGATTTCTGAATGTTTAATATCCTTTTAACCAATTCTTTCTTTCTTTTTTTTTCTTGTGATTAGTGGCCAACCTGTTGTCAAAAGTTGTTTAAGCCGCCCGTAGGCCTCTGACATGGCTTAACGACTGCTGTCAATTTGGCAACAACCGGGACCGACATTTTACGTGCCTTCCGAAGCACGGAGACGTTCAGATGAAATACCACTAAGCGGTCACCAATCTATAGACTGACCGCACCCAACGTTGCTAACCTCGCTAATCGTTTACCGATCAGTGAGTGCAACTGGCTATGAGCGCCTCAAAGTCTTTAACCGGCTAACGCTATACTACATATAACGATGTTATTTCTATTTATTATGCTACATTATTCTGCTTGGTGCTTGTGTATCTCTAGCTGACCAAACCTGTACTATATTATATTCTTGTGCAAAACTGCTATGCAAAATTATTTTACTTAGTACACGACTTGTGTCTCTAATCGACCAAACCAGTACTTTACAGATACGTTCAATATCATACATCTACTATATATTACAGCTAGCGTAAACCATCCTTGTATGCAAAACTATAGTCACCGTACAACATTTAAATATCATAGTGTATAAACCCTACTATGCAAAATTATTTTACTTAGTCTACGAATTGTGCCTCTAGCCGACCAATTCTGTACTAAATCTAGTGTAAAACCTCCCTAACGGCCTCCGGGAAGGGTTGCGACAAACGGCATGTTCTAATGACGGGAAGCGTGTACCCGTTTCCGTTAACAGATAGCGTAATGATACTTTGTGGGGGTGAATAAAAAAGAAAAGATGAATGAGGGGAAACATATTTTTGTGTACGTAAAGGATTGTGTAGTAAATGTGCGGTGTGTGACTTTGTTGGGCCAGCGGTGTAACAAACTAAAGATCTTTGTGACGTTCAAAGTTATTCGTATTTTTGGCTTCACTTGTTTTTTATGTTGCTATTATTTTGTGGAATATGAGGTTCTGTTTTTCCCTATAAAGGGGATATCTTTTAGCGGGAACTTCTTTGACAAGAATCTTTTTTGTTGAAGTTTAATAATTTTAGCGTAGAGACGTATTTCAGATTTTCAAAGAAATGCATTTAGATCAAACTTATTAGAGATGCATTTCATTTCATGTAAACCAGCTTATTTAGCTAATAGGCGGTCGCCATGACAGCTGTTATATTGACAATACGTGCATTTATAACATGAGTTATTAAGGCCCGGTACTTAAATGCAGAAACGAGTTTTAGTTACGGACAGATATGATAATATGATACTTTGACATATTTATTATACAATACGAGTATGTGTCAAAAATTAACTTTATGTATGTAAAGTGACTCTTTTATGGATATAGGAATCGTGCCTGAGATGAGATAGTCATCAGCT
The DNA here is from genome assembly GCA_963675205.1 of Catocala nupta. Lineage (NCBI taxonomy): Eukaryota > Metazoa > Arthropoda > Insecta > Lepidoptera > Erebidae > Catocala > Catocala nupta. The sequence goes on along the minus strand of OY776102.1, from coordinate 18,985,768 downwards.
CAGTCTATTGATGAGCGGGCTGTGACAGTTATTACCAACTTACAGTTTTCCTTCCCCCTAGCCTTTTTCCCAACTCACTTGGGGTCGGGTTTTATAGTCTAACCGAATTTGACCTGATATCAGTTTTTACACGAAGCGACTGCCACCTGACCTCCGCAACCCGAAGGCTAACGATACCCTAAGGCTAGACCAGTGTCAGGATATTATAGGGCACTGACTTCCCAATAACGACTGCCATAGATGTTCATGGCAGCCGGGACCGATGGCTTAACGTGCTCGCCGAGGCACGGAGTAGCCTATAAATTGGCAATCAATACGCACATAATTTCGAAAAGTCATATAACTTCCGAAAGTCAGAGGTGCGCTACGTGGGTTCGAACCCGAGACATTGCATTCTGTGGGTCTTCCCACTGAGCTATCGCTGCTTGCCAACTTACAGTGTTATGTAATATAATAATTGCAGTCTTATATTTGTTGTCAGCCTCGATGGCGTAGTGGTTAGTGTAACCGACTGCCACGCCTGAGGTCGCGGGTTCGATTCCCGCACGAGACAAATATTTGTGTGCATGAACATAGATGTTTGTCTTGGTCTGGGTGTTTCTATGTATAATATGTATGTATTTACAAAAAAATATATAATTATGTATGTTTATCCATTGTCTAGTACCCATAGTACAAGGTCTGCTTAGTTTGGGCTAGATGGTGTTGTGTGTATGTGATAGAATATTATTATTATTATTTATTAAAATTAAACTACTTCATACGGATATTACTGCGTTGTTTATTGAACACTTTTATTACATCATTTTGTTATATTTTTTTAATGTCTTTATGTGTAGTAGTTTAATAACTACACGTCAAGACTTTGAGACAGCGAACATCTTAGTCTCCCAGTGAACATGGTTGCTCTAACGTTTGTATAATCTAAATCGTTTAATAGTAGTAGTTTTCTTAAATAAAGTAATAAAAGTGTTAAATAAACAACGCAATAAAATCCTTATAAAGTAATTTAATTTCAATGAATAACATTCGCGTTAACATAAGTCAATATTATGCAGATATGTATTTAAACTTCCCACTGCTGGGCAAAGACCATATTTCAGCGTGAGAAAGTTTAGGCTATAATTTATAGTCCAAACCGCTAGCCCAATGTGGGTTGGCAGATTTCACATATTTTCGGGAACGTTGTGGAGGACACACAGACATACGGAATTTCTCACTATGTTTTACATCACTGTTAAAGCCAGTGATCATTAACTATTTAATATGCACGTCATTTTCAATACTCAGACGTACACACAATAACCGAACTCCAGACCTCTGCATGACAGTTCAACCGTCTCCTACTAGGCCGCCGCCGCCGCCAATATAAAACAATATAATTATTATGTAAAATAAATTCCAACAGTATCATTCTTAACTAGCAATAAAAATATGAACTATTGTAGGAACAAAATTGCTGTTCTTTATAGTTACTGCAATGCAGGAAAATGTTAAACATAAAAAATAAAGGTTGTAGAAAGTAAACCTTGTTGAAAACATTTTACAGCCCGTATGTTTCACAATAATAAATTTTATCGAAATTTAAAACTGGGCATTTCGATCATTTTGTTGGTTTTTATTATTTATTCATCATTCTTTTATTCGGAAAAATATAAATATTGTTGCATTCAGGCAGATCTATGGTTAGTAGTATCTACACGTTGGACTCGGCAAGCGATAATGAAGAAGATTATTATTTTAATGAAGAATACGACGACTACTACCCGCACTAGAAATAATTCGTTGTCCCGAATGGGGATCGAACCCACAATAGCGCGCAGTAATAGTGGCCAGACGAACACCTAAACTACTGCCACAGCCATCCGAGCATTCAAAGAATATATTTAGGCGAACTGAACACATACAAAAGAAATTGGCTCCAAACTGCAAAAGATAGGGCAAAGTGGAAGAAAGAAGAAGAGATTTTTGCTCTACTTTATTTTATTCAGTCTGAAGGTTATTCAAAATGTATCTATCTTGCTATAAGACACGTTCTAGAAATATTTGCTTGCATCGATACCAACCAACCCAGGTAACTGATCTCTAAAGATACTCCAAGATAAAGGTAACGATTAAAGGTTCACGCTTATGTATATATAACAAGAATTGTGAAGTAGGTACCTATTTTAGTATATAGTATAAATGTACAGACATCGACATATAATTTTATTATATTATGTATAGATTCATAACGGTTTTTAACAAGATCATACATTTTGTTTACCTTTTTGATGCTGAGCGTTACGCGAACGTCAAGCATAAAAAGGTAAATGATATGCATGATCACGTTAATACCCGTTATGAATTATATGGGTGGAGTACCTACTACCTACCTCGGTCTTCTTCTACGGTAGTTTTATATCGTGACTAAATATTACTTTGCCGTTATTTATTCGTGGTTATGCGCTGAAGTTTTTGGGGATATCCTAGAAGACTTAGGCAAAGATACACCTGTATTCTGCCAACTATGTTTTTTGGTCCCAGTTAATAGGTACCTCCTATACTGGAATGCTTTCATAAAGGTAAACATAGCTGACCGATTGTGATTGTTGTATTACCGTTACCGTCCGTCAGCTATATTCTCTCGTCTATCAGACACAATCCTATACTCCGTGTTACTCCCGAGAACTCCTTGACAGAACAAAACAATAGTACTTTGGTTCTCACAATAACATTTAGCTGTCACTACCGATAGAAACATTGTCGAATGTAAATATGACCACGGCTTACTGCTCTACGAATATTCATACATCTTTAAATTAATACGTGAAGCAAATACTTTGTAGCCATTTGTACGAAAATTGCGCGAACGGAGGAGTATGAAATTTGACATAGTTAGTTAAAGTTTATATGGAGAAGGAGGGGCGAATCCTAATATTTTATAAAATATGCATTAGAAATACATTAAATTAATGAAAAAACACGACACGCACACAACCATGCATTTGACACACGCAGTCGAATCGCGTTCGTAGTATTTCGACATTGTTCGTCTGACGTTATACCTTATTTATATATAATAGAGAAAAACAGAAAACAAAGAAGCAAGCTTAGGAATTTTGGTTGCATTTTGACCACTAGGCGACCGCTAGTAATAAATAAAATTGTAACTGGTGGGACTTGAAAAGAGCTATAGAAGATAAAACAACTATGTTTATAATCGCCTCACACAAAAATGAAATCGCCTCGCACGAAATTAAATGTGACTAACCATGTGACTAACAGTTTTGTTATTGGACCTGACTTAAAATCAGGTGTAGGTTTCATTTATCTGTCTATATGTTCATAAGGACTTCACGCAAAAACTACTGCACGAATTTGAATCTGTTTGCACATTTTTATAGCTGGAGGTCTAACTTAAAATTTGGTGTATGTTTCATCTTGGTACATCGCCTAGGATTCGAGTATAATGTGTGTAGGGTAAAAGCCGGATACTTGCACCACTTTAAGAAATAATAAGTGAAAAATAATAAGTAATAAAAAATAAGAAAAATTAACATGTATATCAAAACATAGTTCTTTGATCTTTAATAAAGCCCATTTTTATGAACAAAATTATTATTGGTTTTGGGTAAATCCTGTTTTATTTGAACTCTCAAAAATGGGTTAGTTGCCTAACGTTAAAAATACTTCAGGGGATACTTGCCTGGCGTAAGGATAGACGCCTTTCTATGATTTTATCAAATAGAAACAAATTAATATCAATTCAAATAATCAATTTTCATCTTCTTCTTTTCGTGTGGTTAGTGGCCAACCTGTTGTCAAGAATTTTTCAAGCCGCGTAGGCCTCTGGCATGACTTAACGACTGCTGTCAATTTAGCAACAACTGGAATTTTATTATTTACTGAGATCCTTCATTCACTACTAATCCAAATATTAATGAACATTGTAAAATAGTATTATGTTTTAACATATTAAACTATAACATTATAACGAAAATATACTCCATACATTAAATCGGGTAAGTTATTAATTAAATATTATTATTTATTTAAAGCTAGGAGAATATGGCAATCAAATTTGGCATTAGCATCGATTGTTACCAGAAGCTAGGGTATTCATTATTGCACATCTCTTGCAATCGTTGTTGAATGTTGTTCAAGTTGCATGCAACCACATTCAACACATCTCACATTGGATTCAATCTGATTTATATTTAGTAAAATTATAATTCTATAAACATTTTCCATTCATCATTTCCGCATTGTGCAAAAATCATCTACTAAAACTTTCTCATTCGTATTTTCTATTATTGCATTAATATTTTTCACTACCTTTTACTATCTTTTCAGTACCTCTTATTGATATTTTGTTTCATTTCAGATTCAGTGGCTTTTCAAATATTTATTTCTGACCTTCTTACATTTTCTTTCTTTTCACTGTCAGAACTGTAAATTTGTATTATTCTCTCTTCTTCTGTCAGCTCTTCCTTTGATTGTTTTATTAAAATCGGAAAATGTTTTTTCGGAGTTTATTAGAATGCTGGTAGTATCGATATATTTTTTTATCTTTTCTTTTTTTGTGGTTCTCCTCTTCTCTTCGCGATGCTTTTTTTAACTACTAGCTTGTTTTCCCATGTGTTCTGCTTCCATTACTTTGTTCGTTTTCTTCGTTCGTTAAGTGTCTTCTGTCCAGCTGATGTGGCGCGGCACCACTCCTGCTTTGACTTACACTTGCGAGGCATTTTATTTACCAATAATGAGCGCATGAAACAATTAAACTGTATGTATTTACTTTATTTAAAACAAGTTATAGTCACTATACGTTGGAAAACACCAAAAGCAAAAATCTGTTCTTGCTCGTTAAAGAATTTATAGTTGCAAAAATAAATAGGGTGACTATCCTTTTTGGTAAGGAAACCTGGCCTTTATATTTTCAAATTAAATAAAAACTAGTAAACAATTAAACGTAATAAATAGTGTAATTGAAACGCTAATGTATGCAAAGAAACAAAAAGTTGACTGAAACCACAATCAGTTATAAAAATATTCAATAGAAATTACTTACCAATATAATTTCGACGCCTGTCAAAGTTTCGCTACGGAAGTTTTTTGCTTATATGGACAAAACGCTTGCGCCTACTTCAATGGTTTACATGACATTAAGGTCTGTGTGGGAAGCGCTTTGATTTATGAACAAGCGCTAAAGCCACCAACATACCTAACATAGTGTATTTAAAACCGAGGCAAGTATCTCCTCGAGGCAACTATCCGGCTTTTAACCTAGATAAGCCATTTACATACTAATAAAATAAAAATTTCTACTAATAGTAATGCAAATTTTCTAATTATTCCAAATTCCACACATACGGTGCCAAAGCTGGTTGTCATTATAAAACGTAAACATCCTAACTAATATTATTAATGGGAATATAATTTTATTTGTTTCACTTTCACGTCTTAATTACTATTTAACTGAAATATCGAATACACGTTCACAAAAAAGGGCATAGGATATCTTTCAACTAGAAAAAATACTGTTCCCGAGCGAACTAGGTCGCAGACAAGAGCTAGTATTAAATAACTTCACTACCACATGTTTGAAAATAGCAGCGAGAACCAATCAATTCTTGATTCATCAATATGTGTTTCCACACGTGAAATTAGATACAAACTGTTCAATAGTGGTAGCTAGAATAACCAATTTTCGTCACATCGATGCTCATAATTTTCACACAGCAACTGAACTCAATTATGCATTATAGAGCCAGGCAGTTTCCAAAATTTTAATTACTCAACCTCTCCACAGGAACCAACCGTTAATTATTCAACAATGCGACGCCCGCCGGCAATTGTTTTTCGTGGATTGCTATTATATTGCATAATATCGGTGGTTTTTAATTTATGAGGCTGACAGTTTCGTTGCGAAGACTGAAGTCACTTGTTAGGGCGGTTGATTAAATTTATGACGTACTGCTTGATGAATTGCATCTAAATTTGTTTGATAAAGCCCTTTCATGTAATCCTAAGCTTACTATGATAATTTAAACATTTTTAAAGTGTCATGTAATTGTCATATTCTTGTTAGCAAGTGCTGACTATCTATTGCGGGCGCACTGGACACAAGTTTTAGGTACCGTGTTACTACTGAGAATTTCATGATAGAAGAACCCAATAACACTTTTCTCGTACCGGTGTTTGAACCCGAAACTTACCCGTATCCTACCTATGCACCACCGAGGCTAACGACGAGGCAGTTGCAGCTATATATATAAAATTGTAACCGTTCGCTGTCATGTACATATTATATTATTGTATATTTAAGAAAAATAATATGTGAGGTCTTTACAAGAGCTATAAAAGGGATTTTTGTATGTCTGTCTGTGTGTATGTTTGTACGAGCATCACGCAAAAACTACTGCACAAAATTAAATACAATTTTCACAGTTGTATTCCCAGTGTACTAACTTAAAATCTGGTGCATGTTTTAACTTGATACGCCATCTTGTAGTCGAGTATTATGTGTCTAGATCAACTTCTTCTTACATGCAAAAGAAAGAAAATATAGATAGGTATCTTCTTCTTTCAAATTCCTATCGTACGAAGTCGCTGGCAAAAGCTAGTGAAATATAAACTGGTCTAAAAACTTTACATAGGTTAAAAGCTCTGATACTAGAAGAAGGCAGCGAATGATTCTCTCATTCGTTTCCAAACTGTCCTGCAGATGACACGCGCTAAGTTGAAACACATGTCGACGCATATTTTGTATTCGAAGCGAAATACTACAGTTGGAGTTCGCCGGGACTCCATGACGAGGCTGTATTTAACCAGAGAAGTTCTATATTGTCAACCTTTTTCTATTGCAATAGTTGGAGTCGGCAATCCGAAAGTGTGTGGCGGGTTCCTACCTTTCCAATTATTTTATTATAATGGATTGCCGCCAAGTAATAAATAATAATTCTATTTAACTAGATAAAATATTAAGCAAAATAGGTACTTAAAGTTTAGTAAAGGAAATATAGTATTTACTAAATTCTACTTACTTTCGTAGATTATGTATTATAGTAGAAACCACTGGGTTCAGTAACAGCTACTCCAATTACTAATATTTTATTCTAGGAAACTTATACGGCGAGGGATATGGGATGTTAGGAAAAACTTACTGCATTTATACGTCGATATAGCGAACCGAGTTAGAGATATGGCATAAAATGTTTGCTACCAAGCTACAGCATTGAGTAGTGGAGAAATAAATCAAAAGTACAACAAGACAAAGATATCAGCTTTACAATAAGGTGCAATTGTACATTTATGTATCGAAAAAAATAGGTTAGCTGCCTCATGTTTTATTACGAGTCTGTAAGTCGATTATCTGAATTCTTATATACAAAGAATTTATGAAATATATAACCGCTACTGTTCGAGTAAGATAGTGAGATATGCTCATTACTTTGTCTTGTATCCAAGTTTATAACATTAATTTCTTATTTTGCAACCAATTTTAATACAGTTTGCACAAAAATATTTCTATGGTTCCTATTTGCTCTTGTGTTAAAATTAATGTACAAAATTAAATATAGGCGACTATCTTATTACGTATCGCATCGTTAGTCGCGTGGCATTAGATTTTGTTTTACAGCTACACTTTTTTTGAGCTCATTCTGCGTAAATAGAAACACCAATGACTAAATTATGTTCGAGTACTTTAAAATAACTACACTTCAAGACATTGAGACAACCACCATCTTAGTTTCCCCGTGAACATGGCTGCTGAAAAGCAACCGAAACGTCAGGGTAAGTAGTATAAATTTAAATCTAAATTATTTTATTATTTAAAATAACTTAAAACGTGTCCAGAGGGCTGGCCTTTATTTCGCGGAAAGAATAAGCATTGCCATTCAACGTTGCAATGCTGCCAGTCTTCTGGGCACACTACCAGTCGAATGTGATGCGGAGGAATTCTATGACGGCTATTAAAGGGGTTTTAGTTTTCTTTTTCTTTTTTATTTCTGTTTGATAACATTTTAGGTATAAGTTAGTTTTAAATAAATCTTAAAAGATAACATAATTATAAAAATACTAATAAATAATTATAATACTTAAAACGTAGTAAATGTTTAGTGTAATGTAATATTTAAAAAAATAAAACTGTTAATAAACAACGCGATAAAATCCTTATAAAGTAGTTTAATTGCAATGCGTTTAGCTGCCATGGTTTTGAATCCTGGGTTAAAAGTGTCTTATGTAATAATTAGTAGTAGTTCAGAATCACAATTGGTAGACGGCAATAGACTTGTTGTATAAATTGTTAACATACATATTTTGCAGCCAACAACAACAACAGCCGATCAAATCACTTGACATGAGTTTGATTGTGATATAGCGTTGATTGGTCTCTTAAACTAAACGGATGACGTAGTGATTTAAGCGGTCGCCGCGCTGATGGCACAGCACAAAAATTATATGTTCCACAAATTGTTGATGCGAGTTTGTGTCCACGTGACACAGACGGGAGTTTTGTCCTCTAAAAGGAAAGTATTTTGAAAGAAATGAGAAAATAGTGTGTGGTTTTGATACATTTTGTTTAGCCTTTTAAAAACTGGGTGATAGTTTTACTCGTTTTACAAATAAAGGGAGATCGTTTTATATAATATTGTCTTATGTTTACGCCAATTTAATTTCAATGTATAACACATTGAAATTAAACAAATTTTATACGGATTTTATCGCGTTATTTATTTTTTTATAAAACACTATTATTATATAATTTTGAAACTTTAAACTAATATTGTTAAACTCTTTTACTAGTTACTGCTACTACTACTAGTTAAAGTTTCAACATTACGTATTAAAAGTGTTTTATAAAAAATAAACAACGCGATAAAATCCGTGTAAAGTTTATTTAATTTCAATAGATCGTTTTTTGTCTAGACACTTTCCATATTGGATTCTGCTGTGGTTTTCATCACAGATTACACTTATTCATGTAGACTGACAACCTACGAAACAGAATACATAAGCAAAGCAGCAGATCGTCTATCGTGATTGAAATCACAATACTAATCAAACAAAGAATGCTAGAGCAAGCTATGCAGCTAAAATCCAACAGCTCGATTCTATTTTATGTGGTTAGATCTAACGGCATGCCGTGCCAGTTAATAATGAACTCGGAAAATATGTTTCTAACTAAACGCCCATTCCATGTTGCCACAAATTTGTTACAAAAATAATTTTCCAGCAAGATTTTTAGTTCAATTGTTCAGTGGTGCGAATCTCGGTTTAACATGCTTTAATTAACTCTTTTTTGCTGCGTGTTTTACTTTTTTAAAGTGTAGTATTTTAAAAAGCAATCTCTGGCCAGTTCTTGTTAAAACATATATGATATTTTTATTGTAACTTTTGCCAGCGGTGGTTTCCTGATTCTACATAAGAGAGGGCAAGCATTTTGGCGTCGACCGGACACATTTCCAGACGGTGTGAGTGAGTGCTATTGAGTATTTCTTGACACAAAAACCTAATATTAGGTTGTCCGACCTAGGAATGACTTCATGTATAGCAGTCAATTTCACTAACGCTGCGCCTCTGGAGAACTTAACAGGCGCAGTTCTGGTTTTTACCATATTCTTTTTTTCCATGTCACCGTGGACTTTGCAAATATTATAACAACGGACATAAAAAATATCTAGATTTGGGAAAATCTATTTGTGGATAACAAAAAATGTTCATCCCGTGTGACGATCGAATCTACTACACTCAACGCAGCGGCTACGATGACCACACTACGCACAGTCTACGTCTTGCATATAAAATATAGCAGTAACCGCTAAAGCTACTACATATCCAAATAAGTGGGTGAACTAAAACTATTCTAGCACACCAAGCTACTAACACATTCCACATACCACTCAAACTTTCATATGACTATGAAAATTAAAATTTAAACTCTTAAGTCAGTGGATCCAGAATAGTTCCCTGGGGTACACAAATTATCTAAGTTCCACGAACAAAATCATAAATGTAAGTGCGTTTAAAATTGTAACATAGTTTTACCCTAGACAATACGGTACATGCTCGGAATATGTAGTCGATTCTTTTTTGCTCATTTTTGTTGAAAATTCTCTCAAGCTCAGCTGTATTGCTTTGTCATACCATGGAATCACGTTTGTATTTCGCCGAAAGCGCACTGGTAGTGAATGAATGCTATCTGTATATGCTGTCCGTAAGAGAGTTTGATACACAAATCAGGCAGTGTTATTGTAATTTATGATGGGAAATTCTTAGTAGTAACGTGGAGTTAGAAGCTGTGCCGTGTAGGCCTATTGCGCGGAACCTAAATCCATAGCTATCAAAATACGAGTGTGAAATAGCTCTGTCTATTCACTCAAGCATATAAGAGTATGATCTGTATATTTTCGAAGACCCAATCGGGTATTTTGTTGAACATATATCTACTAGCTGACCCGGAAAAAGTTATTCTGCAATATAAGTTATTTCTTAGCGGTATGAAATATACTTTACGGCCTATTTTCATACCTACCAAATAAATGTACATAAAAATTTCATACAAACCGGTCAAGCCGTTTCAGAGGAGTGTGACCACAAACACTGTAGCACGAAATTTTCATATGTATTTATATATAATACGCACGATAAGGACTCCGAAAATGAACTTTCTCTAGATTTTTTCTAGCTTTCTAAACTAGTGTCGATCTAAGGCTGATTTTATGATAGAATGAGACCAAAATATGGTGTATGTGTGATTTTAGAGTATAAAGAACTCCATCGTAAGCTTCCAGAATTTAATATTTGATCTTCAAACAAAGCTAGCAAAATGTAAGTGTTATACGTGTAAAAGAATCTATGTTTAAATAAAATAGTATTCAACGAAGTTAGACTGATAAACATTTTAAAAAGGCAAATAATATTTTTGTTTTCAAAGTAATTCGTTTTATCAGCTTTTTTATATGTCCCACTGCTGGGGAAAAGCCGCTCCCTTGGACTACCATATTACTCTGTTAGTGGAAATCCCCAGCCTTTTCAAATGCGTAACTCATATGATCATCAAATTTACTGAAGTTACTAAATTGACATTTAGATTACATAGTTGCTGGCTTTAGGCAAAGAGTTGAAGGCAATGAGAAGATACCTGCAAGAAACTCACAGCTACTCTTTGAAATTACCATTTAATTTTAATTTAAACATTTTAAAATCCATATGTACGAGTTTGATGCCAAGACGCGCATCTCTGACTTTTTGAGGTTATATGCGTATTAAATAGTTAATCATCGCTTGTTTTAAAGGTGAAGGAAAACGTCGTGAGGAAACCTGCATCTCTGAGATTTCTTATTAACGTTCTCGAAGATTTGTGAAGTCTGCCAACCCGCACTAGGCCAGCGTGCTAGACTATATCCTAACCCTTTTCACACTAAAATGAGACCCGTGCTCAACAGTGAGACAGTTTAATACAGGGCTGAAATTGTTATATGTACAAAATGCTGCAGCTACTATAGGTACCATATGTAACTGAGTATTAAAATAAAATAGTAATTTCTAGTAGTTCCATGACGGTAGCACTACATGTCTCATTGTTACGACAAGACGTATCGTTTTGTTCTAGCAAGTCATTTCCCACGTGTGTTACCGCTGGTACTAAGTTATCGTTTCTATTTCCATATGAAGCGAGCTTAGAAGCATTACATACAGGTTATTTATGTTTAACAGATGCAAGAGTAAAATTGTTCGAGATCGTTACGGACTTTTCGATTGACTGGACGGATGGCGTAGGGATTAGAATTGTGGCTACTGTAACTGTGTTGTGGGTTTGACAGAAATTTGTGTGGTTTACAAATAGTTGTCTGTGTGTTCTTGGTCCCTGTTGTTTAAATTTTTGGAATGTCACCATGAGGCAAAGGAATTACTACTAGTACGTGAGTTATCGTCGAAAAATTAAAATCATCTTAAAATATATCTTTTTATACCATACTTTGCCCTCGTAAATCTCGGCCTAGCCCCACCTGAGAGACCACTTGCTCATTACCGACTGTAAAGAAACATTAAGAAGGGAAGTTATGTAATCCTGTAGTAAAAAATTTTTCCTCTAGTCAATAATTTTTACAATATCGTACATTATCCTGTGGCTCTACACTAGGCAAGCGCATCATTAAATCATTTATGTCACAATGTAACGCTTATGAACGTTCAAGCTCGTGAGTTAGTGAGTTTAGTGTAGTTCCTAATTTTACATTTAGGTTAGTTGCTAGGTTCGGCAAAGGGTTGAGCCTACAAGAAGATATGTACATACAAGCAAGAAACACACAGCAACTCTTTAGCCACGAGCAATTCAGGTTCTGTATAGGTGTGTGACAAAATGCAAAAGTAATTCGTGACTGAATGTGGTTAAACAAAATCAACGCTAAGAATTAATGGGAAGAATAATATAAGATTTTAATAGAAATGGACCCAATAGCATATATCGTTACCTTTAGGTACTTGACGTCTCGACCTGGTTACCGGCCGTAGTCACAACCTGATTATATCAATTTCAATATATTTCCTACCTGCACCAAAAATCTGGATGTTATTTTGTATTTGTGTAGGCTATTTTGCAGACTTATAATTTGCCAACTAACCTGACATCACCACATGAATACTTATTACTAATTAGAAATAAAAAACAAGTCTGGTCCTGTATTCAGATTACCATAAGCTTAAAGAAAATTTCAATTAAAAACATCTAATTATATTCTTATTTCAAATTAACGTAACTTCGCGGTTATTTTACTTACGTAATTAAAAATATTTATATTAAACTAAAACTTAATTAAATATTATAAATATTGTTTGCAAATCGTTTGAAGATTAAGAAAAAAATACTGTCATCTAATACTAGGCAAGCTTGTATCGTAAACAACCATATCATTACATCTTTATACAGGGTGTACGGTAATTAATGGATAACCTGGAAATGTCTTATAGTGGAACTGATGGCCGTTCAGAAAAAAATATGAAAAGAAATCTATCCTAACTACTACCTGAGATATGTGTTTTTTTTTAATTACCATGTATAACTTTCTTGTATGTTACGACCATAAATTACTGAAATCCATCGGTTTTTTGTTGTTTTATTATTAAATACTAATTATGCTAATAGTCAGTCTCAAAAGTATGCTATGTTAGCATATAGCTTGCACTTTTTAATATATATATTTTTTTTTATTTTTTTTTTTCCTTTTTTCTGAACGGCCTTCAATTCTACTATAAGACATTTCAAGATTATCCATTAATTACCGGACAGCCTGTATATACATAATTTTTCTCATATATTGTATGCTATTGAACTCCTCTTAAACGGCTGGATTGACGATTCGATGGCCGATTTTGATACAAAAATGTGTTTAAGGAGATCCTGGATGGTTTAAATTCTCAATTGGATCCCAACTGGGCCTAGCCAACTTTCGAGGAGGCATATATTGTTGGGACTGTTAGTAGTTTTATAAGTATGCATTAGATGAGGCATAACAACATTTGAGTAAAAAGAATATTTTTATTATTTATATTTTTTTAACATTAATAATAACAGCGATAGCCTAGTGGGGAACCGTTGGAATGCCACGCAGAGGTCTCGAATTCGATCCCAAGGCGGGCATCTCTGACATTTTCAAGTTATGTGCGTATCAAATAGTTAATTATCGCTTGCTTTAACGGAGAAAGAAAACATCGTGAGGAAACCTACATGTCTGAAAGTTCTACATCATGTTCTCGAAGATATGTGAAGTCTGCCAACCCGCACTGGGCCAGCGTGATGAACTATGGCCTAAACCTTCTTACACTAAGAAAAAGCCTGTACCTAGCAGGACAGTTTAATACAGGGCTGAAATTATTATTTATTATAGTAAAATTATACACAGAAAATAATTATAGTCTCTAACTAAATTAGACAAGTAAGACAAATAATTCTAGTTTTACATACATACATATGTATCCCTGTTGGAGACTTTACCTAGGTCTATAAATAAAATCCAGTGAACTGTAAAAACTAGTATAATGACTGTATAATAATTGGTAGTTACAAAACAATAATAAATGCGCGTGCGTCGGTAATGGAATATGGTAGCGAAGTGAAGTGCGCGGGAGAGGCGTCCGCTCCACACCACCGCGCGCCGCGCCGACGTAGACAGCCGATGAAGGACGGAAAGGCCCGAACAATCCCTACAGCATATTTTATTGAAGGAATAGGAAAAAGTTTCATCCACATTTCGCCAGATATAGTACATGTCCCCCGTAACGAAAGACAAGCCTGATGGCGTATACTGGACCTAATCCCGGCTCCGTACTAATACTGTGAAATTACCAACGGTAAAACCTAATAAAAAAATTCTTGGAATTAATCGAATACAAAAAGAATGAATTCATAACGAATACAAAAAGAATGATTTCATTCATAACGAGGCTAAAATAATTTTCTTTCTCTCGTGTTTAATATGAACTTTTTTTTAAAGTGGTTCTTTGCAGTTACTAAACTTTTTTGAATTAGGAATTAAGTATTGATTGGTCTTTATTCGCTTCATCGCTTTTATTAACTTAAACTATGGTTAACAGTTTCAAGTAGTATTACCAGTTTAATCAAATAACGGACACAACACCTGCCACTACGATTAAAAATTAAAACGGCTTCAATAGAAAACAACTCCGAGCTGACTTCAAAATAAACACCGATAGAGAAGAAATATGCATCGTACTACGATCGAATGCTAAAAAATGCACGAGCAATAAGCGAGAGATCCAATATGAATGGAACGGTAACTTGCTCCAGCGTTCCCTATACTTTGTTTTATTAATATTTTACGTATGTTCAACAAGTAATCCAGGTCAGTGCCTGGAAGACTAAGCAATTATTGTCTAACTACAATTGAATGGTGTTCGTATCGGTTTTATTTCTGCAGCAACTGGGAAATGAATATTATTGTGTTATTTTTATGAATCGGTTAATTTTCATTGAGTTACACTGAACATTACAAATATGAAAGATTAGCTTTTATCCACGGCTTCTCTAGCTAGAGAATAGTACTTTTTGTAGATCAAAGAATCTTACCACCCTTTCTGTAACCCTGACAACGTGTATGCGAAACAAACAAACTTACATTCGCATATTTAATGTTAGTATGGAATGGATGTTTCTTTTTTCATAAAACCCAAACATCTACATTAATATTATAAAGATAAATAATTAGGTTTTTATTTACTTTTTACGTTTGTTACTGTATAAACTCTAAAACAACTGAACCGATTTTAGTAATCATTTTACCATTAGAAAGCTATTTTGATCAGAAGTTACATACGCTATATGACATCACGCTACGAGCCGCGGGAGCAAGTGATTTATGCGTATGTCACCTCGCATCGAGTACTAATGATGTTGACATGTATAATAAAAAGCTTGTGCAGACCAATTTCTGTTCCGGCGGACAATCTTAACGGAGACTGGCCAGATGGACAGTAATATGCACTATAATATTTGTATATTATACACGCTCCTGTGCACTATAATATAGATATTATAATGCACAGGGGCGTGCGCAAACACAAGTACGCTCTCTATTCCCTCTCATAATGCGATCGGACGGCAATTTGACACAACCGGAGAGAGATCATCTTGCGTACCCAGGGTTCTGTATACAACTATTTATATTTACAAACGTATTAAAAAAGATAACATAATTACAAAAACACAAATAATTATAATACTAAATATTTACAAAAATGGTTTAGGCATCGTAGAATTCTTCAGCATCGCTGTCAACTGGTAACGTGCCCAGAAGACTGGCAGCATTGCCACGTTGAATGGCAATGCTGATTCTTTAATTGAATATGGCTGCCTGAAAAGCAACTACTGAAACGTCGGAGAAATTGTAAACTTAAATCTATATACTTTTAATAATTCAAATGGAAGGAAGGGTTTGGGCATGCAGAAAGAATGAACGAGAAAAGACTGACTAAGAAAGTTTATAAGACTAGTATGAATGGAACAGTCGCAAGGGGATGACGTAGGCAAACGATTTTTGATCAGATCGAAGACGTTCTAAACAAAGGCCAGGTTAAGAGCACCTTAAAACGGCGAGCGTGTATGATGAATGTGATGAAAATGAATGAAACCAGAGAAGTGTGTCAGGATCGTAGCAAATGGAAACCCGTAGTCTCTACCTACCCCTCTGGGAAACAGGCGTGAATCTATGTATGTAAAGAAGGAAACAGTAAGTAATAACAGTGCATAACAGTAGAAGTTGAAGAGTTTCAAATTATGTAATAATAGTGTTTTAAAAATAAACAACGTGATTGCGTAGAAATGTGATTATTTTTTGTTATATAAATACAAATTATACCACATGTTAGTTTTTCTATAAAACATCGCTTTTTGCTAAATTTAATGATTCTACGTAAAGGGAAGTAGATACCTATAAGATTGATTTCCTTGCGAGTGTCAAAATATTCGGCATACGCAATTGTATCTTTTGATTGCTTTGACTTAAAACTTTATCACAGTTTCAAGGGATTGTAGACTTAAGTATTTTTGCGATTAGCGTTCCTGAAAAAAAAGGCCTTGATAGGCAAATAGACAGACTGACGGACAACTAAGTAATCTCATAAGTTTTTAATTTTGACATAATTTTATTACCTCTTGACTATTAAGATTCACTGAATAGTTTTTATTTTTATTTTTGTAACTTGTACATTTATTTATTATTGATATTGTGATAAAATTTTAATGTAGCAAATTTTTGCATGCTCAACGGCTGAATATGGCGATACTATTAATGTTGTAATACCTATTGTTAAAACCATATTATGCAAATAAATGAATTGAATTTAATTGAATTAAGGGTTCCTTTTTCCTTGAGGGACGGATTCCTAAAAAATTAACAGAAGAGAGACAGGCGTCGAATCTTCTCTCTCTATCAACATTAAATGTTATGACAATTGGATTTTTCTATACACAGTTAACATGTGTTTTTATTGCACACGGGAAGTCTGCCAAGCCGTCATAATATCAACATCATGGGTGCAACTTTGGCACTGAAAAAGTACTTAGGATTTACTAGTGACTCGTTTTATTTCGTTCATCTTTTTTGCATTTAGAATTTTTGTTTCGATGGCGTAGTGGTCGTAAATGCATCTGTTATGCATGAGGTCTCTGGTTCAATTCCCGTATCGGTTAATGTGTTTAAGAGTTCGGATTTCACAGACTGAATGGATGGCGTTAAGGTTTAGTCGTCGCATTGCTACTGCGCCGAGCAAGAGTTAGATAACCAAACGGGACAAAAACTTGTGTGATCCTCAAATGGCTGTTCCGAGTCTGGATGTTCTTTGTCCCCGTTGTTTAAATGAGCTCAGTCCCCGCGATACAGGATTAAATCCTAGTTGTCTTCAAAAAAAACAAATAATTGGAAAAAAATACAAACATAATAGTATTATAGTTTAAAAAAGAACATCATTTTGGACAACTATTATTTATTTATTTATTTAAAAGGATCTCTAACAAGAAATATACATACATATATTGCAATTAAAAGCTAAGTACAATAAATTGTAGGTCTTATGTTTTCTTACTAACAAGAGATCACAGCGATGCATGCAGCATGTGATTATGAAACGTCACTACAACTTAAGCTATTTAAATAATTAAACTATTTATAATTAAGTTTACAATTTTCTCGACGACGTTTCAGTTGCTTTTAGCAGTCATGTTCACAGGCAGTTCTGTAAATAAAAAACGCGACAAAACCCGTATAAAGTAGTTGAATTTGAAAAAAAACTGTATAAGAAAGACATATTCATATAGATTTCGCAAAACAATTGTGGTTGTATAGGTATGTATATAAAACATATTGCAGCTTGTTACTTAATATTCCTGTATCGAATCGCGAGTACATATAATATGATATGGAGCCTTTTCTGATGTATACGTCATATCTGTCAACGTTCTCAAGCGTAACGAAAAAGGCATACCATTTATCATCGCACACACATACATACACGCACATACACGTCCTCATATTTCCTTTGAGTAACAGAATATTGTGTGATCTTTGACGTAACGTTACAACATGTTTGTGAATTATTTTGATATACTCTTGCGTTATTTTTATTTGAGAGTCACTGCGTTTACACAGCGGTTTTTGTATGTTGTCTCTGCAACTCCGTAGGGACTGTGCCTCATTGGCATGTTTCTACAGAATATACCACGGGGAGTGCTCTGAAGAGTTATTTCACCTTATCCCGCCCTCCCGTTTCCTATCCAGAACAACGTGTGCTGGGCTCAAATGCCATCCTTACACGGTGGAGTCGACTAGAGTGCGTAGCAACAAGTTTGGGTGCTCATACCTCTGCCGAACGATCAAGGCATGGAATTCTCTGCCAAGGCACGTGTTTCCTTCTTCCTTCAATCCTGGGTCCTTTAAGCGGGGCCTGAAAAAGCACCTTCGCCATCGCACATCGCCTCGGCTGCTATAAGGACGATGTGGAGGCCACTGCTCTTAGACCACACGACTGCTTACCATACCATTACCAGCAAAATAAAATTTAAAAAAATATAATTATATAGAATGGAATTTATGCGATTAAGGTCTCGATATTGATTCGCGGACCGAGCAAAGTGCTATAATATAATATATAATATTCTACCACATACACACAACACTATCTAGTCCAAACTAAGCAGAGCTTGTACTATGGGTACTAGACAATGGATAAACATACATATATACTTTTTTTTGTAAATACATACATATTATACATAGAAACACCCAGACCAAGACAAACATCCATGTTCATGCACACAAATATTTGTCTTGTGCGGGAATCGAACCCGCGACCTCAGGCGTGGCAGTCGGTTACACTAACCACTACGCTTTAGTTTGAAGTTTGAACCTGTGCTGGACAGAATTTAAAAGGCTCACTCTCAACGTGAAGATAAAATAACAGTGAAATTAAGTGAAATACACCCTGCCTAGGCCTTCAAGGATTTAAGTGTACTAAGATTGATTTATTTTAATATTTATTATGCGATGCAGAAAATTTATCTCTATGGCTATCTGTTTAAATTATGCAAGCCTAAGAATTATAATGATAGAACCTACTTGATTTCTTCATTGGCTATTGTATACAAACACAACGCTATTCATAGCATGCATATTTACATACATAATCTATATTCTCGAAAGAAATAGGTAGAGGTGTTTCTCTCCAACATTCAGCCAGTTATGATTTTAGGTCCCTTGTAGAAATAGCGACTCTATTACTGTCTAGCATATTACCAAATTCCATGCTTCTGTTGGGATTTTCTTCACTCTCATCAGCTTTTTATAATGTCCCACTGCTGGACAAAAGCCTCTCCCTTGGACTTCTAAATCACTCTGTTGGAGGATATCCCCTGCCATTCTCTATCAAATGCGTGTAGGTTGTCCGGCCATCTCCGTTTAGGTCTGCCCCGTCGCCGTGGACTGTCTTGTGGCACCCAATTGGTGACGATTGGCGCCCATCTCTCTGGATGCATGCGGCAGACGTGTCCAGCTCAGTCCCACTTCAACCTGGTGGATTTCACACCTACATCAGCTATGCGTGTTTTGGAGCGCAGAGTAGTGTTTCGGACATGATTCGTCCTATTCACTCCGAGTATGCTACGCTCCATAGCCCCCTGACAGATCTTCAATTTGGACTTTAGATTCTCAGTCAGGGACCTTGTTTGGGCACCGTAGGTTCGGACAGGCAAGATGCACATGTCGATAAGTTTTCGCTTTAGTGTCATTGGAAGATTACACTTTTCACTTTTTCCCGGGTATGTAACCCGACACTTTATACACAAGAGTCGCATTCACTACCACTGTACCACCGAGGCAGTTTTATGTACGCTTAATAAACGACGTAACTTTAAATTTGGAAGTTACGCAATTTCAACTCTAGTAGTTTGACTATAAATTCTAATGTTATATTTGTATTAAGTAACTGCAATAGAGGTCAAATTTGCTTAATCCAAAAGACTCAGATAAGTATTTGTTTTATTAAGAGTGCGATATAATTATCAGACGTCTAATGAGGCAATATATCTTATTGAATAACCACCTCGTACATATCAACCATTCTACTTTCATCTCATAAAGCACTGTAAAATCTTTTGATGTTCTACCCCACTTTTTCACAAAGTGTTTCAACTTTTTAACATTTAAAAACCCAATACGGACCAAGTCCGAAATCGAAATAATTTATTCAGCCACTTGTAAAACATTGACGTGGACATTAAGTACTGAAAAGAGATTTTAACGGGAAGAGATTTTACCGAAAAGAGATTTCACCGAAAAGTTTTCAAGTCTAATGTTCAGTTTCGGAAATCTTGTGTTGGTGGTGGAACAAAGAGAATCGTTCGATTCTTGAGCTTCGTTCGATAAGAGTGAGTGACGTACAATGGCCTCTTTGGAGTATATGCGATTTGATAAAAGCGGACAGCAAATAGAAGAAAATATTTGGGCCGATATTTTATATCAAAAGATTTTATTTAAGTATGTACATCTAAGGTTGGAAACGAAGGAAAGACAGGTGTTTAAGTGTTTACGTTCTATCAATGTGCTGATTGTTTAATTAACTTTGATCGTGACATTATTAAATTGAATTCTTAGGTTATAGTGACGTAGTACTACCTTGGCAAAGCGATAGTGAATGCAACTGCTATGCACGGGTTCTTGGGTTTTATTCCCGAGTCAGATGGAGAATAATTGGGTTTTTATGTCAATTAGTTTGTCACGCGGACCAGTCGCGCCATAGCGGCTGCGTGCGCGTCGTAGTGGTAGCGCCCCTCCTTCGACTTCTCCTCCCAAGCGGCAGTCTATATAAGCTGACCGCGCCCGAGTTTCTGCCTTCTTCTGCCGCTGCCGCAACTAATTTAAGTGGTCTCTGGAGCTATTCAGCCGGATCACGTAGCGAGCCTTACGAAGAACCACGCCCTGTTGCTTGTTTTATAATAAAGTAACCAATTCGCGTACTGTAATTCTGTAATCTGGAATTAAAAACCTTGTAATTGCGAAGTATATCTTTGAATTACCTCCGCTACATAACAACCCTGGGCAATCTCGTCCGTAAAAAGAGATTGACAAATTATAGCGTTACAAGTTCTTAGTAGCAATACGTAGTCTGTAGAAGGCAATAGTGTCACCCCTTTGATCGTATAAAATATTGTCTGACCGACATATTACTACTGTACTATGAGTCATACCAACTAAACACATCTTATTTTATTTTTATATATCAAAAGTAAATATTATATTCAATATTACGTTTATACATGTAGATCACAAATTAAAACGTAATAATAATTATTATAACAATATTGTTAAACTGTGTAGATTCCAATACAAATAGATTTTCCATGCCGTTTAACACATTACAATATGACCACAATTTTAAATTACATGACGTGTGAAAACCTCAACAATCAGAAATATAAGTAAAATAAAATGAAGGAGATTGCAACGGTTTTTTTGTTCCTTGTATAGCCACAGAATAAATTTTGCAGGTATGCGGATGTTCCTTTTTTCATTTCTTTGTCTTGTTCTTTAATGTATTTATTATGGTTCTTTTATTTTCTTATGCATACGTCCTAATTATTTTTGTTACGTTTGCCCGTGTGCAACGCAAGGAGTGTAATATATTCCAATGTTTTGAAGCTTATTTCTTTAACATAGTCTATAGCATAAAATATGTACATGACTAATTTAATTTATTGAATATCTTTGAATTCGATTTAATGGTGACACAGTCAATACCGTGCGATAAAAATGAATCCATATATGCCTTACATATGGATTCATTTTTATCGCACGGTCTTTTCCATTGCGCTTTTTGTGGTTAAGTCATTAATGTGTTTTTAATAATGAAATTAACTGAGTGGGCTACTCGCCGCACTGATTGTTGTGGGTTTGAATTCCTCACGAAAATATAAATTATGTGATTCAGAAATAATTTTTACTCTGGGTACACTTTGGATCTGTGAATTGTATAAAGTCCTCCATGGCTTATTCCCTAGTGCAATGCCATTTTCAAAAGAAAATATAAGTAGTTAAAATTTTAGTTTTATATTGATTATAAATAGGCTTGGTTATCGTGCGTCACGTAAAACCGTACCTAGTAAAATTTTAGTCCAACGGCCTACAGATACCTATTAGTTTCTGTATGCCGTTGGATATACAAGTATGAGTCTCCTTAATAAATATCAGCAGTATTAAACTGTTCCACTGCTGGGAATAGGCCGCTTCTTCATGTCAGTATGGTTAGGCAATAGTTTACCATGCTGGCCATTTGAGAACATTATGGAGAACTCACAGACATGCAGATTTCCTCACGAAGTTTTCTTACGCCATTAAACGATGATTAACTATTTAATACGCACATAACTTTGAAAAGACAGATATGCGCGCATTAGGAACTAACTCAAGATCTCTACGTGGCAGTCCAACAGTTTCCCACTAATTTATCGCTACTATCTGAGTGACATGAGTCTCTGTTATACTACAAATAAAATGTACTGCAGTCTAATAGTGTGTTGGAAATTCACTTTCAAAAGGTATAATCTATGCAGTTGCACCGGTAGAAATATAATACCGCTTATACCTAATTTTATACGCAGCGGTTAAAAGCAAGCAAACGTTGGTTAGCTAGCAATGAACAAGAATAGACTTGGTAAATCATATAATAGGCATAAAATTCAGAAATTATAATTTCAACGCGATTTAAAAGAGTACCTTGTGTTTCTTGCAGGCATCTTCTCATAGGCTCAACCTTTTGCCGGCACGTAGGAACAAACATAAATGTAAATTCAGTAAACATAATAAACACAGCGGCGATAGCTCAGTGGGTCTCGGAATCGAACCTACTTCGCGCACCTCTGACTTTCGGAAATTATATGACTTTTCAAAATTATGTGCGTACTGATTGACAATTATCGCCTGCTCCGTGCCTCGGAAAGCACGTTAAGCCTTCGGGTTGCGGAGGTCAGGTGGCAGCCGCTCCGTGTAAAAACTGATATCCAGTCAAATCCGATTAGACTAGAAAAGCCGACCCAAAGTGACTTGAGAATAATATAGGCTAGCGAGGAGTAAACATAATAAACTCACTAACCCCTTTGACATAAGTGTTACTTGTTAAATGATTTTTTACTTTGATATGGACTGGATGGTGTTTAAGAAGTTGCACGGTCTTTTAATTTCGTTGACATGGGATAGAAATTTTTGTGACCCATAATTAGTTAATATATAATATATATTCTATAATATATTCTACCACATACACACAACACCATCTAGCCCAAACTAAGCAGAGCTTGTACTATGGGTACTAGACAATGGATAAACATACATATAAACTTTTTTTTTTTTTTTGTAAATACATACATATTATACATAGAAACACTCAGACCAAGACAAACATCCATGTTCATGCACACAAAATGTTTGACTTGTGCGGGAATCGAACCCGCGACCTTAGGCATGGCAGTCGGTTACACTAACCACTACGCCATCGAGGCCGACGAGTTGTTCCTAGTCTGGTGGATCTTTGTGTCTATATCTTGAATATTTATAAAGTCTTGCGCGAATGTTATACATATATTGGAATTAAAACTGCTTTATACGGATTTTGTCGCGTTGTTTATTTTAGAACACTTTTATTACATAATTTTGATATTGTTCAGAATTATGTAATAAAAGTGTTCTAAAATAAATAAAAAGCAATAGCTGGCGAAGAGTGGATGCAATACATTTTAATCTATTTTTTTTTTAATTTTCATTACTCGCTCTTTTAATAAATCCATGTCGCAGGGGACGTTACAAATATTGAAGTTAAAACTACTTTACACGGATTTTGTCGCGTTGTTTATTTTAGAACACTTTTACTACATAATTTTGATATTGTTCAGAATTATGTAATAAAAGTGTTCTAAAATAAATAAAAAGCAATAGCTGGCGAAGAGTGGATGCAATACATTTTAATCTATTTTTTTTTTAATTTTCATTACTCGCTCTTTTAATAAATCCATGTCGCAGGGGACGTTACAAATATTGAAGTTAAAACTACTTTACACGGATTTTGTCGCGTTGTTTATTTTAGAAAACTTTTACTACATAATTTTGATATTGTTCAGAATTATGTAATAAAAGTGTTCTAAAATAAATAAAAAGCAATAGCTGGCGAAGAGTGGATGCAATACATTTTAATCTATTTTTTTTTTTAATTTTCATTACTCGCTCTTTTAATAAATCCATGTCGCAGGGGACGTTACAAATATTGAAGTTAAAACTTCTTTACACGGATTTTGTCGCGTTGTTTATTTTAGAACACTTTTATTACATAATTTTGAACTATAACAAAACACTATTTGCCAGCTATTGCTTTAGGTTCCTCTTAATAAGGAGTGAACCTTTTGTCGTCTACCGAGCACAGTACCAGAAACCATGCATTTCTTGATAGAATACCCTATAACATTTGACCGACCTAGGTGTTCAAGAACACACGATAAGTAATACAAATATGTCACGTAATATTATAAATGCGAACACTTGTACGCATTAACTACTCGAACGATCATCACGATATCTCGCATACACGTCATTAGGAGTGCAGAAAAGGACATAGGGTATGTAATTATTATTATTTTTTATTGTTTTAAGTATTTGTGATTAATCTATACCTACTAATATTATAAAGCTGAAGAGTTTGTTTGTTTGGTTAAACGCGCTAATCTCAGGAACTACTGGTTCGAATTTAAACATATTTTAGTGTTGGATAGCCTATTTATCAAGGAAAGTTATAGGCTATATAACACCACGCTACGACTTACGGGAGCAGTGCAGTAATTATAAACGCGGGTGAAACCGCGGGCACATCTAGTTAGTAATAATGTTTTAAATGCTGCTATTAATTATTGTTAACATTTGCATATCTTGAAATGGACAGAACATATTGAGACTTTAATATTTTGTAACACCATATTGTACACATGTTATGGTAAATAAATCAGTTATCTTTAGCTAGAAAAAGGACTGTTACTAACCTAATCTAACCTACATTTACGCGAGTGAAGCCACTGGTCAAATCTAGTATTATATAATTTATAATAATATAAACGGACATAGCATTCAGTCCCCTACCCCTTCGGGAATATACCAGTATGACTCAGTATAAATAAATGTAATGCATGTAAAAATATACACATTTTATTTGCTCTGGTAAAACATGACACGTTTTAAAACCAGAGTCATAATGAAACCACAGACAAAATTAAATATTTTGGTTAATTATTGACGAAGTTGATTATATTTTTGAACCGTTTTATTTTATTGTGTGGCAACAATGTATTTATTCATCTATTTATCAGGACATCCAGTAGTTGTTACATAATTTCTACGTAACAAAATAAAACTATTAAAAATGGCTAAATGCACAACATTTTAAGGCGTCACAACATGCATTATTATGATGTAACAGCAGTATCACAATTATAAAAGAGAAAAAAACACTGTTATTATTTGTTAGAAAAATCTAGAAATAACTATAAATACAAATTAAAATATATATACAAATTAAAAAACAATATTATTAATAATATAGTATATAAAAAGGAAATTTTAAAAACGAAAAATAATTTGTTTCTCAGCGGAGCAGTAGAATGTGACTACTGTAAATGAGGTTTTGGGTTCTATTGCAGGATCGAGCAAAATTTTACAATCATGCCTCAGAATGCTCGGCAAGCCGTTGTTCCTGTTGCCTCATTGCTCTCCAGTCGTGTGGGATTGCCGTCTCGTCGGATTATGAGGATGAGAATTAAGAGTGCACTGGTGTTTGCGCACACACTTGTTCACTATAATATCTTCAGCACGAAGGGCTGGTCTTCGTTAAGATTGGTCGCCGTGACCGAAGTTCGGTATGGTGTACATTATATACAGGCGTAAAACTATATGGATTAATTTTACGATCAAAGTACTGGATGTTATTATGTTATGTAGTAAACAAAAATAAAACATGGAAGTTTCCTCACCGCAAAAAAATGGCACCACGGAAGTATAAAAAGTAATAAAACTAATAAATAATAAAACTAACGCGAACTGGTGCTGGGATGTCATGTCTTCCTTTTTGAGGTAGAAGAATCTTGATTCACCCTCACTTTTGGCATATTTTTGTTTGTCCATGTACCGTCACAAACTACTCACAAAATATGCCAAAAGTGTTATATACAGTGTGGACTAGCGATATTCTAAATACTTATATAACAACTATTTTTACAAATACACTTAACACTTGGACCCAATCCACTTCCCCGCTATGTGGCAGCCATTTTGTTTTCCGTCGAAATATTCCCTATGTGGGTACAAAAAAATTGATATCTCCCAAAGTTTTGGTCTTATTGAGATAAAAATAATCTTATTCGAAGGGCAACAATTCTGTCTACCGTCTACATTACAAAACAAAGTGTTCACATGTCCATAATTTTTAAAAACAATATGAAACTCAATAATAAATTGCAGAAAATATTTAAATCAACAAATTATTGTAAATTACTTCAAAAACACCCCCTTTAACCCTTTTCATTTTTGTACTAGATCGACAGATGTTGAGCTAAACTACAATACAACATTTAATTTACAACTGTGTGTCT
The DNA here is from genome assembly GCA_963675205.1 of Catocala nupta. Lineage (NCBI taxonomy): Eukaryota > Metazoa > Arthropoda > Insecta > Lepidoptera > Erebidae > Catocala > Catocala nupta. The sequence goes on along the minus strand of OY776102.1, from coordinate 18,959,094 downwards.
ATTAATTTGAAAGTTATTGTTGTTTGAACAGAGCCTATGCGCAAGCACAAAAGGTCTTTGTCGGAACCCTAAACAGGAAAAATTTAAAAACACTTGACATTCATATTAGATTTTATTTAATGGTTTTACAATATTAAATTACAATAACTATAGCAGTTACGCAACGTGGCCACCTTCAGCTAGTAGACACGCTACAGCTCTGTATGACTTGGGTTGATGAGCGCTTTGTCAGGGGAACATAGAAGGACAAAGGGTACTTCTCATCCAAAAAACTACTGTTACTAATTTAACCTAACCTAAATTTATGCGAGCGAAGCCGCGGGCAAATCCTAGTGAATAATAAATTGTGGTTACTACGGAAGTACTGCTTTCATGTTTTAATTACGTTAACTGACATAACTAAACTAAATATTTTTTTTGTTTTATATCTGCAAGTTTCTTCTTATAGGCTCAAACCTTTGCCTGAATGTAGCAACCAACCTAAATGGAGCTTCAGAAACTTAGGAAACTCACTAATCTATTTATTTTGACGTTCATAAGTGTTACATTGTGACCTAAATGAATTAATGATTTTTTACTTTGTGTTTGACAATGATATATCCAGCTTTCACAATGATTCCCTGCGGTTTTCTAAGATGGCGTACTATCTAATGAGCTAATTGTTGAAAGCATTGTTCTAAAATGGATTCCAACCGAGTATCTAAAATCTAATTCAATTTATAGTGCTTCACTAAGCCGGCAACTTACAATAAATTAAATTTTGCTAATATTACGTTATAAAATGCCTTTGAATAGTATGGGAAGAATTCTTTTGCCTCGGATTATTTAGGTCGCATTAGGTTGTTTATTTTTTCATTAGAAACTGCTCTGTAAGTGTACGTAGCGATGAGTGATTATGATAAAAATTCGAGGTATTCGAATTTTCAAATTTAAATATCGGAATTTTTTATGAATATTCGAATATAGGAAACTTTGATATTGATTATGGATTACGTATTTTATGTTTAATAAAAATGGTTAATATGGTTCATATAGTCCTATTATTATTAGTTTAGTTAAAATGGTACCAAAAGTAGAAACCTAAGACCAAAAAATGTATTTATTGTCTATCTGCAGGTGGCTGGTCATATACTATTATTGCTGTAATATATACAATTCAAAAATAAATAATTCAATTATTATTTATTAATTTTATATATTAAATATATATATCGTAGCCCCAGACCAGTCTGTGTGGAGGATGGACGTTTTCCGGCTGAGATGATGATGACGATACATATATCGTACATTATATTTTAAAATACACGAATCTTGTCAATTGTTAGAATGCCAAACATTACAATTAAAAGCTGTTGCATCTAGACGCCGGTGTGCCGCTTCGATTTAAAAGGCTAAAATTACAATACTTAAAACCAATCAGAGCAACACAACAACTGGACATCGTACATCCAAACAATAATGACGAAAATATAAACCTGTCTAAATATATAACAGTGTTGTATCGCCATTGATTCATAAATAAGTCCACTCTACACATAGCTACGTACAATACACTCCCCTCCGTATCCTACAAAGCCCCTAACGCCTGGCCACCGCCTCAGCAGCCATTGCAAAATGTATGAGGGTGTTCCGCTATCGGGGTAATGGTGTAAATAGCTCCCGGCAAATCGCTTTGTATCCCACAATTCATGGTCACTCTACTCTATCGAAGCCATGTTTTTTTGATAACGCCAAAACAATGTTTGTTCTAAGTGAAAGAAAGATTTTAATCTACGTTTAGAAAGGTTGTTTTGTTGCCTATGTGCTTGAAAGAGATAAGAATGAAATATGTATGGTATAAGTGGTTCGGTATTTGTGAAAAACGGAATTAGAAATGGTAAGCAATTGTGCTTTTTTGTTCTGGTTTCTTTTGTTAATGTATCTGAAGATTGGGTTGGCTATAGAAATTAGATACATATACGCCTTCGTGTATATACATAGGTATAAATCACGCAAAGTGAAAGGATAAACGTTTATTATAAACTAATTTCTGCACGCGACTTCGCTCGCATCAATTCCAATGGAACACAATGACATATGGGATGAAAACTGTCCTGTGCGTAATTTATCTAGGGTATAGTATAATAATAATAATGTTCTATCACAAACACACAACACCTTCCAGCCTAAACTAAGCAGAGCTTGTACTATTGATACTAGACAATGGATAAATAATTATACATATATACCTTTTTTTGTAAATAAATACATATTATACATAGAAACACCCAGACCAAGACAAACATGTTCATGCACACAAATGTTTGACTTGTGCGGAAATCAAATCCGCGACCTCAGTCGTGGAAGTTACACTAATCACTACGCCATCGAGGCCACCACTCACATTATATCAGACCACTGAGAATATAATCATTTTAAAATCACAAAAACCATAAAACAAATTTTATGGTTTAAAAAAGAAAACAAAAACATTTCAAAACGAATTAAAAATAAAATATAAGTTGAATTAACTTAGAAAAGCACGGAGTTCTTTCCACTGACAAGACTTTTCCATTACGAATAGCAAGCCATAAAAATTTAGGACAGCTGATAAGATGTTTTCTTTTTTACGATAATTATTGTGAAATTCGTTTTTTGAATTACACTTATACTCTTATCGTGATTAATATTATTAATGCGAGTTTAAAATATTTCTAATCTTGACTGTTCATTGAAATTAAACTACTATATACAGTTGTTTTTCAGCAGCCATGGTCACGGGGATGGCTGCTGAAAAACAACCGAAACGTCGGAGAAAGTGTAAACCTAAATATAAATAGATTTAACAGTTTAAATAATTTCATTAGCTTATAAATTAGTAAAATTCAATAGTAGTAGTAGTGTAATAGTTTCAAAACTTTGTAATACAGTGATAAATAAATAACGCGATAAAATCCGTATATAGTAGTTTAATTTCCATGAATAACATTCGCGTAAACAGAAGACAATATTATAATCTTGTCTATTGTCTTGAAATTTCGCTTATACGTTGTCAGGGGTACAGCGCAAAGGTAAGCGTAAAAGCGCAAAGGGTTTCATCCGACCTTTCATCCAGAAAAACTAGTATTTATGAGCAAAGCCTCGGGCTAAAGCTAGTGTACAATATAAATCACTTAGCAGATTATTCTTGTATTATTAATTATTATAAAATGTCAAATTGTACTAAATAAATCTTTATATCACTGAACAGTATATGCGAGTGCAATGTTTGGTAAATTGAACGTAATATTATGTTCAACAGCCTACAAATCATTTATGAAGTAGTATTATGCGGATCTTGTGTCAAGTAGAACGAATTACTGCGCGTTTACGTGCTCCTGACATATGTACATGCATTGCCATATACATACATAAGCTCGATGGCGTAGTGGTTAGTGTAACCGACTGCCACTGCTGAGGTCGTGGGTTCGATTCCCGCACAAGTCAAACATTTATGTGCATGAACATGTATGTTTGTCTTGGTCTGGGTGTTTCTATGTATAATATGTATGTATTTACAAAAGAAAAAGTATATATGTATGTTTATCCATTGTCTAGTACCCATAATACAAGCTCTGCTTAGTTTGGGCTAGATGGTGTTGTGTGTATGTGATAGAATATTATTATTATTATTACTCGATAATACATGCAGGAAAATAACAGGTAAGTTTGCTTATTTTTGCTAAAATACTGAAAACTAAACATAATTTTGAAGTCATTAACGAGAGATTAAATCATATTTGCAAATCCAGGACACAGTCTATCTATCTGTATGCTATATTACATCCACATCCATTAATCGGTTGACGCGTGTTTAACACATTCACGGATACAAAACCACTCTCAATTATTTTGTGATATGGCACACAAACTTTCCATACAAAGTGACATCACGTCTCAGGACGTATTTCCACATTACACAGTTTTAAAAGTATGTGTTGCGGCGGTAACGGGCAGAGACGAAACCGCCTGTAGGCGGACATTCATACCAAATGAATTCTAAACCGTGTGTTACGACAGAAGTGTTTTCTGGGGCTCCAGCAGCCTGTATTTTAGCCTAAAACGGCACAGAGTCATCATCCTTCCTATAAATGCTATAGGAAATAGTCGGCCGTCGATGGAGTTTTACTTTTAGTGTATTTTAAATCGCCGCCTACAGCCATCGTGCCATATTATGAGGGTCATCATGCACGTCTCTCGACGTACTGTCCAGAAACGTGTTAAGTGACAAACCACCAAACTAAACGTTCACATTCATAATAATAGTGGAGCATCATGCAATTGATATTTTATAAAACAAAGATAGCAAAATAATACGTATCGCCTGATGGTAAGCGGTTACCATAGCCTACGATCGATTATAATACTAGAAGTACCACTCACGTATCGCCAAACCTACAATAAAGGAATCATAGAGGGAATGAAAGTAAAGGGTGTAGGTACGTAAGCCATCGACATTATTATTGTTATTGTTCCACGTCTGTAAACTCTTTGTTTCTATTGCTAGTTAAGTCCTCTAAGAAACAGCAGATATGCCTAGTGCAAAAAAAAGCCTTCCAAAAAACACCTCATCGATTCTGCTTATGAAACAAAATAAAGGTAAAATGTAAAACGTATGATATAACACAACCTTTCCTAACAGCACAGATAACCGTGATATTAATTTATTCTACCTACGTAGAACATTTAAAATGAATTTAGAACCGAGCGTCGAAATACATTTTGGATTGCATACAACTCATCTTGTTTTTTTAGCACATCCCATTAACCGTTCTCGCGAACGCGGCGTGTATTGAAATTTCAGATAATTGTTGGCACAGCTGGCTTTAATCATTACCAGAGGCGATATATCACTGCTGTGCGATAATAGTGGCTGTATGCCGAAAACTATTCAATTATTATCGGGTATACGTGTGAATTGCGAGCCGTAAATCTATCATTTTTAATACTTACTGTAATTAAGTTTTACTGTTATTTATGAGTAACTGTTGTTGGTCCCGTGGCAAGTGTATCAGATAGTGAGGCTCAGGGTTAAAATCCAAAAATGATATTGGTTTTTTACTGTCATACAATTGTTAGTAGCAACTATGCGATTAACCAACCATAAGATTTAGGAATTTGTAACCCTGTGATTCAAATATCACTACATATTATTAGGTATAAAACAAAGTCCCTCGCCGCAGCTGTCTGTTCGCGATAAACTCAAAAACTACTGAACGGTTTTGCAAGCCGTTTTACCAATAGACAGGGTGATTCATAAGAAAGATTTAGGTGTATAGTTCGTTAAGATTCTGTACTACCCGTGCGAAGTCGGGGTGGGTCGCTAGTCACGTTATAAATTCAGTGATCCTATACTTTCTGCGATCGTATCAAATTGCTTGCCCATTGGACTAAGAAAGTTAGAGAATAAAGAGTGCTTTTTTGTCCACACATAATATTCCCTTCACAGATATCTTCGTGCCGGAATACGAAATTCAGTCTGAAGGACATTATTTATTGATTTAAAGAGCCTTGTGCTATAGTGGTGACTGCTGATCTATTTTTTAGATGCTTTTCAAAGTAAAATAGGGTTAAAGAGTAAAGCAATATACTTAGAGTTAGCATGTTAACTTCAACTTTAACAATTCCTCGATCACACAGAAGGTTTTGCCAAATATAACTGTGTTGTGTGCCTACGGTGTATGAAGTTTCCAGAATTCTATAAGAAGACGCTGTGTAGACAGAGTGAAATAGGTTCTTCAATGCGTTATGCAGTCAATCAATAAGTACATTATTATAACTATGATGATCGTTTACGATAAGGCAAAACAAAAGCCTGTTTACCACTTTAGTAGTATAAAATATTATATTGTCTTATGTTTACGCGAATGTTATCATGTCACTTCAGAACGTTGTGACAACTACCATCTTAGTCTCCCCGTGAACATGGCTGCTGTAAAGCAACCGAAACGTCGGGGCAAAGTGTAAACTTTAATATAAATAGTTTTAATTAGAAAATATATAGCTTAAATAGTAGTAAAATTCAATAATAGTAGTGTTAGAGTTTTCAAAATTATGTAATAACAGTGTTTAAAGTAAAATAAACAACGCGATAAAATCCGTATAAAGTGTTTAATTTCAATGTATAAAATATTATTCACATTTAAAGCACACAAAAAATTTTTATAGTGATTAATTACTCCACCTCAAAATCAGTTATTAAACTTGATAATAATAATCAAAATTCTGATCTAGAAACTACGCAGACTCTAAAAGCAAACAATAGAAATATTCAACATGAAAAGCAAGCAATAATCAAAATTCCCGACCAACAATTTTACATTGTAAGTCCAAAGTTTTAAAACTAAACAACTAAAGTATGATAATGAAAAGCGGTTTTGCAGCACTCGAGACGTGTTCAGAGAGTACACCGCGGCTCATAAATATGTATCTGCGACAACACTTGCATGTCAAATTGCAGGGAACAGCTTAGCGGTTTTTGGAAACATTTTTCAGAGTTTATAAAGACTTCAAATATCTTCTCTCGGCGTATAGATAAAAGATTTTAGTATGCCAAGCCTTCTCTTTAATACATAATATACAAAATTTCTAACTGTTCCATGTCAGTATATAGGCAAAGTTTAGGAAAAATAATGTGAGCAGTATTTACAAGAGCTATAGAAGCCAAAATAAATGTCTGTCTGTCTGTCGATATGTCTGGACGCGCAACATGCAAAAATAAAATTAATGCTGTTTACACAGTTTTATTTTTGAACTTAAAATCTGGTGCATGTTTCATCTTGATAGGCCTCCTAGAAATCGAGTATTAAAAAAGAAAATGTAAATAGGTACCCACTTTTATATACTACGATTACAGAGTCGCTGACAAAAGTTAATAATATAGATATAAGTCGAAAAATCAGACACACATCTTCAAAAACATTATCAAAATCTCTCAGACATGCAGGTTTCCTCACGATGTTTTCGGCGGGCGATAATTAGCTAGTTATTACGTACATTACTTCGAAAATTCAGAGTTCCCTTGGGCTCGAACTCGTGATTTTCACGAGATAGTCCAATGGTCTCCCATTAGGATAGCCTACGCGATAGCGCTGCTGTACTTCTGTTCTCTCCGTACAGTGAAAATATTTTAGCTTTACCAAATAACTAAAGTGATGGCCTTTGGAGCTTTCTCTTTATGTCGGACAATTATTTCGTTAAGTGGTAATTTGTGCTCAAAGGGTTAATGTTCTATCGTTAAAATGTTTTATATATTTTACGAGTTGAAGAGCCACAGGTAACAGAAAAAAGAGCCTGAGAAAAAGTTTTCTTCAAGAAACCAATGTGGCAGTATTATCAAGGCTACTGCCTTTTGGCCGGTTAGTATGGAGAAGTTATAGTGGTACCGCTTCGAGCAAAACAGTTGGTTTGTACTGTACTGTGGTTCTTACTGTCACAAAACGGGATGGTGACTGCGCAATCTTAGTCGTACAGTGGTAGTGAATACAACTGCTGGGTATGAAGAATCCGGCTAAATTCTCAGGTGAGGCAAACGGTTATAGAGGTTTTCTATCAAGAAATTCTCAGTCCACTCAGATGTCGGGACCTTTGACTAGTAGTCAACAAAAGGCTCGACCTTTATTACGTAGGAGACTAATATTAAAAAAGAATAAAAAAGAGGAAGGTCTATGTAATACACCTCTGCCTATTTTGGGAATATAAGCATGAAACTATGTCTGTATTTATAAATAAACGTTTTTAAAAGGCTGAGTATCTTTATTATATTGAGATACAAGCTTGAAGCTTCAATAAAACCTACATATATTCAGAACTATAAAATTGTTGTAGCGGTTCCCTTCGAATCGCGATATCGTTCACACTGCAATCAGTGTTTATATGACACCCTAGCTACCATACTCACTAGATAGAAAGCCTGGTAATAAAATCATTTTGTTAAAGAAACTCCTCACGAAAACATAAATCCTTACTAATATTGTAAATTTGAAAGTAATTCTGTTTGTCTGTCTGTTACCTTTTCACGGCTAAGCCACTCAACCGATTTAGATGAAATTTGGTACAGATATAGTTTAAAACCTGGCAAAAACATAGGGTACTTTTTATTGATGTAGGTGCCACGTGGGTAGAACCGCGCGCAAAAGCTAGTGATGTAATATAATCAACTAGTGGATCCGACAGACGTGGTCCTGTACACAAATACCTACATACTATAGTCATAAATCTAAACCATTCTCGAATCCACTTGAACACACAAATAATTTCAACAAAATCGGTGCAGCCGTTTAGTAGGAGTTTAATTACAAACACACGCACAGAAGATTTATATACATAAAGATAGTATGTACACTAAAGAAAATGACATAAATATTTTATTTTGCTACACGGTGTTAAATAAAATCTACTAAAACGTAGTGATTTTAGTCGTCTCGGCACTGCGCCGAGTATTGTGGTTGTGGTGATAGCACAGAAGAGAAAGAAGGGGACTTTGCCTAGCAATTGGACATACAAATAGGTTATTGAAAATTCGAAAATAGATGTTGCAATAAAATCTCTTGATATAAGTACTTAGCCGTTTGGTGTCAAAACGCTGGAGCCATGGGGTCCAAATGCTAGGTCTGTTTATAGAGACCTAGCTAAGCGGCTCATCGACGCTTCGCGTGACCAGAGGGCTGGGCTTTCTTTGCACAAAGAATAAGTATTGCCATTCAACGTGGCAATGCTGCCAGTCTTCTGGGCACGTTGCCAATTGACGACGATGCGGAGGAATATTATGACTTATTAATTTTGAAGTTTCATTTTTCTCTTTAGTTTATATTTCTTGTAAATAATTTGTGTAGGTATATATTATTTTAGTACCTCTGTATGTGATATCGAAATAAAAACATTTTCTTTTTTAATCTTTTAGCAGCTTTGAATCCTAATACATAAATAGATATGCGGTAAATCCTTAAACACTTATAATATTTAAGGATTAAATTTTGGCTTCTAAGTACCTGGCCCTAAAAATTTACAAAATAAATCCGCCATCTTTAGGTTTTGTTTTTATACAAAAACTTTTTTCGACAATAACTTTAGGACGGGTCTCAGTTGTGCAAGATTATCATAACACGACAAGCCTGAATGAGATGTGGCTTTTGCATAAATTTCGTTTGTTTAATAAAATAAAGTTTACGTTTCTTAGAGTTCCGTACCCGAAGGATACCAATTCTAGTCCCTATTACTAAACCTACGCTGTCCGTCGGTCCGTCAATCTGACTATCAGCGGGCTGTGTCTTATAAACCGTAATTCTCAATATATTTATTGCATTCCACAATAGTAGGTACAAGAAGTAGATAGATGAAATTTACACAATGTGTTTTCCTATTGCCGCTATAATAACAAATAATAAAAAGTAAATAGTGTACAATTGCACGGAGCCTTTCGTGTTGCAATTCCGACTCACACTTGACCGGCTTTTTATTTTTGTTTATTGACCTCAAGGCAAAGAGGCTTTTGTAAGTATGGACTTACATACATCAAAGAAGGCCTGAGTTTTCATATGAGTAGCAAGCTTAAAATAAGTATTGACTTTGAAAGTGTTTGTTTTAGAAAACGTTCAGGAAAAAGATCGTTTACTATCGACTGCAGGTTTTATTCATAAAGGTATAGGGCTGATAATAATACGATTGTTAATGGAACTACCCTGGTTTAAGTGATGGCCAAAGAGTAGCGATAGCTCAGTGGGCAGACCAACAGACTGCAATGCAGAGAGTCTCGGATTCGAACCCACGTCACGCACCTCTGACTTTCGGAACCTGTATGACTTTTCGAAATTATGTGCGTATTGATTGACAATTATCGCCTGCTCCGTGCCTCGGAGAGCTCGTTAAGCCGTCGGTCCCAGCTGCCATGAACATCTATGGCAGTCGTTATTGGGGAAGTCGACAACAAAGAGCCCACTGGGTCGAAGTATCGCCGGTCTGTACTGACTGGCCCCCACACAAGATAAGATAAGGCGAGTGAAAATACCACACAGGACAAAAAAATTGCCGTTATCAAAAATGGCTGTTCTGAGTCTGGGTGATCTTTGCGTTATTGAAATGTATATAAAGTTCCACAATATAAAAATTATTCTGAGTGTGGAGGTTGTCTATATAGATAAAATATAAAAAAAAATGATGTGGCATAAGATATCAATTTCATTGGTTCAGACACATAAAGGTGATACAAACATAACTAAATAATAAAACTTATTAAGCAATTAAAAATTTGTCAAATACAACAAAACTCTACACATTTATAAAACTGCAACAAGATTATTATTTTTTTGTTTCGGATTTTAATAGTTTTGTGTAGGCAACAAAAGGTACAATTGTTGGAACACTTTTTTTGCCTTTGAGATTGTTGGTACTTAATAAAAAAAATTACTGTAGTAATAAATAATATTCTATCACATACACACAACACCATCTAGCCCAAACTAAGCAGAGCTTGTACTATGGGTATTAGACAATGGATAAACGCACATATATATATATTTTTGTGTAAATACTTACCTACATATTATACATAGAAAAACCCAGACCAAGACAAACATCCATGTTCATGCACACAAATGTTTGACTTGTGCTGGAATCGAACCCACGACTTCAGGTGTGGCAGTCGGTTAGACTAACCACTACGCCATTGAGGCCGAATAATAGCTTAGGTTAGTCTCATTTAGTCCGCTCCTGGCATTCATGCCTGAACCCACTGTGCTGTGCGTCGTCTTTGACGCTATCCGTGAAGCAATTAGTACGACATAAAAACCACTGAATAAATATAAAGCAAATTGATGGAAAACTAACAAACTTTGCAAATCACATCAAACCAGTTCAGTTGTTTATCAAATATAGCTTAGTTTTGAATGAAGTCAACACAAGAAGAGTAGAAGACCGTAGTTTGCGAAAGTAGTTTATATCAAATGCTAGTTATGATATTTATAATATTGTTCTTAGATTGTCGCAATGTAAATAATAGTCAATATCCATAATAATAGTCATCTCCATTTCTTCGACAATCATCTTTTAAAAATCACGACATATCAGTACCTAAGTCGCCAAAATGACAAACAAAAAGCTTTTAACATTTGTAACATCAGTATGGCGCATAACATTTTCAATTGACACGTAAAAACTTTAAAAGGTTTGCCTGCAAAGTGGCATTCTCAACATATTTTAACGAAGGGACTGCCGAGATACTCATGCCATTCAACCCGACCTTTTACGATAAATATAACTATATAAGTACACTGATGTTCAGGACATAAAGGTTTCTGTTGAAGTAAAACTGTTTAAATGTTGGCATTCTTAGTGCCTCAACTCGTCCACCTGCCGAGGCTTAGATGTTTTCAAATGGTAGACAGCCTTTGGAAGTTATATATGACGGAGGTACTGGTCCAGTATTGTTTTTAAAAAGAGAGGCGTCAGCTACGCTGACATCATTCTCTTCATTGGCATTGTACTCCATAACAGAAATAATATAAAACAATAAATTCCAATAATTCAAAGTTTTATTAAAATAATTTTACACAGATGTTCTCTCTACGAACGGTGACAAACAAATGCCGCTTCACTGCGGCGGGCGGCCATTTTATAGGCACCTATTTACGCTGTTTAAAGCATGTCACATATTGTTTTGCGCCGATATATACGTATTAAATAGTTAATTATCGCTTGTTTTTACGGTAAAGGTAAATCATAATAGGGATACCTACATATCTAAGGATACTCAATAATGTGCACGTGTGAATGTGTGCAGTCCGCCGACCCGTACTGGGTCAGCATGGTGGCTTAGCCGTTCTCATACTGAGAATAGACCAGTGTCTAGATTTGGGACAGTTTATATATTGAGCTGATATTAGTTGTCAAACAAGCATATTATTATTATTTTAAGTTTACGTGAATGTTATACGTAATATTTAACTAATATTTACGCGTTTCATCATGATTCATTTATAATTTATATGATTTACAAAATATAAAATAATTATCTTAATTCATTCTTAATGTCGGCTTCGATGTCGTAGTGGTTAGTGTAACCGACTGCCACGCCTGAGGTCTCGGGTTCGATTCCCGCACAAGACAAATATTTGTGTGCATAAGCATGGATGTTTGTCTTGGTCTGGGTGTTTCTATGTATAATATGTATGTATTTACAAAAAAAAAGTATATGTGTATGTTTATCCATTGTCTAGTACCCATAGTACAAGGTCTGCTTAGTTTGGGCTAGATAGTGTTGTGTGTATGTGGTAGAATATTATATTATTTGAAAACCATTTACAGTCTTACTGACATTTTTTATGCATACAGCCTGTCTGATAGTAAGTAGGTGCCATAACCTATAATCGCTTGCAATACCAGGGAATTATTTACGTGTTACCAAATGTAAAGGAATTAAAAATGAGGTTAAAGGATATAAATGGGAGGGATAAGTACAGTGAGCTGCAAAAATGCATACCCATTTCAAAACTAAAATGGTATAAGCCAGTAATTGACGCCACCTAACGGAAATCGATACTAGAACTGTTAAGTAATTTATTTATATTGTAACAGATGGCGGTGCACTATTAAATAAAAAGAAGTAGATCTTAATAACTCTATTCTGATAAATTTACTTTAAACCATTTTTCTTATCTCTATTCATAATAGTTTATTTAAAAAAAAAACACATTTCAGGAAAAAAGAAGAATTACAAATGAATTTAAAAATGTATAGTGGGTAGTTTATTCTATAAATACTTTCGATGACTCGCTCGTTCATACGCAAACATTATTCGGTCCCTGTGTTCGAGTGCCTTTTCGATAGAGATTGTAATTTTTTATAAATTTCACCTATTTGGTAAAATGTGTACGCGTTGCAATATTTATAAAACAACGCCATCTAGTTCATTCATATTCATTCTAATTCAAGCGTTCATAGGATTTTGGAACTAAAGATATCCATGCACTATTATAGGTGACTGTACATATTATGTGAACCGCTGGCATTCCGGTTTGCTTAAAGAAGCTTATAAATAGTGTCACTACTTCTTCACCAGTACCTAGTAAGGCGTAAGACATTATTACCTCCGGACGAACCGGCTGCTTCGTACTATTTCCAAGTAATTGTCAACCGAGAGATCTTCTATTTAGGAATTCTATCGGTACAATTCCAGTAGTTGCAACGAGTCTGGAAATAAATACATACATAGTCTCACGCTTGCATTTCGAAAGGGGTAGACAGGGATGAATTACACCAGCAATTATTTTTTTTGAGGTATAGGAGGCACACAGGTATACGGATCGTCTAATGTTAAGCAATTACCGTCGCCCATGAAACCCGCAACACTAGAGGAGTCACAAGTGATGCTATTGCAATGATGATATTGCAAAAGTCTTGCGTAACAGAGTGTCGTCTACTGTAAACGTTCTATCTCAGACTTAGAATTTATTATCACATAATCCAAACCTAGTGTTTACTTTGCTCGAGTTTGCCTGGGTACCGCAAGCCCAAGATAACAAACATCAACAATCACATTTACAATTCTGGAATCCTGGAAATAGAAAAGTATCCTCAACTACATTCACACACTATGACAGGCTCCAGAAGAACAAATATGAAATGCCTGGTTCTTGGGACCAGGCAAATGCTGAATTGGGGTCCTGATTGCTACAGTTGCGGGACGCATGTGTCACTAGATGTTTCTTATTTTTATTTTTACTCTCTTTTATTTTATTAATATTATTATATGTTTTTATTCTTAAGACTCGCAGTCTTAAGAATAAAAACATATAATAATACCGAGCGAAATGTACCAAAATAGGCGGTCACAGTTAAGTTGATAAAATTAATACTTTTTGTCTAATACAAATATAAAATATACATTTACCATAACAATGAATGTGTTTACAATTAATAATTAATATTTTCGCCTATTAAATTACGTAAAATTGCACGAAAAATGAAAAAACGTAAGCTCGCGTTACGTGATTTTTAGATAATAACAGTAGAAATCTATCCTATTTTACAGCTTAAACGAAACATAAATAGTTATATTACAATTTGTCCGTCCCAAATATTTAAGTAATTGGTTGACAATAAAGATACATACTTATCAAAAAAGCACTTCAAATCCTCCATACAATTTAATTATGGCGGCCGCGCGCCGATTCGAATAACGAGCTCTGTCATTCAGTCCAACCGCGTCTTACGATCGGCGCAGTCTTAAACACATTGTGCCCACATTATAGATGTAAAACAAAAAGATTTCTTTCTTTTTCTTTCGTTCTGACATTCAATCTAATATTAGCAGCCAAAACGTGGATGCAACGCATCTCAATCTACTTCCTGAAAACATAAAGCCATGGTTCCATCCGTAACTTTCATCAATCATTAAATATACAATTTTCCTCACGTGCCTCATAAGATACCATCCACCAGTAAATCTTACCTACGTCATAAATAAAAACAGACGCAGGTTCGTTTCGAGTTTCCTCGCGTCGGTAACTCAATACTCAACACAATGTGCCTCTAATGAACGCCGTCCTAACTAGCTCCATTCATACCGTATCGTATTAGTTATGGGTGAGGTTTGAAATTTGAGCCCCGGAGTCAGGGATGAAATTATTTCGTGATTTATGGATTGTTTATTGATATAGATAGCTTTTTATGAGAGGCTTTGATTTAACATTTCTCTCTACGACTAACCTAAATGTAGCTTTAGTATCATAAAAAACTCTTAGTACGTTTAAGCTTTAGATTTTAACGTTCATAAGGTATGAGTTATTTTGAGGAGAACACGTGAATGTTATATTTATAATGTATGCTATATTATTGTGATTTAATAGTGCAATTGGCGCAAATCGTTCTATTAATCGTAAAATTAATAAATAAGCGTTATCTACTTTATGACCTAAATGAATAAATTATTAATTATTGATTTTGACTTTGACCCTAACCGATTAAGGTAAAATTTTGCACGCAAATATTATTATATTCAAAGATTTTTAGCTATATAAGTTACAAATTATTAATACTCTTGTTAACCCCTCCAACTAAGCCTTAATGCTTGTGTTGAAAATAGATTTACTTTGGTAGTGCACTATCGTTTATCGTTACAAACCTTAATATTTAGAAAAGATTTAAACGAAAATGTTAACCATTTTTGTCATTGTCATTTTTGAAGACCTATATTTTAGGACATATTATGTTTGGTATATCTGTTCACGACTGCTTGATTGCAAGTCTAATGTTTTATCGATTAAGTTACCACCGCATTATTTATTTTAGGTTCTGATATTAGTATATTTATATGTTACTTATGTCGTGATGGTGTAGCGACGGGTGTCTCACTAGGGAACTTCTTTACGATAAATTATATCAACATGAAACTATACATACACCTACGTATACATGATTAATGTGTTATAGACTACAGTTTGCCCATGGGCATCGAACTGGAGACCTCACGCACAGCAGTCATCTTCACCACCGCTGCACCATTAAGGCATTCTTTCCGTAATGGAAACAGCTACATGCACAATTATTATTTGTACGAAATTTCAGTTATAAATCAGTATTCACTTGTTCGTGAAATTTTGCGTCGCTTGGAATAGACGTCGTATGCTTCGTTAGAGACCTTTGTACGTCGCCACGCGGTTACCTACAACGTGGTTTCGGTAAATTGCACCTACATTTATGACGTGATTCAAAATTGAAGGATTTGTAGTCCAGAATTTCTAGGTATTGACGAAAATAGATGTTATGCAGTATGTTAAGGCTAAGGTTAAGGCAACTATCTTTGATTTACGAAGTTATATGCTTGCTCAAATGGTAAAGGAAAACATCATGAGGAAACTTCATGTCTGAAATTTCTCAATAATGTTTTCAAAGATATGTAAAGCCTGTCACACTGGGCCAGCGTGGGTGACTATAGCTTAATCCTTCTCACGCTAAGAAGAGGCACAGATACTACATACAGAACCAAAAGTGGGACAGTTCATAAATAGAGCTAATATTATAGAATTATAATTTTTAATAACAGGTCAACGTTTATTAAAATAATCATATAAGATAAGAATTTGATTCCCATCCTTGGAACCACAGCTTTGAACTACCGATATGAACCTAATCCTAACACAGGCAAATTTTAGTGGATTTAATAGTATTCTACTAGTAACGTGCAACCAAATACGAGAACTTTTTAATATTTTTTTTCTTATACCACACCCGCTCTGTAATAATCCCGGCGACGCGGCGGTCTTTACAAACTTTCAAACAATGATCACACAAAGAACAATAATATACACATTTTTTATCTTGTCTGAGAATTGAACCCACAAAACTTGACGCAGTTTTAGCGTCGAGGCGATCATTTAAACCACTACGCTATCCATCACCCATTAATAAAAAAATTATTAACCCAAATAAACATTAGTACTCAAAACGCATCACCTTCCTAGATACACCGAAACTGTTTTATTCTCCAAATTCTACTATCGAATTGTCACTATCGTTTAGTACAATATAACGCGGTATAGGTGGCGCCAGCATCGTTAGCTCCCTTTGTTACAGTACCACGCGTGGTTTCGGCAAATTGCAGTTCTATACGTAGTACTTGTGTGAAGTGTTCTACAGTCATCATGATACTGGCATTATCGTACTGCAGTATTGTGGGAGCTTACGAATTTGGACCTTATAGTTTTTGTATTAAAGTTTAATGTTGCGGTATAACTGTTGAAGAAATAGGAAAAATCATTTTTGTTGATGGATTTTAGATTGTTTGTTGTTGAGATCGACTTATAGTATTAGGCCGTTTTAAATCGGCCCAAGCTAATGTCAAAACAGTTCGATAGCTTTTTGTTAGAATTTTAGATTAATCGAATTTCTGATCATCATATTGGAGCGCTGATAAATTGTTAAATTAAATGAAAAGATAAAGATTATTTATTTATTATTTGCGCAGAATTTAGTAATATAATTGATATTATGCTGTCCCAAAACGTTCAATTAGGAAATAACACCAAAAATATATGATTAAGCTAAGGATTACTCGAAATAAGTATAAAATAAAGGAAAAGTTATTTTTTAAATTGTTGGGTGTGATCGCAGAATACAATGTCTTGCTGATAATTTATTTTACCCAGATAGCTTGCAAGGCGTTTGATTGGAGACAATTTTATTTCCAGGAACAACACACGGCTCGGCTAGGCTGTATATAATTTATTAACAAACTTATCAGCCACAGCAATCGTTCTTGAATCATCTATTACCGATCATGAACCTTTGTTACTATTTTGCAAAATAACAAAAAGTACTATGATATACCTCGTACCAAGTGTACAATTAACCAAAATTTAGTAATTAAGGCGATCAACTGTAGTGACTGGACTCCTGTCCTCTTAAACTCTGATCCGAATATGGCGGCTGAGATATTAGTTACTGGTCTCTCTTGCATCATAAAATACCACACCGTAGTACAAACTTTACCTAGGAGATTAAGATGCCTAAAGCCCTGAATCACGATGGTGAATGTAGCGCAGCAAACCAGGTGTATGGTTTGCTGCGCTGCATTCACCATCGTGACCGCTTACACATTAATTATAAGAACTCAATCAATAATAAAATCCTATGCGCTACATATAACCGATATCGAATGTTCTGCAATTCATTGCTACGCAGACTTAAACGTGATTTTCAAAAAGCAGAGTTTTCTGAAGCGAAACATAATATCAAAGCAACTTGGGATGTAGTTAAAAAAGTTTCGGACCTTCAAAGTCATTGTTCTTCCCCAGTCGATCTCCTACATCTTTCTGATTCTCCTATTTCCTCATTGAATTCTATAAATGATAACTTTGCCGGTATTGGCCAAAATCTAGCAAGTAATATCAGTCCCGTGTCCTCTGTACTAGCAATCTCTACGTTAAATTCGGGAAAGTACATGGCTCTTGTTCCTGCTATAGAAATGGAGATTGAAAATATAATTTTGAATCTCAAATCAAACTCTGCAACTGGTTGGGATGGCATTCCCATTAACATTATTAAGGCCACACATAAAACTCTAGTCCCTATTATAACTCATGTCTGTAATCTTGCTATTTTTTGTGGTGTTTTTCCAATTGTTTTTAAGAAGGCAATAGTTCATCCAGTTCATAAGACTGAGCGCAAAGACGACGTAAGCAACTATAGATTTATCTCCGTTCTTTCGGCTCTTTCAAAGATTTTAGAACGTGTCTTGAATAAGAGCCTAGTAAGCTTCCTCGAAATTAATAATATTTTATCCACCAACCAGTTTGGTTTTCGGAAGGGAAAAAGTACTGAAGATGCTTTAATAACTTTGTCTGAAAACGTAGTCAGGACTCTTGATAGTAGGCGTAAGTGCTTAGGTGTTTTCCTTTATTTAAGCAAGGCTTTTGACACTATATCGACGTCAACTTTACTTATGAATATGGAAGGCATTGGTATTCGAGGAATAGTTTCGGACATCTTCAGGGATTACTTGACAGATCGAACTCAAGTGACAAAAATAGGCCAATATGAGAGTACTGTACTTCCTATTACATACGGTGTACCGCAGACAGCATTCTAGGACCCACTCTTTTCTTTATTTACATTAATGAGCTCTGTAATATGTCTATTGAAATCTGTAAAATAATTATGTATGCCGACGACACTTCCCTGCTAATTAAAGGAGTAGATTGGGTTCAATGCTATAAAAATGCCGAGGCGGCTTTATCACGTGTAATGGAATGGTTGAAAAATAACTTACTTTCGCTTAACCTCAGCAAAACAACTTATTTGTCATTTGCTATAAAGTCAAATTTATCTCTTTCACCTTCACTTAATATTAAAGCCCATGTATGTGACCGCACTTCTCTTTGTAACTGCAGTCCCATTACTAAGTCGAGCAGCTTTAAATATTTAGGTGTGTATATTGACCAACATCTGAACTAGCACAAACACCTGGACATACTTGCCAATAGGACACGCAAGCTTATCTATATCTTCAAAAAATTACGAAAGTCTGCTAATATGGATACATTAAAATTGGTATACTTAGCTCTTTGCCAATCGATCTTAACGTATTGTATCCTCGCTTGGGGTGCAGCCGCTGAGTGTTATTTCATAAGACTTGAACGTGCGTAAAGAATAGTGCTTAAAGTTATTTTCTGACGGCCGCTCAGATATCCTGCGATACAGCTATATGCGGAATCGAATATGCTAACAGTTCGACAGCTTTATGTTCTTATATCCATCCTGCGTAAGCACTCATCTCGCCCCTTTTCAGAGGCAGTTGGCAGATTAAAACACAAAATCTTTTCTCAAGTTTCACATAAAACCTCATTTGGAAAAAGACACTACTACGTGACAAGTACTAAACTTTATAATAATTTAAATAAAAACTGAAAATACACTCCAAAACTAAATTTCAACTTAAACTTGCACTAAAGGATTATCTTAAAAACTTACCTTTCGTAATACTGAAGAACTCCTGCTGAGGAATTAACACATTGGTTTGATAATACACATACACAGTTATGTAGAAAAATACTTTCACACACTTATATTTATTTATATATACACTCACCTACACACATACACATACACATCACACAACAATTAATTATAAATCTCACACTTTTATTAAAGCAGACACGTGCAGATTTTTTATTCCTACTATACAATAAAGAAAGATACATTTCTCCATTTTCAGTAGCCCTTTTTTGTATATAGTATTGTCTCACTATTTATAAGAATATCAATGATTGTAACTATTTGTTAGGCTTATATAAATGTAACTATCAGAAGGTAACACTGGCTTCTAAGATACAGGTCCATACCTAGTTTAGAAGTCAGGGTCTCCAGTTTGTTATATATTCCTAAGCCCTAGATTTTGTACCTAGATTAAGTGTTATTCTTATGGAGTAATAAACTTTATATTCAGATCTAGTTTTCGGCACGGCTTCGTCGGCGTAAAACCTAGGAAATGCAGTAATGGAATAAAAGTATCCTATAATCCTATACATAAATATACATAGTCTTTCTATGTGTCAAGTTTCAACCAAATCTATTCAGTAGTTTATGCTTAATCGAGTCATGAACAATCAATCAGCTTAAAAACTTTATATTTGTAATATTATTAGGACAGCAATTTGGGTTACAAATTACTGAAATTCTTTCTCACCTATCCGCTAAACTAATTGCTTAAGTGTAATAGATGGATATTGAAACCACATCCTCTATATCGCAGGTGAGCTACCACCGTGAAATGGTAACCTCGGTAGCAGTACTTGACCAGGATTCCAAAATCTTTTTAGAGGTCATGTAAATGCGGACATATTTATTTTAAGATCAAGCACAATACGCTTGTAATAAGCTGAATATAATTTATTCAGAACTACTTTGTGCACGCTGCTCTGTTCGCGTGAATCCCATAGGAGCAAAAGAGATAAATAAATCAGGACATGTTCTATGTGTATGTAAAGTTACATCTCAATCCGATGAGCAGTGTATGCGTGATTAATATAATAATATAATAATATTCTACCACATACACACTACACTATCTAGCCCAAACTAAGCAGAGCTTGTACTATGGGTACTAGATAATGGATAAACATACATATATACTTTTTTTTTTGTAAATACATACATATTATACATAGAAACACCCAGACCAAGACAAACATCCATGTTCATGCACACAAATATTTGTCTTGTGCGGGAATCGAACCCGCGACCTCAGTATATTGGTAGTACCATATCATTAAAAATCGATTGCAAGAAATTAATTGATGTATTAACATAGTTTCGCGCCTATGTCCCTAAGGAACAATTTTGACAAGATCCTCTCCTCTTTTAATTTTATTACAATGGATTTCTACCAAGTATCGCTTAATTCGATATAATATTCTCTGACTATAAATTTGAACCAACAAATTTTAATTTTCACCGTACTGACGATCGTAGCCAAACAATATTGTGTTGTTTCTGTGGTGAGAACAGTTCCCAGAAATAATAGGGAACTACTGAGGCCTATACGTTACTGACAGTAATCTTATACCTCTTGTGGCAATACTTGGTATAGTCAGCGACATAAGTCGATAAACATTTGTGATATTTTGGATTGCTTTATCATACGCAGTAATGGCAATTTATCTTTTTTTACTGCTAATAATAATGTCCTCCTGACCAAATTTTGGTCACGGTGGCCAATCTTAACGGAGAATGGCCATCTGCGCAGGAGATATTATAGTGCACAAGTGTGTGCGCAAACACAAGTGCACTCTCTGTTCCCTAACTCTCATAATCCGATGGGACGAATAATCTGACACGACCGGAGAGAGATCAGGCGCAGGACCAACGGCTTTACGTGCTTTCTGAGGCACGGGGGTGTCTAACACCGCCAACTCCCTAACTCCGGGCTCGTATTGAGATTTCTTAACAGAAAAACCCAATAACTTTTTGTTGGCCCGACTCGAGATTCGAACCCGAGACCTCATGCACAGCAGTCGCATTCACTACCGCTGCGCCACGGAAGCAGTTTTTACTGCAGTAACAGTTTAAAGATAATAATTATTTTAATCACAATTCATTACTATGGATCGATAATAAACAAATTTTCATTCATAAAATAGTGGAAGTCCGTTAGACTGCCACGCAAAGGTCTCAAGTTTTGATCCCAAAGCGCGCAACTCTGACAATACCAATTTATGAGCGTATTAAATAGTTATATATCGGTACATTGTGAGGAAACTTGCATGTCTGAGAGTTCTTCATAATGTTCTCGAAGGTATGTCAAGTCTTACCCGCACTGGACTAGATCCGCGGTGGACTATAGCCTAACCCTTCTCACACAGAGAAGATGCCCGTGCCCAGCAGTGTAAATACAGGGCTAATATTATTATACGTAGTATCAGGCCGCTATATTTTCAAATAGGTGTCTTCAACTACATGTAATAGGAGATGAGCCTATTGTTACCTATTAAGCACATTTGCAGATCGACGCGAACTCTTTAAAATCTTAGCTCGAGCATAGGTAGTGTAATAAAGATATTTGATATGCACTTAACTTTTCTTTTTAAATTCCTTAATTTTTTTAAGAGTATAGTCTCTAAGTCTAGAAATATTTCCTGGACTTGACAAACATACAAACAATAGACACAAGGAACACCCAGACTCGGAGTATCCATTTATTGATAGCACAAATTTTTGTCCCGCGTGGGATTCGAACCCACAACACTCAGCGCAATGGCAGCGGCGAGGCGACCAGTTATATCAGTACGCCATCCATACAGCCGGTATATCGCTTACTGTACCGAGATGTAACATTGGAAGTAAGTCTGTTAAAAGAGAAACATGCTCAAGAAACACATTCATTAGCGTTCATTTGTTCAGAAAACTTTACAAACTTGTTACGTTCTACCGCAGTTTATTGAATTTGTCATTTCGTTGATGAAACCATTGATGTGTTGAACTTTGATGTAAGAAGTTTGTCTGGTTATATTGGTTGAAGATGGGACGGTATCTGCTTCGAGAGTAAATTGGGGAAAGAGTTTTATAGGAAATTAGTTTAGGATAACTTAGTTCTGCTGGTTAGTTGTGCCAATAAGTGTATGTGAAGTTTATTTTTCGTCTGACCCTTTTGGAAATTGGTAGAACATATAATGTTCTACCAATTTCCAAAACATTGCTGAACCATTCGGCTTGTGACTACAACCATGACTGTAACCTGGTCAAAACGTTAAGCATATAAAAGTAAACAAAATGCATGAACGCGTTTATTGCCTGTTCAAATTATATGTGTAATTATCTTTTGCCCGAGTACCCGTGGAATTTTGAGGAGGGTACCTTTGTATATTTTTGTCTATATTTTTGATTTCCAGGCGACGTATTATTATGAAACCTCCAGTAATGCAACTTTTTAAACTGCATTTCATTTCGTGCATTAAATTTTGCGTGATAAAACAAAAATATTCTAATATATATCATAAAGATTTTTTTAAATATATCGTTTAGATTACCAGTCGTTTACTAGGAACGTAATAAATACAAATCTATTGACATACTTACTGGCTCAGTAGTTACAAATCGTACCAAAATTGAAGAAAATGAACATAGATTTCAGATTTAAATAATAGTCTCGCCTTCTATAACTAGGTTCTAAGGTGAAAACTATTTTGTGTTTGAAGTGTAATAGTATACAACTATAGTTGGATTACGCCTGGAATCCAAGACGCGGCTGTCTCTTATCGGAGGAGTGCGGTTTTGATAAACTTCTTTTATTGCTATAGTTGGGGTGGGCGATCCGCGGGCAGATTCCATTTTCCCAAATAATTTTATTATTGTCAAAATTGTTTGTCGTGTTTATAATGCCGCTACAAAATTCTCTAAAATAAACCAAAATAATTTCTGCACGAATACCGTAATCGCGTCGCCGCTTCTGCTGCGTCGAGTGTTTTGGGTTCGATCGCCATCTGGGACAAAACTTGTGTGAGCCACAAATAGTTGTTGTTGTTTGAATATTTGTAAAGGCCCCCGCGGTATAAAAAATATCCAAGGTAAGGGATTTGTCCTAAAAATAAAATCCCGAAAAGGTAGATAGAGATGTACTTAACCCATATTCCGCCAACTATGATTCTTTGAATCCTTGTATTAGGGGGCGAACCGAGTATAGATACAGACACCGTGCTACTTCTACAAATTTCTCCATGCAGAAACCCTATGACAATTCTTCCGCTAGGCGAATCAAACCCTCATACATCGAAGTCGCATTCACTATCGATCATCAAGGCAGTTATAACATTTATAATAAAACTAGCTATCCTAAAAGAATAGTCCTTTATTTCTGAATGAAACGTACCCTATGTCCTTTTCTTTTCCCCTGACAACGTGTTTGCGAAATTTCATGATGATTGGTCGAGTAGTTAAGGCTTGAAGACGGAACAAACAACATACAAACTCACTTTCGCATTTATTTATTAATACATATTATGAACTTTTATTAAACCGCTACCGAGAAAATCTCTTTCAAAGTATAACCCGTAATAATAACCTTAATTATAACCTGAACTAAGGAGGATGTAACCGAAACATTTTATAATACCCCGAAAAGGTTTTATGGAATAATACGGACATAATTATCACAACACTATAACACATTTCATAACTGAATAACGTTTTCTTATTACCATAACAACTGAAAGACTTATACATTTGTAAATGGGAGAGAATCAACCTGCTAAAAGAGCATATGAGCCCAGTTGTTTGTCCACACAACCAACCGGCCGTCGTCCGATAGGTCACCCAAGATACCGCTGGAAAGACAAAATAGCTAAAGATCTGAAGGAAATTAATGTGAACGATAAGTTGAATTTGCCAAAAGTAGGAAGAAATAACGTACTTCAATTTTGAAGGCAAAGATCTACTTTGTGCCGCTGAGCAAGCAAAGTAAATAGTAAGTAAGTAAAGACTCTAGACTTTTTTCAAAGGTCGCGAGGCTTTTGTCCGCCTAGGGGCAAAAGCCTCGTGACTCTTTTTCACCTGCGGGGTAGGTTCTGTCTTACGGGGTGAGGAATGATACGACGATAAACTGTTCACCAATTTATATTGGTGAAATTTACTCGGAAATAGTAGTTTTTCGAGGACAAAAAATACCTTATATCCTTTTTTGTACACCTGACAAAGTGCTTGCGAAATTTCATGATCTTTCTTTCCTTTCGTGTGGCCAGTAGTGGCCAACCTGTTGTCAAGAATTGTTTAAGCCGCCCGTAGGCCTCTGGCTTAACGACTACTGTCAATTTGGCAACAGCCGGGACGACCGACTTTTTACGTGCCTTCCGAAGCACAGAGACGCTCAGATGAAATACCACTAAGCGGTCACCCATCTATAGACTGACCGCACCCAACGTTGCTTAACCTCGCTGATTGTTTACCGATCAGTGTAGTTAAGGGGTGAAAGAATAACAAACCAACTCACATTCGCATTTATAATATTAGTCAGGTTATCTTTAGATTCACCAAACTTGTATAATGCACAACTACCAATTATTTCCAAAACGTTAAGCTCTCAAACGACTGTTTTATTTTCAAATGGATTAAATATCAAAATTTAATATTATTATTAACAAATTATAATGATTTCGGCATAAATTTATGGTGGATCATGAGGTCTCAATATGTACCTGGGTTAGCCTTTACAAATTTGTTTTCAGAATTGACACAATTCTCCGCTAACCTCACTAAAATTCATTCAGAACTCCAACTTTGTGCATTCGGCTTTGTCTGCGCTAAACCGATGGAAATGGGATAATTGGGATAAAATACATAGGTATATCCTATTTAGTAATTATAAGATTTCCTCGATTTCACAGCGGTAGTGTATACGACTGCTGTGCAGTTGCAGTCGCAGGTTTGATTTCCAGGTCGAACAATGAGTTATTGGGTTTTTTGGCGTGAAATTTTCAGTAGCAGCATGGAGTCTGGAATTGTATCAAGTGAGGGTTTAGTGCACCTAACTTTCTTTGAGGAAAATCTTTATTACATTTATCCACGCTGATGCTAAGATTGTTAAGACTTGAATCTGGAATTGTGCTTAGAAGATAATAATCAGCTCATCTCTTATTACGTGTATGTGTTTAAGGCAATGCTGGCAATTTAACAACTAAACTCTAAACTCTAAAAAAACAAAATGTATCAAGTTTACATTGCCAAATGTAAAGAGTCCTAACATAAATACACATACATACATAGATTCACGCCTGTTTCCCAGAGGAGTAGGTAGAGACTACAGATTTCCATTTGCTACGATCCTGACACACTTCTCTGGCTTCATTCACTTTCATAACATTCCTCATACACGCTCGCCGGTTTAAGGTGCTCTTAACCTGGCCTTTATCCAGAACGTCTCCGATCTGATCAATAAACGTTCGCCTAGGTCTTCCCCTTGCGACTGTTCCATTCACACTAGCCTTATAAACTTTCTTAGTCAGTCTTTTCTCGTCCATTCTTACTACATGCCCAAACCAGCTTAACATACCTTTTTCTATTCTCGTCACTATATCCACTTTTATGCCGCATCTCTCTCTAATCACACTATTCCTTATTCTATCTTTCAGAGTTACACCACATATATTTCATTTCTACAGCATTTATTCTGCTCTCATGCTTCTTTTGCCATACCCAAATTTCACTTCCATGCATAAGTGTAGGTACTAATAGTCCTCTATGAACAGCCAAACATGCCTTTTCGGATACATTTCGACTGTTCATAAAAGCGCGTAGAGCGCCATTCACTTTATTGCTAGCAATCGTTCTTCTTTCAATATCTCCCTCATGTGTACCATCCCTTGTAAACAAAGTACCCAAATATACAAAGTCTTTCACTTGCTCCACTTGTTCTCCATCAATCATAATATTGCACATCGTCATGCACTCCTCCTGTTCAAATACCATTACTTTGGTCTTGCTTACATTCATTTTCATTCCTTTACTCTCAAAAGCACCATGCATAATAGTTACCATCGCCTGCAACTCTTCCGCCGATGACGCAAGTATTACTTGGTCGTCGGCATAAAGTAGACATTTGACAAGTAACTCATTCATACTTAATTCCTCTTTATTGCTTTCGTACAATCAACAGTTTTTCTAGGTTTGACTTTAGATCATAAAGTTCAGTGGGTCGGTCGCTCATATATCGTGTCTTGCAGGGAAACTTAGCTCAGCCGCATATGCAGTTCGGAAAGTAAGACAGCTTACTGATGTAGATACCGCGAGACTAGTATACTTCAGTTACTTTCACAGTATCATGTCCTATGGTATATTATTGTGGGGCAAGGCAGCTGATATCGAGGCAATTTTTATTCTTCAAAAGCGTGCAGTACGTAGCATTTATAATTTAGGACCAGTAGTTTCCCTGAAAGATCGATTTAAAGAAATAGGCATACTTACTGTAGCGTCGCAATATATATTTGCTAACATTATGTTTATTAACCATAATATTCACTTATATAATAAGAATACTGATATCCATAACGTAAACATTAGAAATAAGGATAAGTTAGTAGGCCCATATCATCGTTTACATAAAGTTAACAATATATTTGCGGGACTCGGTCTACGTTTTTTTAATAAACTACCTATAAATATAATAAATATACCATAACTTAAATTGAAAAGCGCCGTTAAAATACAACTTATTCGGAAGGGTTATTATTCAGTCAACGACTACTAAATGACAAAAACTCATGGAACTAGTTGCTTGTTGCATACAGGATTTAAAGATCTGTATTACTTTTAAGTCAATTTAGTAATGTACAGGTACCTCGTGATTATTTGTGATGTAACAACTAACTTGTTTCTTAATTTGATTATTATTGAAGAATATAAATGCACAACCGCATTTAGTCACGGACTGCCTTTACATTGTCACAAAGTGTAAGTGTATGCGCCATCATGCCATCTTACTGCCTATTTTAGATTTATATTAAAACATATACCTTAGCCCAAATTATTTAATCCCTATAATATTATTATTATTGTTTTTATCTTTAGTTTTTTTATAGTCTGTAGTACATATATGGCATAATGGCTGCAACACCTTGTTAATCTGAGTTGTAAAATACTGAAATTATATTTAATTGGCGATTTAAAAGAGTGGCCGTGAGTTTCTTGCAGGTTTCTTCTCATAGGCTCAACCCTTTGCCTGAACCTAGCAACTAACCCAAATGTAGCTTCAGTAACTTAGTAAACTCACTAACCCATATATTTTGACGTTCATAAGTGTTACTTTGTGACCTAAATGAATAAATGATTTTTGACTTTGACTTAAGTAGAATACACGTCTGATCTGTCGGTCCGCTTGGAATTATACAGGCCTGATTCTACATATAATAATATGAGCCATGTATAGAAACTGTCCCATTGTGGGGCTTCTTCTCAGTATGGTAGTCGACTACGCTGGCCCAGTGTGAATTAGCAGACTTTTCATATCTTCGAGAACATTATGGAGGTCCCTCAGGCATACAGCTTTCCTTGCGATATTTTTCCTTTGCCGTGCAAGCAATAATTAATTTATTTATTACGCCCAGAACTTTAAAATTCAGAGATGCGTGGCTTAGAATCAAACTCAAGAATTCTGCGTGGTAGTCCAACGTTCTCCTGCCAGGCTATCGCTGCTTGATTCTACAAAATTGCATACGTAGAAGCAGATCTGTATATTTATGTACAATATAAAACTATCTATATATTAATACGTGAAGCATAAACGTTGTACCCCTTTTTAAGAAAATTGTGCGGATGGTGGAGTATGAAATTTGGCACAGTTAAAGTTTATATGATGAAGGCGTGGCGAATCCAAATTTTTTTATAAAACTTGCATTAGATATACATTGAATTAATGAAAAAACACTACATGCACACAACCATGCATTTGAAACAAGCAGTCGAATCGCGTTCGTAATATTTCGGCATTGTTCGGTTGACTTCGTCGAATGCTCCGTATCGCTATGGTTACATACATATGTATGTGGAGTAGGTGATTAAATAAAATGTGATTATACGGGTATAGTTATAGACCATAAAACTTTAATAACGATCAAATTTAAAATTAAAATAAATTATGGGCGAATTTCGACCATTTGGCGACCGCTAGTTTAAATAATTATGCTATTCGATATTTAATTGCTTTTCCAATCGTGATTTATTACAAGCAATATTTAATAAGCTGAAATGATTATTTATTTCAATTCTTCATTTAATGTTTTACTACGTGCTATGCAATTACTAGGATATTATTTATTTGCTTTTCTTGTATTTAAAACCACTCACATAACTCAGTTGCAATTATAAATGTCAATAAATTGCTGTATGCTTTCGTTACAATCATTGGTTAGCATCTGTTTCAATATTTGTAATTATAATGGCCATTTATACATAAGTCAAAGTCAAAAATAATTTTTCATTTAGGTCACAATGTATCACTTATAAATACAAAAGTCTATACAATATGTAGCTTATATAGTGCGTTTAATGAAGCTACTGAATTTACAATTAGGTTGGTTGTTAAGTTTAGCTTGGGAGAAGGTACCTGCAAGAAACTAACGACCACTCTTTATTGTGGCATTCAAGTCAAAAGGCTTTTTTCACACAATAAATGTAGCAAACACATATATATACTACATGGCTGGTAGCAAGCGGTTTGTGTTAGAAGATAGCCTATGATCGAGTTACTGACTCCAGGAAAAGGAAAGGAATTAAGTGTGAAAGATATAGAAGTAGATATGTGAGCCTTAGGAACTGTTAACGGGCAAAACTCAGTGATAGTATAAACTTGTTTGGAAAAGGGTGATATTTCAAAATATGACTCATTCACATCGTCACTAATATTAATAAAAATAACTAGATTTTGTCCGCGACTTCGCTCGCGAAAATATAGGTTTTAGATAGGTAGCACGTTTTTCTGGATGAAAGGTACTCTTTGTCCTATTTTGTGTCCAAAAGATGTATGCAAAATTTCATGATGATCGGTCGAGTAGTTAAGGCGTGAAAGCGTAACAAACAAACTCATATTCATATTTATAATATTACGGTGAGGCGTTTAAACTTATACCGAGCTATGCTAGACTCTCTCTCCCTAAAAATGTCCAGAGAGTAAAATCTAGTTAGACTTTCACGACCCTTATACTTACATACGGAAATAATCCTGTGACTTAACAGGTCAGTGTCAACATATTAGAGACTAACTTCTTTGCCATATTAATAGCATTTTTGAGCTTCATACCCTATTCCTTTTTCTTATTGTATTGTATTTGCAATATATTCGAATATAATTCTGCTACTGTCTTGCAATTTATCTTTGAATTTCACGTAATATCACTAAGTTATTGTCACATGAGAAAATTTAGGATTTTTGTGCCTTTGCCTATTCAATTAACAAATTACCTACTTAATTTCTAAAATCTTTCGTTAAATAATCGTTGCTATTGTTTATAATTATGTACTTGGTAAAAGTTCCTTTATTTGCTATTTGCTTTTCCCAAGTTGCGTTACAACGGGGAGTGCTCTGAAGAACTGTTTGATTTGGTACCAGCGGCCCCTTTCTATCACCGTACCACTCTACAACGAAGCAGGTTTCATTAATATCACCTGGAAGCGTTCAAATCCAACACGGTACGCTTTCAGCGATCATTTCTCCCACGTAGGTGCAAGCTCTGGAATGAACTGCCTGCTTCGGTGTTTCCCGAGCGCTATGATATGTCCTTCTTCAAACGAGGTTTAAAGAGAGTTCTTCTTTCACGGTAGGCAGCGGCTTTTCTGTGTCCTGACATTGCTGAAGTTCATGAGCAGTGGTTACCACTTTCCATCGGGTGGGCCACTTGCTCGTCTGCCACCAAAGGCAATAAAAAAAAAATATATATATATATAATATATAACAGCTCTTGCACACACAACTCGGCTCGACTCTTGCAACAATCTCGGCTTTTGCTCTCCCTATCCAATTTATCCAAAGTTCTTTCATCCCCATCAAATTTGACATCTTTGACAAATTCAGTATAAAACCACGTCAAAGACTAACAAGTTCCAGAGTTTACAAGCGAGCGCTAATGAAGCGCTAACTACCTAATTACGTCGGGCTCGAAGCTCGATGTGCGAAGTAACATCGGTTTTGTGTCAGTTTCTTTGAGTTGTGGCTTATTAGAGATCGGAGGAAATACAGTTACGAGTGTTATGTATCCTTATTAATTGTGTTAGCTTTGGTTTTAATGGCAATGTTGTTATGATGAGTTCTGTCAAACGTATTATATCATTACCGCTAGTCAAGCTATTATGACGTAAAAGAGAGGAAAATAATATCAATAAATTATCGGCCAAAATGTTAGTAAGATTTTTTGGCAAGAAATTCTTACTAACATTTTGGTAGCACGTCATCTGAAGCTGTGCAAGGTTGCCTCTATTACGTGGGACTTAAAACTTAAATTTGTGTGTGATACAAATGGCTCACACCTTTGGGGATCTAATATGTAGGCGCGAGACTTAGTCTTCTTCTTCTCCCTAGCCTTTATTATTCCCAAGTCACTTGGGGTCGGCTTTTCTAGTCTAACCGGATTTCCCTGGATATCAGTTTTTACACGGAGCGGCTGCCACCTGACCAACCCAACCCGAAGGCTAACGATACCCTAAGGCTAGACCAGTGTCAGGATATTATAGGGCACTGACTTCACAATAACGACTGCCATAGATGTTCATGGCAGCCGGGACCGACAGCTTAACTTGCTCTCCGAGGCACGGAGCAGGCGATAATTGTCAATCAATACGCACATAATTTCGAAAAGTCATATAACTTCCGAAAGTCAGAGGTGCGCGACGTGGGTTCGAATTCGAGACCCTCTGCATTGCAGTCTGTTGGTCTCCCAACTGAGCTATCGCTGCTCGCGCTAGACTTAGTATGAATGTAAAAACAATTTGCAAACAAAAGCTTTTTAAAGAACTTAAATGATGTAGTTCTATATTTTCTGGCTGGTGACTACCTATTTATTTGTGCCTAAACGTAGGTGAACTACACCTCTGCCTATCCCATCGGGGATATATGTAGGTGTGAGAGACTATATACGTATTTTTATTAAACAAGTTGTAATGACGTGCTTTGTCAATGCGGTTGGTATAATTGTTTATCATTTAGCTCTCAAACAATATCACATGAATCTGTTACATACTATTCTAGTAAAAGTAACATATCTAATAACCATACCTATAACAGGCGGCCTCGATGGCGTAGTGGTTAGTGTAACCAACTGCCACGCCTGAGGTCGCGGGTCCGATTCCCGCACAAGTCAAACATTCGTGTGCATGAACATGGATGTTTGTCTTGGTCTGGGTGTATCTATGTATAATATGTACGTATTTACAAAAAAAAAGTATATATGTATGTTTATCCATTATCTAGTACCCATAGTACAAGCTCTGCTTAGTTTGGGCTAGATGGTGTTGTGTGTATGTGATAGAATATTATTATTATTATAATTATATAATTATACGTAATATTGTCTTCTGTTTACGCGAATGTTATTCATTGAAATTAAACTACTATATACGGATTTTATCGCGTTAATTATTAATCACTGTATTACATAATTTTGAAACGTTTCGGTTGCTTTTCACCAGCCGTGGTCACGGGGACTCCCCGTGACCATGGCTGCTGAAAAGCAACCGAAATGTCGGGGAAAGTGTAAACCTAAATATAAATAGATTTAATAGTTTAAATAATTTTATTAGCTGATAAATGAGTAAAATTCAATAGTAGTAGTAGTGTAATAGTTTCAAAATTATGTAATACAGTGATTAATAAACAACGCGATAAAATCTGTATACTGGGTGTAAGGGACGGCGTAACGAAAACTTTACTAACACGTCATTCTATAGGTACTTATCTCGACGAAAACTTCTATTAATAAAAAACGCAAGATGAAAGATTTTATATTGATTAATATAATTACGCGGTACGCAATGGATTGCTAGCGATACAACGCAACGCTCATGCTTTAAATCACGCCAATTTAATAACATTGCTGTATTTTAGTAAAATGTGGTATTAATTGATTTTTATTTAATAAAATGTTATGATATACAGTCAGAAAAATAAAAATATCAGATATAAATTGGGAATTTTCTGACGAAAATTTCAACGATTGTCACTTAGAACAATGTCTGAATCTACTATTTCAGTTTTCGGTACACCGTCCCTTACACCCAGTATAGTAGTTTAATTTCAATGTAATTATACGGTATAGGAACATAACCCTCCAAAATTATAAAATACCCCTTCAAATATAAATTCAAAAGAATACATATATTACGCCAAAGTTGAGATGTTAAGTCCAAAAACATTGAAAGACTAGTATCATGTAAAGCTGCAGGCGATACTTTCGGTAGAACATGAGCCTTTTATAATACTCCTGCTGAATTCGTGGTCGTAGGTAAAGGTCGTTTAGATATAAAATTATTACAAATATTCTTATTATTTTACTTAATAGTTAAAAACATTTGACTAAAAGAAATCTGCACTATTCATAAGGTATACTTTAATTAGGCATAAACATATACACCCAAAAACTAGATGAAGTTAATCAGTAAGAATCTATTTATATTTAGGTTTACACTTTCCCCGACGCTTGAAAGCAACCGAAACGTCGGGGAAAGTGTAAACCTAAATATAAATAGATTGAATAGTTTAAATAATTTTATTAGCATATAAATTAGTAAAATTCAATAGTAGTAGTAGTAATGTAATAGTTTCAAAATTTTGTAATACCGTGATAAATAAACAACGCGATAAAATCCGTATATAGTAGTTTAATTTCAATGAATAACATTCGCGTAAACAGAAGACAATATTAAGAATCGTATAGTAAAACTAAATTCAATGCAGAATCATTTTAAATAAACATATCTGACATTAAAATGTAATATAGAAAATCTTATTACTTATTTGGTAGCAATATTCTGTAGAAGTAAAGCCAATTACCTAGCTTGAATGTTCGAGCCTACTGTAATTATTATTTTCACGTTAATTTATTATTAATCTTGACTTTAGACTGTTTTTGTATGAATAAAATCCTAGCAGCATAGGAATTACACCTAGAACGTATTCAAAAGAGAATATAATTTAAAATACCAAATAACTTTTAAATTACGAATTTCAAGTGAATTTTATTTTAAATTAACTGATGTACGTGTACCAAGTCTGAAGCTACATGTTTATTCTCATTCCATATTCAAAATTAAACTTCTAACCAGAATGAACATTCTAGACAGGCGAGCAATAAAATAATAAAATATAAAAAAATACTAAAAGCAAATAGAAAACAATTTGAAAATAGAATTAATTAAAAAGCTTCACAGACAATATTAGCCAGACTGAATTAACTTCGAAGAACGAATGACTGAATGGAAGGAACGAATGGAATTAATGAGTCTTGCAATCAATGTAAGAGTTCCAATTCTTATTTTAAATTCCGAAGTAATTTGTTCGAGAATTGACATTTCATTTCTTTTTTAACAAGGCTATGAAAAGTGCGATTATTTTCTGCTTGCATTGCTCACTTACACATGTAACACAGCCAAGCCTTTATATTCATGCCTTCTATTATCGCCTAATCCTTGTCTATAAATTATTGTGAAAGTATTTGATGATATGATGATATAAATATCTGTATTAACAGTATATTATCTCAAACGGTTTTTCCGCGTTAACTCAGACCGACAAGCAGGCGGCTAATGTTGCCAGTCTAACAATTTACCTATTGGTATTATATATTATAAAAATAGACTGATTAAAATCTTGTGTCACGGTGCTTGTGATGGAAGGAGTGTGTCCTTCGAAACAGTTCGACCGATTTTTATGAATTGGTAGGTGTGAGAATATGTCGTAAAGTATATTAACATATATTGCATACCGCTAGGTGATTAGGATACTTCAGATTTATTTAAAATTTATGTGACTAATTTTTGGTTTGGCATCGAAAAACCTACTTTTACGCAAGTGAAGCCGTGGGCAAACGCTAGTAATGTATAAATTAGTACAATTATTTAAAGAATGCTTATAAAATGAAAATCTGTCACTCGTCCACTGACAACAGCGACCGCACATTATCAAGCAGTTATGTTTAGTTCCACCTTTATAGTATAAAAAAATAATATAATTTTTTTATTGTCAGACTAATATCCATATTACATAAAACTTACAAGCTAGTGTTAGTAATTATCAAGACATAATTAACACATAATAAAAAATACCACGCTTATGAAGCCGCTAGCAATGACAAACAATGGGGGCTATCACACCTATCCACTATTGTGCTGAGGATATTATTGGTGCTGCCGCGCACCCTATGCATGATGGAGGCGCATCGTTTTCGCACCATTGCATAGAAATTGTCTACTGCCGCCTCGGTAAACATGCCTGACGCACTACAATAGCGCGGCAGCATCAACATCCTAAACGCGTTATTCTACTGTAAGCGCAGGGCCTGTCCTCTGCGTGTAGTTAACCCATAGACAGCACGTGTAGGAAAATTAGCAGAACGCTGTAATAAGCGTCGCCTTTACTTGTTTTGTAGCAGTCGTGCTATCTATTGTGACTGGCAAGTTTGTAACATCACCGATACGCGTATGGAAACTTTCTATACGTCTTTGAAAGCTCAGCCGTTGCATCGTGCTTCTGAAAAGAACTTGAATAGTTGAGATAAGCGTTTATATGCATAGTAGAGGGTTATGTCATGGTATCTAACTTACCAACAGAGGGAACGAGAAGTGGTTTTGTTAAAAAAATTAGAAAGAAAGAAAGAAAGAAAATACATTTATTTTGACAGAAAACACACAACACATACTGCAGACAGCATAGACGTAGTATACAGTTAGACAGGCAAAGACAATGGGATACTAGGACAAAAGTAAATGACAATTTAAAATACAATAATATTATAAAATGGCATCATTAATTAAAATAAAAATTACAATAATAAAAACACAAATAGGAAATAAAAAAACAAAAATATGCAAATAAAAAAAATTTAACCCTTGGCTCGATCCATTAGTAAATATATAACCTAGCGTATGCAGTGTGCGTCGCAGTGTCTGTCAAAAAAAGATGTTGCTCAGCCTGAAGCTGTATCCGCATAAGCGAAACAGCGCTGATTTGCAACACCTTGGTGACCGATGTTTATGTACCTAGTGCGTTTGAGTGTAGAGCAAATAATCAATTTTTGCACTGCGTTTTTTATAAGAATTTAAGAAATCTTATTGAAACAATAGCGATAGCCTAGTGGGAAACTGTTAGACTGCCACGCAGAGGTCTCGAGTTCGAACCCAAGCCGCGCATCTCTGACTTTTCAAAGTTATATGCGTATTAAATAGTTAATTATCGCTTGCTTTAACGGTGAAGGAAAACATTGTGAGAAAACCTACATGTCTGAGAGTTCTCCATAATGTTCTCGAAGGTATGTGAAGTGTGCCAACCCACACTAGGCCAGTGTGGTCGACTATGGCCTAACCCTTCTCACAGTGAGAAGAGGCCCGTGCCCAGCAGTGGGACAGTTTAATACAGGGCTGATATTATTTTATATTGAAACAATATTGCATAATATAATTATAATTATTGATAATATTAATATAATTTACTGAGTCGATATGTGTATAGCGTAAATAAATTATAAAAAAATAAAATAAAAATAAAAATAAAAATTCTTCAATATCATAATTATTTAAGTAGGTCTATTAATTAATAAATTTTAAAAGGCAGGCTATTTACGACGATTTTTGTGAATTTAACTTTTCATATTTACTTTATCTTATCTTATCTTATCTTGTGTGGGGGGCCAGTCAGTACAGACCGGCGACACTTCGACCCAGTGGGATCTTTTGTGTCGACTTCCCCAATAACGACTGCCATAGATGTTCATGGCAGCCGGGACCGACGGCTTAACGTGCTCTCCGAGGCACGGAGCAGGCGATAATTGTCAATCAATACGCACATAATTTCGAAAAGTCATATAACTTCCGAAAGTCAGAGGTGCGCGACGTGGGTTGGAACCCGAGACCCTCTGCATTGCAGTCTGTTGGTCTCCCCACTGAGCTATCGCTGCTCTTCATATTTACTTTACTTAAGTCCCTTTACCCCTGACCATATACGGCTGATATGAATCGTTTGAAATCTGTTTTGGATGACCCTTCACGTAGTAAATTATACCATAGTCGAAAATAGTACTTTTAAAAACGTACCCTCTACACCATACTCATCTGTTTATATTTTTCTAAAGCTGTAAATTTATAAATCTAAGAATATTAAATCTTGTCAACTAATTAAGTGTTTTTAAAGCCGTATTATGAGCTTTTAAATCCGAATCTATGTTGATTACTTCATGCCAATTTGGGCGAGCTTCACCTAAAAATCAATAATTGGATTTTAATAATTTACATGTCAAATGTACCACATATGATGGATACATAACATTTGATTTCCTATTTTATCTATAGCGGGTCAACGAATAGATTAATGCGGTATTTATAGATTTCTAGTTTCAAATTATGTTACATCTGATTCTGTTTAGCAGTTAAAAGATAATATTATGTTCCATATCCCCGCATAACAAATCTATAAAGCTATCTATATTATAAAGCTGAAGAGTTTGTTTGTTTGTTTTAACGCGCTAATCTCAGGAACTACTGGTTTGAATTGAAAAATTATTTTAGTGTCGCAGTAATCATAAACGCGAGTGGAACCACGGGTACATGTAGTATTATATAAATTTGTTCTATAGCGGTTTGGATCTGATAGAATAAAAAGCATCCATACATTACTCTCTTTTACCATACAAGTTTATACCCGCTTAGAACGCATACTGGGATAAAATGTATTTATGTATTAATCCATTGCATTGCCTAATCCTAACTTATAATATTATAAATACGAATGTGAGTTTATTTGTTTGTTACGCTTTCACGCCTTAACTGCACGACCGATCATCATGAAATTTTGCATACAAATTGTCAGGGGAACAGAAAAGGACATAGGATACCTTTCACCCAGAATATAGTGCTGTTACTAACCTAACCTAACCGACATTTACGCAAGCAAAGCCGCAGGAAAAATGTAGTCCATATAATATAATGTTTACATACAGACTTTTTTATACGTAATGTCAATAATATCAGTACAATAATATCCAAACATCTTTACAAACAACCTCAATTTATAATGTTAAGTAGGATTAATAGGCTTATTAATGCTCTTTTCATGGCCCCATACCAAATTATCAATATTCTTTCGACTTTTATACTCAGCACTCATTTATCCACGTATCGCTTCATAATCAGATCAATTGTTACATCGCTATTCAAAATTAAATTCATTCATTCCATTCATTCGTTCTTCTTTAGTCTTGCTGAACAAAAAG
This sequence comes from Catocala nupta, assembly GCA_963675205.1. Taxonomy (NCBI): domain Eukaryota; kingdom Metazoa; phylum Arthropoda; class Insecta; order Lepidoptera; family Erebidae; genus Catocala; species Catocala nupta. Next base: position 18,921,133 of record OY776102.1, on the reverse strand, counting down.
CTGTGTGGTCTTATTTCAGAATACACCAGGCATTTTTTAGCAATAATTAATTAAGAAAGGAAATATAAATTCAGGCTTTATTTTTATTTATGTCGCACTTGGATTAATCTCTGTGTCTTGCGGCGAGTATATATGTTATCTTATCTTATCTTGTGTGAGGGCCAGTCAGTACAGACCGGCGACACTTCGACCCAGTGGAATCTTTAGTGTCGACTTCCCCAATAACAACTGCCATAGATGTTCATGGCAGCCGGGATCGACGGCTTAACGTGCTCTCCGAGGCATGGAGCAGGCGATAATTGTCAATCAATACGCACATAATTTCGAAAAGTCATATAACTTCCGAAAGTCAGCGGAGCGCGACGTTGGTTCGAACCCGAGACCCTCTGCATTGCAGTCTGTTGGTCTCCCCACTGAGCTATCGCTGATCTAGAGTATATATGTTACTAGCTGTTACCTGCGATTTCATCCGCGTGGAATTTAGCAAGAAAGTATTACCTTTCCCGCGGAGCTCAATTTTTTCTTAAATAGAAGTACCCTAACTTAGGCTACTTTTATTTAAGAAAATACTGGCAGATAGCTAATTTCATATAGGAATAACTTATTCCTTATTAAATTAGCTATCTGCCAGTGAAAGTCCCGTCAATATCGGTCCAGCCGTTTTAGAGATTAGCCGAAACAAATAGACAGACAGTTTTTTTTTAAATTGCCTGTTTTTTATAATTGCCGTATTTACCCTCATATGCATTTAGCAAAAGCTGTTATTTTGCCATTACAAACAGACATTTCAATTTTATTTATTTGTATAGATAAGTAATCTTCTTCATTATATTTATTAACGATATAAAAGACATGTTTGTACATTCTAATCCTTATCTTTTCGCAGACGATCTTAAGCTAACACATATTGTGAAGGATGTATCTGATGAACAGTTACTCCAATCGGATATTGATAGGTTGGTTCAATGGTGTGATAACAACGGCATGTATCTCAATTGTTCTAAATGTAACCATATTAAATTTACTCGAAAACGTAACAAAATTCTAACTTCTTACAATATTGCTATTATATTGGTGGGCAGCGGCTTTGCTGTGTCCTGAAATTGCTGAAGTTCATGAGCAGCGGTTACCACTTTCCATCAGGTGGGCCACTTGCTCGTCTACCACCAACGGTAATAAACAAAAAATCACGCAAATGTGTTGACGAAATTAGATGTATTTCGTGACTTGGGAGTATACGTGGATAACGAATTGAGGTTTATCAAGCACATTGATAGCACAGTCTCCGCTGCCCATAGGATTCTGGGGTTTGTTCTTCGGAGTGCTAAAGAATTCAAGAATATTTCATCCATAGTTATTTTGTACAATAGTCTTGTAAGGAGTAGGTTGGAGTATTGCAGCACAGCTTGGCACCCAAGCTACCAAGTCCATATAGTTAGAATAGATCGAGCACAAAAGAACCTGGTTCGTCATTTATCCTCTCAAGACAAACCTGCACGAGAACTAAGGTGTTTCGATGATAGACTTACGTATTTCAAGATGACTCCTCTAGAATCGCGTATTACTCTTTCTCACTCTCTGATTTGCTATTCTTGTATAAGGTTCTCAATAACCAGTTTGACTGCCCTGAACTACTAAGTAAAATATGCATTAATGTACCACATAGAGTTCCTTGCCATCCTGTCTCGCTACTTAGACTGCCACGACGTAGAACTAACCTTGGTAGGCATTACCTTTCCCGCGGAGCTCAATTTTTTCTTAAATAAAAGTACCCTAACTTAGGCTACTTTTATTTAAGAAAATACTGGCAGATAGCTAATTTAATATAGGAGTAACTTATTCCTTATTAAATTAGATATCTGCCAGTGAAAGTCCCGTCAAAAGCGGTCCAGCCGTTTTAGAGATTAGCCGAAACAAATAGACAGACAGACAGTTTTTTTTAAATTGCCTGTTTTTTATAATTGCAGTATTTACCCTCATATGCATATACAAGAATAGCACACACCGATAGTCAGATTATTTTACTTATACAACGATGTGTCGCAGACTTCGAAAGACATAGATATATTTAATAATTTTCTGACGAAATTCAAAAATGCTGTTGCAGCTCATTTGCGAAATGGTTCATAGATCGCTTTTCTCTTTTTCTTTATTATTTTGTACAATATTTTAATTGCATAGTTACTTAGTAATATTTTACCTTTAATTTAATTGCATTTTTGTATGTACTATTTTTGTCGCATGCTGTGATCTCTTGTAAGTAAGAAAATATAAGACCTATAAGAAAATTATACTTAGCTTTTATTGCAATATATGTGTATTTTTTGTTAGAGATTCTTATAAATAAATAAATAAGTAATATAGTCCCTCAACAATGGAAAACCGCGACAACAAATATTATTTTCACTCAAATATAGCACTTTCTTTTTTATCGATTTACTACTTATCAATACCAACACATTCTAGTCGATACTTAAACATCACTAGCAGCTGACTCAGTGACCACCGTGAACACAACAATTACTGATGTTATGCCTTTGCCTTTGCCTAATTATTATCATTATATTTAAAATACTTTGTACTAGCGACCCGACCCGGCTTCGCACGGGTAGTACAAATCCTTAACAAATTATACACCTAAACCTTTCTGATGAATCACTTGTTGCTTGTGAAGAAGTAATATTTCACGCACGTAAACACACACACACACACACAAACACGCACATACACACACGCACACACACACACACACGCGCGCACGCGCACACATACACACACACGCACGCGCGCGCACACATACACACACGCACACATACCCTCATCCGCATACACAAAATTAACAAAATCTATCGTTTAAGTATGTTCTAAACTATGTTGTTTCTAAATGCTTTTAACGTATTATTATATATATTATATTTTAAGTAACAATTTTGTATCCTTTTTGTTTTGGGAAGGAACTGATTGCCATTATATAGCTGACGCTAGTTTGGGAATCAGGGCTTACACTTTAATCGTATATACCATTTTGTTACAATAGAGAACTTTATTATTAGTGAAAACCGCATGAAAATCCGTTCAGTAGTTTCTGAGTTTATCGCTAACAGACGCGGCTGCGGACTTTGTTTTATAATATAATAATAATATTCTACACATACACACAACACCGTCTAGCCCAAACTAAGCAGAGCTTGTACTATGGGTACTAGACAATGGATAAACATAGATATATATATATACTAATTTCTTTTGTAAATACCTACATATTATACATAGAAACACCCAGACCAAGTCAAATATCCATGTTCATGCACACAAATGTTGGACTTGTGCGGGAATCGAATCCGCGATCACAGGCGTAGCAGTCGATTACATTAACCACTTGCCAACGCTTATCGCCATCGAGGCCGACATAATTATGTAATATGTAGTGATGATCCGTGAAAAGGAAACAATATATTTTTCAGATATACTTTACGGACCTAAAATATGACCATAACTTTCTATTCCACGCTGTATAGCGAATGCTATGCAATAAGACTCCAGCTTGATTCCCAAGTGAGATAATATGTTATTCTACCGAGAAATTCTCCGTAAGTGGATGGCGTCTGTAATTGTACCTGTAAAACGCAATAGGCTTGCTCTACTATTACTCAGAACCTGCAATAATATGTCTCTGACTACCTCTACCGGGAAATAGTCTCTTTAGTCTATTTCTTGGAAAGGGTAGTGAGAGGGATCGTCTTAACAATGAAGTATGTATGCACCTAACATATTACGGGGATACTTTTGACGATGCAACGATTTGGTAAAAAGCTATAACGTTGTATATTTGTTTAAACAAATAACACCAATAAATTTTATCCCGCGGATGCTCAGGTTGTAGAAGGAACTCCCTGCCGAGGTTTTTCGATAAGATTACAGTATGGGTTCTTCAAAAAGGGTGTTAAAAGGTCATGTCATTGATGCCTCTTGTGTTGCAGGCGTCCATAGGCTACGGTGACTACTTACCATCACTGGCCGTATGCTTGTTTGCCACCTTAGTTGTATAAAATAAAACTAATAATCATCCCGTGTAAGCCTTTCAAAGGGTCGGGTGTTTTCCTAACGTATTAGGAAAATACCCGTGAAAGGGAAACAAAAAATAATAATATTCTTTTTTTAATTTAATTTTCTAGTCTTTATTCTTTATTTATTAAAGAGACCACTCCCGTTCCAGAATCAGTGTCTGTGTTACGGGAGGGTTTCCAAACATTCAAACAACAGACACAAAGACTCGGTACAACCATTTGTAGATCACACAAATTTTTGTCCCTTGTTCAAACCAACAACACTCAACGGAGCACCAATGACCAAGACCAAGACCAACCAAGTAACGTGACCATCCGAGCAGTCAATATAGCTTTGCCATAAACAGTATGTGCAGCTTTAGGCTACGGTGTGACTCCAGGCTAGGCTGTAGATCTTACTGATAGATTATATTTGAAAGATTTATGTGTATCTTTCATTCTCTGATAGCATGAAAATCTTACTATTCGATTAGGTAAATGCAATTAATGTAGGATAAATCTGTATCTGACATTTACTGGAAAATGGCTTACGATTATTATAGGAGTACCGTAGAAATGAAGACAATTTTAGGAAAAACTAATATTGAATTAGACAACAAGGTGACCTCAATGAACTTAGAAATCTTGTTATTCAATGCTATGATTAAAAAGGCTACGAGTTCAATGTTATTGATAACAAAATATACTTTACTTTATTCATCAAATTAAAGAAACAGATGTATTAATATAATGGCTATATTACCAATATCTATATTTCTATTATAAGAGGATTTCATTTGTTGTTAAAACTCAAAAACTATCCAACCGATTTGAAAAATTATTTTACCAATAGAAAGCTATATATATATATATATATTATTTTATTACTTGGTGGTGGTAAACCACCAAGTAATAAAATAACCTAACCTTCTTTCACGCGAGTGAATATGCGAGCAAAAGCTAAGTAATTACCAATGTTTATTGATAAATTTAATTTTCTCGTTCGTATATTTCTACTAAACTTAAATAAAATTTAAAAAAATAACACGTTCTTTATAGCTCCGGTTCAATATACGATCGTGTGCATCCACACTGTGTAGGGATAAAATATAAAAGAGCTGGCACGTAGACGATCTACGATGTGCTACGAGCGCGTAGCAATCGTACGTGTGACATCTACGGCGTAGCTGTCGCATCGAAGACGTATATTACTAAACTACAAGATTGTATTGAATGAAAATACAAGAAAAAGCTGACTATTTCAAAGCCACAGCGTGTAGCAAAAAGTGTGGACAAAATAAAAAGTCATAACGCAAGTACACCCTTTATAAAGTTCTTCAAAGTCTGAGAGTTTGTATGTTCATTTCTACGGAAATATACGAATAAATGTGCCTTTTATAAAGTAATAAGCTTCCCTTATAGGAAAGCTTATGCATAACACCTACCATTTTGTGTACCATCAGACAGAATGTATGATTAATTTCCATAGTAACCAGAACAAAAAAAACGTGCGTGGCAGTCTTTGGGGACTGCCGATAGAAGTGAAAACTAAGTAACTAGCGTGCGGTGACGATGACACGAGTTTCACGCTTTTTGTTCACCCAAAAAGTACACATATATACACAGTATAAATATAGCCCATTAAAAACGTTCGGTGACGATGACGCGAGTTCCATGATTTTTGTTTACCCAAAAAATGCTCAACGCGCCTAAAGAAGTTTTCACTTCAAAACATGCAGGGCCGTCTTTGGGGACTGCCAATAGAAGTGAAAACTAAGTTACTAGCGTGCGCTGACGATGACGCGAGTTTCACGCTTTTTGTTCACCCAAAAAGTACATATATATACACAGTACTCATATAGCTCATGGAAAGCGTTCGGTGACAGGGCGCGAGTTCATGATTTTTGTTCACCTAAAAAGTGCTCAACGCGCCTAAAGAAGTGTTCACTTCAAAAAGACGACCTGTCCGAAGGATGGCTTTGTACGCCTTCTAATTAATCCGTAAGCAATATAAAGACGCTACGTTATATAATAAATAAACATACGACAAAATCAAAATGGCGTCGATCCATTCGATTCAGGTAGCATAACACCGACCGCTATGAAACTTTGTGAGCACAGAGTCACAAGGGGCTTTACAAACATTGAAACAATGGACACAAAGAACAACACTCACTCGCTACAGTAGTTTTAAAAAAAGAATTCAATCGTGCTTTTCTCCAGAGATCTACTACAGATCAGACAAAAGCATTCGATTCGATTTTAAAGGTTTCATATATGTGTTTTGTTTTTTTGCTTCGTTGGATCTGTGGCATAAGTTTGAGCTCATGTTTATAGCCCCGTATCGATTCGGATAGCATATTATCGAGCTTTCCTGACGTAACGAGGTTCGTAGTGGCAAGTATGGAGTATAGATATGTAAACTTCAATGGCTGCGGCGTGCTCCTAACTACATAGAATCTTTGCAGCAGACTACTTCGAGTGCAAGACTACGATCGACATGTTTTTTTAAATAATATTTATAATATTCTACCACATACACACAACACTATCTAGCCCAAACTAAGCAGAGCTTGCACTATGGGTACTAAACAATGGATAAACATACATATATATATTTTTTTTGTAAATACATACATTAATTATACATAGTAACACCCAGACCAAGACACACATCCATGTTCATGCACACAAATATTTGTCCTGTGTGGGAATCGAACCCGCGACCTCAGGCGTGGCAGTCGGTTACACAACCACTACACCATTGAGGCCGACATTTATTTAGAGTAGGTAAATTTTGCGATGTAAGGTAAGTGATCAGAAACATTATTTAACTGCATAGAAGGCGCCGCTGCAATTGCGGTGAGTGTTGTGGGTTGGAATCCCACATGGTGAAATTAATTATAATAAAAATGAAACTTATTGATAAAAAAAATAGTTTTTCCCACCGCTTCGCTTGCCTGGGATCAGTACTTTATTTTGCTCAGTAAAACTTTCTGTACTCCTGACAACGTGTATGCGAAATTTTATGATGACCGGTCGAGTAGTTAAAGCGTGAAAGTTATAAACGAACTCACAATAAGCAGCGAATCTATGTGAACGAGGATCTTACGAAGCACATGCGGAGTCTATTATGGACAGCTAAGTATGAATTAAAACCTTTATACAAATATATTTGGATACAAAACGGTAAGGTCTTAATAAGAAAAGACGATCCGACTGATACCAAGATCAAATCAATACGCACTTTAAGTGACATAAACATGTATGCTGTAAACAACTGCAGCGAATAAAAAAAAAAAAAAAAAAAAAAAGTCTAGTGTGTCTAGTGCTACCTAACATAAACACAATATTACCAAAATTCGATAGTCAAATATCACATGTAACAACTAATATTACATACAATAAATATACATGTTTAGAGGATTGGGAAACTGATTTGCTACAATCGAAAGATAATCTGAATATTATACACTTAAATATAAGGTCTCTCAGAAAAAACTTTGATCAACTGCAAGTATTGATAAACAGCTGTAAGGAGAAGCTTGATGTCATTGCACTAACTGAAATTAATATAAGAAAAAATGAGTCATGTTTATACAAAATTGAAGGTTATGACACATACATAAATACGAGGGAAACTACAAGAGGAGGAGGCATTCTGTTGTATGTAAACAACAGTCTAAACTTCACTGCTAATATAATAAAATCTAATTATTTTGAAATGATAGATGGGCGGCTTGTGTTGGCAGATAATAGAAAAATACATATTTTGACAATATACAGACCGCCAAAGACGAACAAGCACGGATTTGTAGAATCGTTGCATGATTTATTACTAAAAATTCCCGTTACCCATGAAATATTATTGATTGGTGATACGAACATGGATCTGTTGTGCAAAACCGGCTCCGGCAGTGCAACCAGTAATTACACAAACAATATGAGCGAGTTAGGATTGGAATGTGCGGTGCGTGGCGCGTAACGCGGGAAGAGGTATACGGCGACCGTGTGACGCGGTCGTGCATCGATCATGTGTGGGTGCGAACGCAAGGTATGACAACTGCATATGTGTTAACTTGTAAACTGTCCGATCATTACGTAATTGGTGTGTGCTTCTATAACAAACTGGTTAGTAAATATGACTCAGATGTTTTGCAATCTAACAGAACTATATTATGTGATAAAAAGATTTTAGATAAACTTAATGATGTTTCATGGAACGATTTGTTAGAGTGTGTTTGTCCATTAGATTTGTATAATAAATTATGCTCAATTTTCTCTAATACCTATAATGACGCTAAAACTATTGTAGCCATACGCACTAAGAGAAAAAACAAACCTTGGATTACGCCACAGCTTAAAAAAATGATTGGTATTAGGAATATGATGTTTAAATGTTGGAAAAATAAACCTGAAGACATGAATTTACGTATTCAGTATAACAGATTTAGAAACCGAGTTAACAAATTTATTAATTCAGCTAAAAATAAATATCGAAAAGAAGAAATTAAGAAATGTAAAAAAAATGTTAGAAAAATATGGGGTACAATTAATTCGTGGATCGGTAATAAGAAAATGAGCGTAGACAGAGTTATTTTAAAGTACTTGGGAAAAATAGAAAAGTCAATTAGTGATATCTGTAACAAGTTTTCGGAAACATTTACAAAAGAGATCTTAGGTATAAGACATGAATGTAACTACAAATTTCTGGATAGGTCTAGCTACGTTAAACCTCAAAATGTATCATTAAGATTCCAAAAGGCATATCCAAGAGACATAGAAAAAATTATTAATTTACTTAGCGGTGATAAGTGTGAAGGATTAGATCAAATTAGAGTCAAGGAAATAAAATTATTAAAAACTTATTTGAGCCCTATAATCGCCTTATTTATTAATATGTCAGTTGAAAAGGGATCATACCCTGAACTATTAAAATCGGCTATAATTAGACCAATATACAAACATGGTGTGCGCAGTGATTATTCCAATTACAGGCCTATTGCCATATTGTCAGTAATAAATAAAATCGTAGAAAAATTTATTATTAATCAGTTAAGTACTTTTCTTGAAAATCACCATATATTAAGTAATGCACAACATGGTTTCCGACGTGGGCGGAGCACGGCGACGGCTTTGGCACGGTTTGCTGACGATGTCAACGAGTGTTTGGATCAGCGGAAGCAGGTGGTGGTGATCTTTATTGATTTTAAAAAAGCATTCGATACGCTGGAACGCCACCAGCTGCTTCAAGCTATGGAGGAGTGCGGGGTTGCCGGACCGCTGAATGAGTGGTTCCGTGCGTACCTTACAGGTCGAACATTAAGGACGGTCGTTGACGGCGTCAGTGGAGAACCAAAAAATGTCACTTGTGGTGTGCCGACCGGATCCGTTTTTGGCCCCGTCGGATACATAATGCATGTGAATAGCATGTGCAATGTAGTCCGTCATTGCCGTATATACATGTATGCTGATGATACGTGCTTGGTTTATGCTGATAAAGATTTGAATACAATAGAAGCTGTTATACAAGATGATTTCACTAATATTATTAAATGGGCCCATGATAATGGAATAATAATAAATATAAATAAAACCAAGTGTATGCATATCCGATCTCCTTATCTAAAGAACCTGGAATCTTCACCGTGCATATTAGGTCATAGTTATGAATGTTTGCACAAAGGGGAATTGCAATTATGTACGTGTGCAAAAATTGAGGTTGTGGAAGAGTATAGGTATCTGGGGTTACTTATAGATCGCTGCTTCTCATGGAAATCACACATTTCACACCTGTGTGATAAACTTAGACTGGTGCTAGTAAAATTCCACCACCTCAGTTTTATATTGGATAAGGCCACTATGTATATGATTTACTACGCCTTAGCTGATTCACTACTCTCTTATGGCCTGGCATGTTATGGAAACACTTTCAAAACATATTTGGACAAAATAAAATCAATACAAATAAGGTTCATGAAACTATTAGTCAGTAAGAACGTAAAAAACCGTTGTAAAAACAGTAACTACGAAGATTTATTTCTGGAATGTAAATTGCTGCCAGTACATGAGAGGGTAGTGCTTTCGCTAGCTTTAGAACAATATGATAATGAGGAATTTAAAACTTACATAACACACACAAGATCACAAAGAAGTAGAAGCATGAGATGTGTGGTGCCCATGTGTAATAATTACTATGGGCGCCGGTGTAGAAAGTACCTTGTTCCGTCAATTGTCAATAGCCTTCCTTTAGACATAGAAAACAGCTGTCTTACCAAGACATCATTCAAAAATAAATTGATTAAATACCTCCTAGATATTGTGCATCAAAATATAGCAGAATCTAATTTGCATGTTTAATTATAGATTTAATATTTGTATTTATAATTAGTGAAAAAGTGTAAAATTTAATTATATTAAACTATATTAAGAATAATTATATTATGGGAGCTACGTCTGCCGTCAAACTGTTATGCAGTTTGGTAGAAGTAAGATGTCTGTATAGAAATTGATTTTTGTGAATAAACGCTTTTTCATTTTTCATTTCATTTCATTTTTTTTCATATTTTATAATATTAGATGGGAATTTCCTAAGATCAGCAATGGGCCTTATATAGTGGACCTTATGCTCGTTTGTCACCTTGACGTACCTCTTATTCTAGAAACACAATACAAAGTTCTTACGGACCTTTTCAATACTAGGTGTAAAAAACGCGCATTATAGGCTCAAAAAAAGTATCTCTCCTGCTGATAAGCATATATACCTATGTATATAAACTGCTGTCAGTAGGAATAATATTCTTTTTAAGACTATGGAACTTCAAATCAGCCTAAGACCCAGTACATAAAGTAAAACTTAAGAAGATTCTACCGTGGCTGCACCCACGTGATAAGTTATATTAAACAAGTTTCTGCTCACCAGCCATGTAATCCCTTAGGAAATGCATATCAGGATAAAAATATCTATATAGGTGCAAAACTTCATCAAAAACCATTCAACAACTTATGCGTAAATGAATAACAAATTTCGAAACATAAATTTATTACATTCTTAGTGACCATACCATGGCCTTTTTTAACGGAAAAAGCATATTTTGCTTACTTTCTCAAAAGTAAAGATTTTTTCTTTGTAAGGCAACAAATTTTGAAATAAATTTTGAAAGAAACTAAAAGCGGGCTTTCATCCTTCAATCGCAATCCTACTTATCCAGGATTGCGGTTGTAAGATTAACTTTAGTTTCTTTCAGATTAGAATTAAGACTAAGCGGAGTACGTACCCCGCTCTACCCTACCTGTCTGAAAACGTGGTTATAAAATATTTCCCAAGTACTGGATGGTCACGGTATTGCACACCCCTAGCCACTTAGTAAAGGGGGCATCGCTTGATTGGGTATCGGTTTCAAAGTTCCACCGAGTCTTAAGGTAAGTTAGCTAGCCTTTGATAAAAACTTCCAAGTGCATAGCTAGTTTCAAAGCATTATATTGTATCAGTCGCCATTCTAATATTTATGAAAACAGTTTAGCTTGAGGCTCTTGTCTCACTGACGACTATTAGCGAGTAGCGAGCAATGTGTAGCGAGTATCTTGTTACAATAGTTTTGTTCCTGTGCTAAGCGAGTGTGCATGTGTCAGGTGATTACTCACACATAGTCACTTTTTGTTAACTCTCCAATAAATTGTACAAAATAGTCTTAATCTCTCATGTGTTGTGTGAACACCAAGTGTACATAACCGCCAAGGCCTTCCTTTCACTTTTTTAATCAGATGCTCAACGGGTAATAGACTTCGATTAGCGGTTAGTGAGTTGAAATAAAAACTAGTAACGGAAATCTCACGTGTCATAAGCAAGTGTGCACGTTACTGTGCGAGCTAGTAAGTGAGTACTTATACAGCTGCAAACTGCTCGTCAATTTGCAATTTCTACGTATTTTTCTAAACTGCCTACGATAGTTTACGTCGGCCTCGATGGCGTAGTAGTTAGTGTAACTGACTGCCACGCCTGAAGTCGCGAGTTCGATTCCCGCACAAGTCAAACATTTGTGTGCATGAACATGGATGTTTGTCTTTGTCTGGGTGTTTCTATGTATAATATGTACGTATTTCCGTGATGGTGTCCACGCAGCTACAAACTGCTTGTCTATACTAATATTATAGAGTTTGTTTTTTTGTAACGATATAAATGAAAAACAAATCAACCGCTTATAGAAGTTTACATTTCACCATTAGGAAGCTATATTTATCAACAAATAACATAGGTAAAATTTTATTTTAAAATAACTATTGTTACTAACATAACCTCACCCAGTTTTACGCCAGCGAAGCCTCGAGCAAAAGCTATTATACAATTTTATTGAAAGTATTTGTCGCTACGGTTAGCGGGTAACAAGTTGAGATTGAAAATAGTAGACAATTATTGGCGAGCAACCAGAAGCCAGTGTTTTGTTTCGATAGTTTTGCCACTGGCCTAAAAAGGAAATATGCACGTACGTCGTGTGATTGCTCTTATTAACCTCTGAGTCTTCTTCGAAGAGATTAATGAAAACACTATGTGGGTCTGTCTGTTAGTGACAGTTTGTTAGTGATAGGTATAGCTCCGGAACCACTGGACCGATTGACTTGTAACTTGGTGCATAGACACCTTGGGGTGATCCCTCGGTCGAGTTTGAATATGGGCCCTGTGGGTCAAAAGACCTCCAAGATATATACGAGTCACAAGGTCATGGGATATCCACCAACAGAGTGATTTGGAAGTTCAAGGGAGAGGCTTTTACCTAGCAGTGGGACATTACAAATAGCTGATGGAAAAAAAAGAAAAAGGTCACATGAAGACAAAGAGGTTGGCTTACATCTGACAAAATGTGCGATTACACAGTCATATATCTCTGCATATCAACAGTTTCCTAGTTAATTAAACATTAAATCTACTGATATTCATCTGATTCCAATTAGTAGAATGGGAGTTATGATGCATAATGTGACGCGCATGACGTAGCGGTCGATATGTATTCCACCTGGACGAAGTTGCAAGCATAACCTAGTATCTAATTTGATCAAATTCATCACAATTATTACACTAAAATCTATCTTGTATTTGGTTAGACATCAGGTTACCCACACAAAGGCATTTTTCTTAACTGAATGTCTATCCTTGACGGTCGACGTACTTGAAGGAATTTCTTTAACAGGAATAATTTCTTTCAGAATTTGCTCTTCGAGCTAGTAACATTACAAGATAAGATATATAATGGTAGTAAAGCCAAATGATCTTACATTAACATAATATCGGGCTTGTATATTCCTTAGGAATAAGTTGAAATGAAAGTAAAAGAAACAGTGAGTCTCGTCGGAATACTATTCGAGTTTAGTCGATTAACGATCATTATCGGTGTTGCTAACATACGGCACACTAAAACGGTAATTCTTATTTTTTTTTTTATACATTACTGGTAATTTCGGTGGCAAATTACAAGTATTCTTGTTAACCTTTTCAGCTAAGCTAGAATGTTTTTGTTAAGAGTAGGGGTTGTTAAGAGTCCAGGTCATAGCTGCAATGGTAAACGAACCCAGCACCTTATCATCAGAATCAAAAATCATGATTTTGACCAATTTATAAGTTAACTTGTGACCCAAGATAAGAGTTCCTTGACTATTAGCGTCATAAAATAGTTTCATGCTTACTCGCACATGTATAGAATCTTCTAAAAGTAATACAATTGGAATCGAGAACGTAACGATTGGAGAATCCGTTGTTGAATTAAGGTTTTTTAAATGTGGTAGGTACATAGTATAAAAGTTGTAAAGTAGACACGGGTAAAAGATTATTAGAAGATTTTATTTACCCCGCTATGTGTAATTTTGTAAAGATATTTTTAGATGTATGTTATTCAATCATGCGTAAACCATTAAACTTTGATACAAAGATAGACCATATCCCAAATCACCATATATGACTTTTTATCCCGATACACATTGCCAAGGAATTTCGGGTGAAGCCTCACAGCAACTAGTAAACAATAATATTTCCAGCGTCTCATGGGAAAACAACCAGATGCATTAGACCAAAAGCTTTTTCTTCACCATATATGTCATCAATTGATGACGTACTATAAAAAAACAGTCACGTCGCTAAATCAAAAGGAACGTAAAATTGGAAACAACAAAACACCGTCATTTTATTTTATCGTGAGCCGATTACGACTTTTATTTTCTAACGTGAAAGAATCCTATTGCCTTTTAGTGTTACAAATCCATTTTAGAAAATAGCGTAAACAGTTTCAAGTACCCTTATTACAATGCCTTGAATTCGAATGTTAAGCGTTACGAATTCTATTGTTGTAACATTCAACATATTTATTAATTTAGGTCACGAAGTAACGCTTCTGAATGTCAATGTTACAGAAACACAATCTTCCCATAGTCACAAGAGGGTGGTGGCTGGGCAACCAGCTGCTACATCCTTTCGTTATGTAAAAGACAAACAACGGACACAAATATACGTAAAGCTATTAAAACTATATGTAGAACACATAATAACATTTTGTCCCGTGTGGTGATCGAAACCACAACATTCAGAGCATTTATTTTTTTCTAAAATGGTTTCTAACTATTTGTTTTTCAAATTACTAGTATCCTTGTTAACCCCTCCAGCTAATCTAGAATGCTTGTGTTAGGAGTGGATTCACGTCAGTAGTGCAATTGGTGGGATTCGAATCCGCGACCTCTCGATCGCAAGTTCAATGCCTTATCCAATGGGCTACTGCCGCTTAAAACATTGGCAGCAGTGGTGAGGCGTTCACTTAAATAACTAATCCATCCATGCAGTTTGTAGTATTAGTAGGATATTTAGTGGTACAGATTCATAAATAATGTCCTCCAGGCCGTATCTTGGTCATGGCGGCTAACCTTCACGATGGCTAGCCATCTGTACAGAAGATATGTACATATACAGGGTGATTTTGAAATCGTGTAATTCCTTTTAACCACGCATTCTACTGGTGATATAGAATAACCCTGACCATATTTTTTTCTTAATTAGAATAATGGTTTCGGCAAAATTAGAGTACAGATTTTTTTCATGAAATGATTTCAAATAGTCATATTTTAACCACCTGACACAATCTTAATATTTTACTAATTTAAAAATAATAACATAACAATAACTGATGTCGTAAATAATAAGGGGCAATAAAAAGGACCGCCCGTTATTATTTACGTCATTAATTATTAATATGATTTTTTATTTTAATTAGTAAAAAATTAAAATTGCCTCGGTTGGTTAACATATGACTATCTGACACAATTTCACGAAAAAAACGGAATAATAATTTTTCAAAAAAAAAAAATCTAATTAAATAAAAATATGGTCAGGGTTATTCTATATCACCAGTAGAATGCGTGGTTAAAAGGAATTACACGATTTCAAAATCACCCTGTATATAGTACTCAAGTATGTGCGCAAACACAAGTGCACTGTCTGCTCTCTAACTCTCATAATCCGATAAAGGCAATTTTACGTGCTTACCTAGGCACGGGAATATATTACACTGTTAATTTCCTTAGTCTGACATGGGCTGCTAAGTACTTCATGACAGAAAAATCCAACAGTATTTCGTTGATCTGACTCAGGATTCGAACTCGAGATCTCATGCATAGCAGTCGCATTTACTACACCACTGAGGTAGTATCACAGTACCTTGAATATGTAGGAACAAAATTTATATCCAAAACCGCACAATCGACATTCTTCAAATATTATCTACAGAACGCTTATTTTGCTATACTCACGTTATAAGGCCACGAAAATGTCTAACATAGCAAAAATTCTTACCAGTATTATTTAAAGTAAAATACACTCATTACAGCATTTTCTAACGAACAACATTCAAAGTGAATGGAAATGAATGCAAACAAGAGACCGAGCGAATGAATGAACGATGAGTGAATGGGTAACTGAGCGTGTTCGTGATTATTTTGTGAAGTTGTGTTGAAAAAATATAAAACAATTGTACAAAACAAAGCTGTTACGTTGTTGCGTAGTTTGTTTGTGAGTAGTTGTGCTGCGTCAATTGTTTTAGTGATGCAGCGCGAACGTTGGAATGAACAGTTAAAGTTCAAACTACTTGTAAGCAAGATTTAAATCACAGATGCGCTCTACTAGCTTTAAATATGGTATTCCTTTCGCGATATTAATCCTCTGTTGTTATATTTATAAACCAGTCGTTTTAGCTACGGATAGTTACATTTTGATATGTTTTGAATAGAAAAGAGCTGCACGAATGGTGTAGTGGTTTAAGTGTTGTGGGCTCGATCCCCAAACGGAACAAAAATGTTGTTTCCCTGTGTCCGCTGTTTGGATGTTTGTAAGCACCTCCATGGCTCAGAAATTAGATATGGAGCGGATCTTTCATTTTAGAAATACAACCTACCATCCGAATTATAACCCTTACACATATTAAAAATTATACACTATAATCTTCTATCTTATTCTAAGCTTACTCTTATTAAGTGTGGATCCAATGACTCCATCGCCACTGAGAATCTCTTAACAGAAGAACTCAATAACACCTTATCCAACCCGGTCAACATTAATTTGCCCTAAAGCTAATCGAGCCTCAATAAAGCTCTTCAATTGTAGTATTCGAAAACAAATGCAAAATTTATTGCATTCTCTTTTAGAATATCTAGAACATATCCATTTAGAATTAATAAAATAATAAAGAAATAGTAAAGCTATAAACTCATCCATCTAAAAATAATAAATAAATAACATATTATATAATAATAGAGCCCAAAACATACCCATCTTAAAATAATATAGAAATGGTGGGGCCTAAAACATATCCATCTAGAAATAATATAGAAATAGTGAGACCTAAAACACATCCATCTGAAAATTAATGTTATAGAAATAATGGGTCCCAAAACATACCCATCTAAAAATAATATAGAAATAGTGGGGCCTAAAACATATCCATCTAGAAATAATATAGAAATAGTGAGAGCTCCAACATATCCATCTGAAAATTAATGTTATAGAAATAATGGGCCAAAAACATATCCATCAGAAAATAATATAGAAATAATGGGGACTTAAACATATTCCATCTGGTGATCAATGTAGATGTTATTTATTCCGCTCTGTCCTTTAGTGTACGTTTCTACGTAAATTTAAAATGAGATAATATGGCTGTTGCAGTTTTAGTGTACAGTTTTAAACATCTCAAAGTTGATTTTAAATGTCTTATAGCGGGTATTCTAGTTAATCATTAGGCGTACTGCAAGTAATGGACAAAGGCGTACCGGACAAAAGGTATAATAGTTCGCAATTTGATATTATTTAAATCAAATAGGTATCCAAACTTTAATAAATATAACGTTTTCTATTTATTAAAATATAAATGATGAATAGATACAAGCGTTTCAATTGTAAAAGAAGTTGTAACTGTCAAATGACAGAAAAGGATGCACGATCCATTTTATGACGTAACCGCCAGCTGTCCGAGAGAGATTGCGAGATATACCGTACCGTCACTTATTTATTTACAAATTTCAAATAATTTTTATTTCATATTGTGCAACCAATTATATTACTTTTCAAAAATAATTTCGTTTGTTTGCTATTTGCTTTTGTGTGTAAAATAATGTGCAAAATCATCCATACACAACTATCTTATATTACAAACAATATAGAACATAATTATAGCATCCTATGCAACAACACACACGAAGAACAAGGATAAAAAGTTCGATAATAACAAAAACTGCTACTACCCTCCATCGCAACGTACTCTCGCTAGTAGCAGCGGACGACCGATTCCGTTGAAAAATCTTGTCTCTTCACTTACTTATATTATAGTAATAATAATATGAAATAGCACTTACATGAGTTGACCACGGCTGCTACAGCAATTAAAATGCATACTTGTTGCATTTTAACAGCTACCTGAAACAAAAAATAGGTTTAAGTTTTTTTACACCATTATTACGGCAATACTCCCGAGGTTTACGAAAACTCACAAATTTCTCATTAACCCCTAGTATCTGGTCAATTTATTTACAAAAGAAAGACTCCATATGAACAATCGAATCATCTAGTTATCGTCGGCCTAGACTCACAATAAAATATGCTCAAAGTAGAGAACCGATCTATTCTTATAAACATCAAATGTGATGCATCACATTTGACATATGTGGTATGACGCTGAAAGATAGAATAAGGAATAGTGTAATTAGAGAGAGATGCGGCATGAAAGTGGATATAGTGACAAGAATAGAAAAGGGTATTTCAAGCTGGTTTGGGCATGTAGAAAGAATGGACGAGAAAAGACTGACTAAGAAAGTTTATAAGGACAGTCGCAAGAGGCAGACCTAGACGAACGTTTCTTGATCAGATCCCGCACAAGTCAAACATTTGTAAGCATGAACATCTATGTTTGTCTAGGTGTGGGTGTTTCTTTGTATAATACGACTGTATTAAAGAAAAATATAAATGGATAAACATACATATATAAAAGTATATATGTATGTTTATCCATTGTCTAGTATCCATAGTAGGTACAAGCTCTGCTTAGTTTAGGCTAGATGGAGTTGTGTGTATCTGATAGAATATTATTATTATTATTATAAAGGCCAGGGTAAGAGCACCTTAACCGGCGAGCGTGTATGAGGAATGTGATGAAAGTGAAGGAAGCCAGAGAAGTGTGTCAGGATCGTAGTAAATGGAAATCCATAGTCTCTGCCTACCCCTCTGGGAAACAGGTGTGAATCTATGTATGTATGTATTTGACACAAACTTTAATTTTCTTTAAATAAAATTTGTGATATTTATTATATGTACTATAACTAGTTCGGAACTCTTCTTTGGACAGAACAAATGGATGTCGTAGTTTAAGTGGTCGCTTCACCACCTATCGCTATGCCGGGTGCTAGCAACAACAATTTGTGTGATCCACAAATGGTTGTTCCAAGTATGGATGTTCTTGGTGTCCATTCTTCAAATTATTGTAAGTTCCTTGTGACACAGGACATATTTTGCGAGTGTCTTTAAAAAATTAAAAAACAATATCTTTGTTACAACACGAACATTATTTTAGCAAAATGCAATATAATACAATTTTAAAACAGCTTACTAGAAAACTTAATAATCAGCTAGAAAACCTTTGCCTCAAGAAAATTTGCAAAAAATGAGACAATATTTCAGGTTGATGAGACGTAAACACACAAGATGTTGTGGAAAATGAATTTTATGGCAGAACATCAAATTGTAACGTCGACGCACCTGTGTCTTGGGTTAATAGAATTAAAATGTATAGTCAAAAATTACATTATGCTGTCGAGTTGGTTAGTTTTGAGGCAAAATACTGAACATTATTATTATTATTATATTGCCACTACAAGTTGGGATTGAGACGTGACGCACTCGCATAATCGTATTCCGAAATAATATTATGCATGCGAATGTGAGTTTGTTCGTTTGTTACACTTTCACGCCTTAACTACTCGACCGATCATCGTGAAATTTTGCATACACGTTGCCAGCCGAACAGAAAAAGACAGAGGGTACCTTTCATCAAGAAAAAGTACTATTACAAGCTAAAATTACCTAACCTACATATACGCAAGCAAAGCCGCGGGAAAAATCTAGTATATAATGAAAGTACTCCGCGGAATACGTATAATTCAGCAATTCATAACTTCGATTTTGAATGAAAGATGAGTATTTGGTGGCTTCCACAGCTATTGGTAGTGCCGACCGCTCGCGAAAAGTTATCGCAGCAGGCGCCTATAACGCGCGCATTGTGCACCCTTATCGCGGTAGCTGAGCATATAGACTCGTTGAACGACTTCACAAAAGCCAATGTTAACGTTAGTTTTATTATGGACCCAAGACCTATATTCATATGTTAAAAACTTAAATATATCTTAGATATATTATAAGCTTGTCCCCCGAGATCCAAGCGTTGGCAGAAAGGACAACAGATTGATATCTTAGTCCTACCTTTATTTAGTTCGTTAGAATTGGAGTAATAGCACATACAACATACAAGGAATATATAGTTATTGTGTATAGTAATATGAACCTGGTAAATAATTAAAAAAATGAATAAAGTCTTTATTGCTATTTAAAAGTTCACACGTTTAAAAAGCATAGCTTAATCTAGGTAGATAACTAAGTACAATTGAGAGTGCTTAATCTTTATATGTATATATAATTCTTCTGTACGTGTGTTGACAGTGAACTCCTCCTAAACGGCTGGACCGATTTGAATGAATTTTTTTGTGTGTGTTCAAGTGGATTCGAGGACCGTTTAGATTTTTTTTCGCCTGTACAGGACAACTTCTGTCGGGCCAGCTAGTTTGATATAATATATTATGGTTTGCTATGCGGTTGAAAACATTTCACACTATCCTACATACAGTTGTCACAGTAGGGCAGGTTTCCTCATTCCCAATTGACTCTATCACCTTTCACCATAAATACACGAGCATTTTCCCAACAAGAGAGGTTATACATTAAAAATAAACTACTTTACACGGATTTTATTGCGTTGGTTATTTTAAAAATACTATTATTACATTTGAAACTATTTAACTACTACTGTTAAACCTAACTACTATCTAAGCAAATTAAATTATCGAAGTATTTGGGTTTACACTTTGCACGACGACGATTTAATTGTTTTTGAGCAGCCAATTATGAAATAGTAGTGTTTTTAATATAAACAACGCGATAAAATTCGCTTAAAGAAGTTTAATTCGAATATATAACACTTGCGTAAAAGTAAGACAATTATAAAATAGGTTATTTAAATATGAAATAGAAGCAACTATATTATACGACACTAGTTAAACATAAAATATTTTTCTACTTACAGTTCATAATTACTGAGAACCAATAATATCCCATCATACACTTCACATCTTTTAGCACAAGCAACAATATGACAATTACTAACACAATTATAAAGTATCTATTCTATTCTCAAATACACACACACACACACACAAACACACACACACAAAACCACATAGAAACACACACATACACTTTGACACAAACCATCACTACTCAAGCACACCAGCAAGAATTTTAATTTTCTTTTTGTTCTTTTTATACCTTTTCCATTACTTTTGTTTAATTATTTTTAATTTTTCTGTGTCTTTTTTTATGGAATCTGGGACATTCCTTGTATACCATTCCTGGAATAGGGCGCTGATAGCTGTGCCACAATTTCAAACGTTTCTAATGTAAAATTAAACGTGTTGACCAACAGACTGCAATGCAGAGGGTCTAGGGTTCGAACCCACGTCGTGCATCTCTGACTTTATTAATTTTTATTAAGTTATATGACCTTTCGAAATTATGAGTGTATTGATTGACAATTATCGCCCGCTCCGTGCCTCGGAGAGCACGTTAAGCCGTCGGTCCCAGCTGCCATGTACATCTATGGCAGTTGTTATTGGGAAGTCAGTGCTCTATAATATCCTGACACTGTTCTAGCCTTAGAGTATCGTTAACGTTCGGGTTACGAAGGTCAGGTGGTCGCCGCTCCGTGTAAAAACTGATATCCAGTAAAATGCTGTTAGACTAGAAAAGCCGACCCCAAGTGACTTGGGAATAAAGGCTAGGGAGAAGAAGGATTATTATTATCGTGAAATTTCACATATGCGTTGTCAGAGGTACAGAAAAGTACAAATTCATTTAGAAAAAAATACTGGTCTCGTGGCAAATAAATTGATTGACAAATTCTACATTAACGCGAGCGAAGCAGCGAGCCAAATGTAGTATTGCATTTTTATACACACTTTTAATTAAAAAGAATCTAATATCTTGCCTATGACTTATTTATACCTTGCTTAAGGACTTTTTTTTTACCACTTTCCATAGTTTATTATTTGATTGTTTTCATACAAATATTAAAATGGATTACTCTAATCGCACGATTAACACTTAAATCTACACGTGGTCTCAAAAGAAAGCAGCGGCGTAACCAAACAATACACTGCGGGGTGGAAGACAATGTATGGGAGGCGACGCACATGCAATTTTAAATTATGTACTTTGGAACAGTATTGTTTTCTTAAATTTGTTAGTACAAAAGTTGTTAAGTATGATGAAAGATTTAACTTAATAGCATGGCTTTACAGAAATAATGCCTAACATTGCGTATTGCTAATTATATTCGCATGTATTGACAACAATATCAAGCAAATCAAATATAATCTATTTATTTTTATTATAATTTTTATTAATATAATAGTGAATTGACGTGTCCAAGAATTGTGTGCACATTTTTACGGAAATATTTTTTTTTGCCTTTTACTTTTAATATCCTTGAACATAGAAAGTAGGTATCGCTTCTGCACATAATATTCGAATTTGAATCGAATACAATACCGCGCTTCACTAATATAAACTAGCAGGCTAATTTACTTATAATCTATAAAAATAAACATTATATAGATTCTCGTATAAATATTTCCGCTATGCTAGGCCGAGGTCACATCCACATCCATTAGCCATGTGTGAACGATAGGGGGCAAAACTATGACCTTCTACCACGCACAGACCTTGATGCCGAAGGAAACCATTCATTCCAGGAAATAATGATAGGCTCTATTAATAAACAGCAAGACACGTACCTCTATTATGAGAAGGATTAATTACGTTATAAAGCAGCAAACTGTCTTCACTGATGAGCGATTATCGATAAAAGTGAATGCATCATTTCAACATTCGAATCAATCAATCGAATTTTATTATAATCATTTTAATAATCGAATGAATTATTAGATTTTTGTAATGATGCATTCATGTAATACTGTTTGATTATTCATCAGGTATGTACGTATTATTAGTATATATGACGGCTCTGACAAAATATGATAATTAGGAAATATCGCAACGTCTTCTAACAGAGATGAGAACTTTTTCGGGTCCTATGGACTACGTTTTTACCTCATTATAATCATATGATAGTTGGTGACAACTTCATTTCAGTTCTGCATGTTATTCATTTGCGATAAATTAAAACCAATTTTTAACCTTCTTCGGACGCAATCTCGAAACAACGTGCTAGTCACCGATCGTTTTGATAAATAAAATACATATCAGTAATTTAGTGATATTAAACATAAAAAGCGAGCAAATAAACAGAATTATATTTTACCAAAAGCCATTTGTTTTTCTCGTAATATCTAAAGTAATACATTAAAGTTACTAATGAAATTTTCCTTTATTGAAAGGGTGACTATATTTAGTATCATCAGAGAATATTTGCCCGAGGCATGATCAAAGGACGCTTCGAAACAAGCCTTAATAGCTTGTCAACAATTAATCGATATCCTTATTTTATAACAAGCCTTTCTTTTGAGTCTGGAATACTTTAATGTATTGTGAAATTGGTTTTTATTTTGCAGTAAAAGTATTGAGTGCATGTTGACGCAGTAGTATAAATAGTCGTCTCGTTAGTTTGCCGAATGTTGTAAATTCGATCATCACATAGAATACAAATTGGAGTCCACAAATATTTGTTTCAAGACTTGGTGTTTATTAGTCCAATATTTTTAAAGTCCCTTGCGATACTGAAAACTATCTATAACGGTGGCGGCCGTTTAAAATAATCATTAATAAAATCACATCTTATGATATTACACAGATGCTTCCACAAACGTCAGTACAAATTCGTGGTGTTTGACTCCTGGGACGGAGGAAAGCGAACACAGAGTTAAAAATATACCTTGGCGATATCAATATACTCGCCTTCTATTAAATTTATACACGTATTTGTAAAATGTTTATAGGTGGTGAGAACCTGTATAAGATTTTTATAGCTACTTATATTGATTTTGAGCCGAGAGAAGGAGTCAGATGTAATTCAAAAATACTCATAATAATAATTGTTGTTGTTGTATCTTTTCTAATTAAAGAACTTTGTATAGCTTTTGTCGGTGGAGCAATCCCCACATGTGTCTGTGTTCTGCTTTCCTTTAAATATAATAACACGACTCGACTCCCACTTTTTACTTCACTTATTGTACAAACGTACGTCCAGATCAACCCCTTCCTCTCCTTTCTTAAATTTTTTTCTTAGATGTTTTATGTGCTAAATATTTTATCATGGTGGCGATATATAAAAACATTTATTGTCAAAAAATTGTTTCGTTTATCAATATCACTGACTGTCATCACAGCCGTCAACAAAGTAGATAATATAAATAGTATATTATTATAGTGGCGTGAAATTAATGGCAGATTACAATGTTGCGCGGACGACGTCGCGACGTGGCACCGCGACGGCTAGAGAATTAGGCGCCGTTAATTACTTTCTACTGAGGTCTCGAGCTCAAACCCAAGGCGCCCATCTCTGGCTTTTCGAAGTTATATGCGTATTAAATAGTTAATTATCGCTTGCTTTAAACGGTGAAGGAAAGCATCGTAAGAAAACCTGCATGTCTGAGAGTTCTCCATAATGTTCTCGAAGATATGTGAAGTCTGCCAACCCGCACTAGGCTAGCGTGGTGGACTATGGCCTAACCCTTCTCACAGTGAGAAGAGGCCCGTGCCCAGCAGTGGGACAGTTTAATACTCGGCTGATATTATTTTATAATTACTTGCAAGAGTGTACGTGAGTAGTAATATTAAGGCTTTCATACAGGCTCACTCTCTGTTACTCAAAACAAATAAGTGGTCGCCTCGCCACTGCCGCTGCGCCAAGAGTTGTGGGTTCGAATCCCACACGGGACAAACATTTGTATGATCTACAAATGGTTGTTCCGAGTCTGGATGTTCTTTGTGTCCGTTGTTTGAATGTTTGTAAAGTCCTCCCGCGATACTAAAATTCATTAGTTTGTTTTAGTATTAACCGCGATAGTGCAGAAGGTGTCCTTAAAAAAAAAGAAAAATATCTACAGATGTCAATCACACATTGCTAATACTAACGATTGTAGGTATTATTTAAAAATAATAGTTTGATAAGGCAAATATAAAATTTTCTAATCGTAAATGTCTAGTCTATAGTAAGCGATTAGTCTAACAGTAAGTATTTGGTCTAATTGTAAACATCTGGTCTAGTTGAAAACATATGACCTAACAGTAAACGTCTCGTCTTACCGTAAATCTCTAGTCTAACTAGACACGTCTTTAACCATACCGTACCACATTAACCGTAAACATCTGGTATAACCGTAAAAATAATTGGGTTTTAGGCCAGATTTAATACAACTTACTCGCTTTCGACAAAGCAGAGACTGAACTTTCAAACTTCATACATGTATAATCGCTAAATGCGACAAACATAAGTCAAACATATGTCCTTCTTCAAACGAGGTTTAAAGAGAGTTCTTCTTTCACGATAGGCAGCGGCTTTGCTGTGTCCTGACATTGCTGAAGTCCATGAGCAGCGGTTACCACTTTTCATCAGGTGGGACACTTGCTCGTCTGCAACCTAAGCCAATAAAAAAAAAACAGGAGCTAATTACTACGACAAAACCCTTAACGTTTACATAATTCGGCCTATGATTGTAATATAAAATAGCTAGGAGCAATTTGTTGGTAGTTTCCAACCAGACAACATCTAAAAAGACTCAAGGCCTACAATTGTTTAGAAATTTATTTACAAATTGCTGTAAGCAAAAAAACATCTAAACATCTCCGAAATAACCGGGATTTAAAACATTTGAAAATCAATTCGCAGCGAAACGCAAAAGTTCCGCAAACTTTTCAATCAAATCCGTTCGCAATAAGTTTCTCGGCAAAACAAAAATTGGTCGTTCGAAAATATTGAAAACATACATATATACAGCTTATACAGATCATTTTACAATTTTCGGTGAAGTGTAAAAAAGGACAGCGGATAGCCCGTTTATTTTACCTCTTTTCCATTTATTATACATCATAGATCGTGATAGTACCGATAGAAAATATATATGAATGACATAATATTGTTGTTTCATTTTTAATTGTTTCACCTAGTGCGATAATTTATATTTATGTTTTATATGTCAACCATGCTTCGATAGCCTGGTGGAAAACCGTTGGACTGCCACACCGAGATCTTGTGGTTGATCTTAATGCACGCATCTTTGACTTTTCGAGGTTATGTGCGTATTTATCAGGTAAGTATCGTTTTAATGGCAAAGGAAAATAGGTACTAATATAATATACATGAATGTATTTAAAATATATGTGTGAGGACTATGCCCAAGCCTTTCTCAGACTGAAAAGAGGCCCGTGCCCAGCAGTGGGACGGTTTATATTTTTTATATTTTATTATATTATGTATGTCAACGTAACTTTACTTTGTAGCTAGTAGAAAATTAAAGACAACTGTCATCATTCCTATTTATGCAAATGAAATTTAGCAACTCTCGTCTTTGCATTCTCAGAAATAAGGTTCTCAGATTAAAACAAGTGAGAAACGGCAATGAATTGCCGTAAATCATAGAGTTTAAAAAAATGGTTCAAGTAATAGGCTCAACCTTTTGCCTGAACCTTGCAACTAACATACATGTAATAGTAAATATAATTAACTTACATAACCCCTTTGACGTTCATAAGTGTTACTTTAACCTAAGTGAATAAATGATTTTTGACTTTGACTTTGACTTATGCAAAGTGATACCACGTGACCAAAGGTCAGAGGTCAAAGGTCATAGTAATTTCGGGGTCTATTGACTATGCTGAGTCGAATCGCGTTGATCGGGAGTTTCTAGCTCCTACGGTTCTTGAGTTGAAAATTGTATAACAGACATACGGATGGACAAAGCTGTTGTATGAGTTTTTTCGAACTCTAAAAAGGAGAGAACAAGGTTCCTTTGAAGAGTAATATGCTGAAGTGCTCCAGTATTCCGAAATGAAAATCTGATCAACTTTACTTTACTTTTGTCACTTTAAAAGGTTTTGACTATGACCATTATACATATATCAACTAGTATGCCAATTACGACTATATGGATGGCGTAGAGGTCTAAGTAATCGATCGACCCACATGGGTCAAAAATAAGTGAGATACACACATAGTTGCCCCAAGTCTGGTTGCTTTATGTGTCTGAAGAATGTTTGCATTATATGAAGGAATTATTCCTAGTACCTTTACTAAGAACAGTATGCTACAGGAATAAAGGCATTTAATTAATATTAATATTCTATTACATATATTTTTTAATTGCGGCTAGCATTACTAGGCTATAGTAATTGCTTATCTTATCTTATCTTGTGTGGGGGCCAGTCAGTAAAGACGGCGACACTTCGACCCAGTGGGATATTTTGTGTCGACTTCCCCAATAACGACTGCGATAGATGTTTATGGCAGCCGGGACCGACAGCTTAACGTGCTCTCCGAGGCACGGAGCAGGCAATAATTGTCAATCAATACGCACATAATTTCGAAAAGTCATATAACTTCGAAAAGATAGAGTTGCGCGACGTGGGTTCGAACCCGAGACCCTCTGCATTGCAGTCTGTTGATCTCCACACTGAGCTATCGCTGCTCTAGTAATGGCTTACTATCAGGCGAACATAAAATAGTAACGTGCAATAAGAAGAGAACTGTTAAACTGATATGATAGAGACACGCACACACACTCATACATACATACACAGACACACACATACACACGATCACGTAAACACACGTGCACAATTACCAGATAGTTACATTTGGTGTACGTTTTACAATGTGTGTTATGTGATACTGTTCCTCTTTTCATCGGCTCTCCCCACATGCCGGGCTGTCGGAAGTACTGACAACAAAAGCATAAATACAATGTTTCTGATAAATATAAATACTTTACAATTCAGACTTGCTTTTTGGATCCGTGGTAAGTTTGCTCTTATCTTTGCATCCAACGTGTGGCCTCGGGTTCAATTTTCATGATGTTGTAAGTTGTTGTTCAGTACAGAGTCTGACAATCCGCATGGTTTAAGGCACCATAAGGTTTTTTTTGTATGATCCAATATATTTTTATTGAAATACATGCTTACACTTTCGGGGATAGCTAAGCGTCCATCGATATTTGTATATATGTAAATATAATTTAGTTTTGTGATGCCAATTTAAATCATAACCTTTAAGATGGTGCTGTACTGTTGATGGTGGACCTATTAATCTTAAGCCTTTGCGTAGAAAGCACAATGATTTCTTTATTTTAAAGGTTCAGTATTGCGCGAGTGTTACGCCTGCTATAAGCATCCAGTAAAACCGCTTACAATCAGCTGATATGCTTGCAAAAAATATCTTATTTGGGGCCTTCGATTTTGCTACAACAAAACAGTAACGAATCCATATACAACAGAATAAGCACCATTATCAAATAAACATACTTCAGCAAATTTATCCGCCGAACAAATTGTAAAAAGGCAATTCGAACGCAAATGAAATTTGAGCCATAACTTGCCGAACACATTGGGCACAAATATTGGAACAAACCCTTTATAGATTGGTATTGGCTCAAAACATAAAAATGACAATTTATTTCTGCTACGTTATAATACGACAGGCAGAACATTATCGGATAATCCGCTCAGCGGTTACGGTTTTAAGTATGCCATCATAATACATATTTAAAGGGAAATGCATATTGCTGGGTATACATTCATGACATGACGTATAAATGTGAGAACAATGTTCTGTAATGGCCGAGTATAGCATATTTTATAAATTTAAGACGTGTTACTGTGGTATCCCACAGTATATATAGGCTATAGTCTAGTGAGAGATCGTTGGATTGCAACGCGAGGGTTTCGAGATTCGAGATCGATCCCAGGGCACGCATCTCTGACTTTCGAAGTTATGTGCGGAAATCACTGTGAAGAAACTTGCATGTCTGAAAATACTCCATAATGTTCTCGAAGATATATGGAATCTGCCAGCCCGTATTGGGCCAGTGAACAATGCCTTACTCTTCTCGCACTAAGAAGACTCCCGTACTCGGCAGAGAGATAGTGTATATACATGATATCCGAACGAATATTATAAAAGGGAATAGCTACTTTCGGCATTTGTTCACTAAAAATCTGTTTACAAATAATTGTCGGCCTCGATGACGTAGTGGTTAGTGTAAACGACTGCCACGCCTGAGGTCGCGGGTTCGATTCCCGCACAATACGAATATTAGTGTGCATGAACATGGATGTTTGTCTTGGTCTGGGTGTTTTTTATGTATAATATGGATGTATTTACAAAAAAAAAAGTATATATGTATGTTTATCCATTGTCTATAGTACCCATAGTACAAGCTCTGCTTAGTTTGGGCTAGATAGTGTTGTGTGTATGTGGTAGAATATTATTATTATGTTTCTCTTATCACAGGTACTTTCTAACATATTATATTAGAAAATACCTGGCCCTTTGGGAGGCTTACACAGAGACATGGGTCCAACGTGAAGAGGCCCTTCGAGAGTTTTAATCAAAGGTGTTATGGAACACCTACAGCGGCACTAGCCGCAGCAGGCGTAGGACTATTGCTACGTATGGATTCTAATATATGGGCTATAGGTATGGGTGTTTGGTAGACCGGTATATTGCTAACTATGGATGAAAAACGGCGTCTGCCCTGAATACTCTAATAGCATCAATGCAATGGGCAGACGGTGACTCGCCAACTCACTAGATGGGCCCCCTGATAAGCCACTATAGGCATACAAGCCAGCAGCAGAGGGCAACACCGGTGCAAGTGGCTAGGGGTGTCGAGCGGTGCGGCGCCGGTTTCACCATCACGGGTCTCGTGACAACGGAGACCCAGAGCGGGTTTCTCCGTAGTTATGCCCTTGAAAATGACACTTCCACCCCCAAGCATATAGCTCTAGCGGCCTCCCTCTGGCCAGCCGACCAAGGCAAGCCAGAGTTGAGAGTCCTGCGGGCGCTTTTGAAGTTCCACCCCGGCCAACCAGTAACGGCAAGCCGGGAACGAGGCCCTAACCAACTCTCTGAGGCATTCAGGACCGCAGTGTCGCCACTCACATTCAGCCCGCCACAAGCTGCCCTGCGGTTTGTGCGCTTTAATTTAACCTGGTGATACATTTTTTGTTTATATTACAAGGCGAAGGTGATAGTTTTAAAGCTAGTATACTGTGCCCTCCGATATCGCGTTAGTCTCATGATGAGATAACGACTGTCCCAGAGGGGTTTATTATTATTATTATTAATTATAATTAATTAATTAAAAATATTAAACAATACCTCGTTGCAGGAAATATTTCGGTAAAAAGGACGTATAAATAAATATTTAAACTGACAGCAATCATAGGCACCGCCATTTTTCTTCTTTTGCGCTCCATTCTGGGTTACCATATAAATACCGTATACTGTATGGCACCAGCAATTTATAATAGATTACCAAATGAATTTAAAAACTTAGACATTAATTTATTTAAAAAACAAGTACATAAGTTTTTGGCGAACAAATGTTATTATAAAATTAATGATTTTATGGAAGGCATTTAAATATTTATTTTATTTTAATTATAATTTTATTTTGACATCATATTATCTTGATTTATATACCTACTTGACTTAACTATGTAATTATATTGACTACCTACTTATATTATGACCAATTACAATATTATATATTATAATATAATTATGATGTAAATTAACTATTGAGACATTGCCATTATTTTATAAATTATCTCAATTATTTTCTAATTTGATATTATGCATGCCGAATAGGTAGAATAAAGAGAACTGTAATAATTAAGCAAATTTTGTATAACATCTATATATACCTTTATTCAGCAAATAAATAAAAAAAAAAAAAAAAAAAAAAACCTGCATTTTTAATAAGTAACTTATTTTTCTTAACATGTTCTTCTTTATTACGTAAATAAGGTATCGTTTTATAATAAGTATAGATATTATTCAATCAATAAAATGCTCATTTTTAGTCAATTATAAGTGACAATACTGCAATATTATGTATATCAAGAAAATACAATTTTTAACAACATGCTGCAGCTTTTTTATCATATTTAGTTTGTTTTGGGTATAAGATATTAAAAAAGCAATGTATTTATTACTATAATTAATGTCCACGCCAAGCCAAGGCACCCTAACAAACTGAGCAATTCCTTTTGAATGTGAGTTTGTTTAATTGTTTGTTGGTTACGATTTAACGCCTTAACTACCCCACCGATTATTATGTAATATCGCATAGATGTTGTCAGTGGAAAAGAAATGGACATGGGGTACCTTTCATCCAGAAAAGAGTTCTGTTAATAACCTCTGAGTCTTCTTCGAAGTGGTTAATGAAAACACTATGTAGGTCTGTGTGTCTGTCTGTTTGTGACCGGCATAAATCCGGAACCACTTGACCGATTGATTTATTAACTTGGTGTGCAAACACCTTGGGGTCATACCTCGGTAGAGTTTGAATATGGGCCCTGTGGGTCAAAAGACACCAGAGATATATAGGGGTCATTTATTTTTATTATTTTTACATTTAAGACGAAGAGGTTGAATCCTGGGTTTTTACACCCATCTCGTTAATCTAACCTAATCTTTACTAACGCGAGCGAAGCCTAGCAAAATATAGTTATATATAAAACAAATGAAGCATAGCACCAAACAATCGTTGTATATAGAGAGCCAGTGCATCGTACTTTTTAAATTATCGTTTAGGTAGTTTCACGTGTGAATGCGTGAGTTTACGCTTAGCTTAAAATGCTACTAGCCTGTCCGTTCTACAAACCAACCACACTGTGTTCAGCAATTATATCCAGACAATTTATAATCCAGAGTTGATATTATCACACCCGTATCTAAAACCAATAAAACAAAATACTTCAAATCAACATTTTCCACTCTCAGCTCTTGAAATCCCGTCCACGTTCCACCGCGTCTACCATTTTACCACTTTTACTGCTATTTACCACAGGCAACACTGTAGACGTTACCGCAGCAGTAAACAGTGTAATAAAACCTCAAGGGACCTATCGCGACACGATCAGCGACTCATGAATAAATTTACGACAGTTTTTGAGTACACAGCCTGATAGTATTTAGCGCGGGGAAATTTTAATGCGATGTTTTATAGCTGCGGTAGATTTATTCTGTAGTTTGTTGGTTAGAATTGGTAATTTAAGTTTGCTTTATTCTTACACTGTTTTATGTGTCTTGGAGATTATTCTCAAAGGAATCAAGCTTTTTTTTATATAGAAAGTAGCCTGTGTTGCTCTAGCTCATAAAATATTTTCTCGTAAAATTCGTGAAGATCGTCTTTGCAGCAGTGCGTGTATGTGTGTGTATTGTCTATAAAAAGTATTGAAATCAAACACTTTATACGGATTTTATCGCATTGTTTATTTTACTTAAACACTGGTATTACATAATTTTGAAAACTCTAACACTACTATTATTGAAATTTTACTACTATTTAAGCTATATATTTTCTAATTAAAACAATTTATTTTTGAGTTTACACTTTGCCCCGACGTTTCGGTTGCTTTACAGCAACCATGTTCACTGGGAGACTAAGATGGTAGTTGTCCCAACGTTCTGAAGTGTAGCTAGTTATTTCAAAAGTACTTTTAGACTTATAATTACAGTAATGATTGTATACCTATACTAGTTTATGCTGAAGGCTTCATGGCGTCGAAAAGCATATCAGGATAAGCATTGCATAAACCGGGAGACGGTCTATCAGAGAACCAGGTTAAATCTGAAACCGTAAAACGGTTTTCGCGTCATTGAATCATCATCTTCACAACTTTCATATTTATCATAAACTAGTGTTTCTCGTGTTAAAACTTTAACAATAATAATTATTATTGAAAATTTATACATAATTATTTCTATTAGAAAGCTGAAAAGTTTGTTTGTTTGTTTGGTTGAACGCGCTAATCGTCCAAATTGAAAAACTATTTTAGTGTTGGATAGCTCATTTACTGAGAAAGGCTATAGCCTATATAACATTACGCTACGACCAATAGGAGCGGAGCATTAATGAAAAATGTTGTAAAACGGGACAAATTATCTTGTGTAAAGCAGACGAAGTTGTATGGGTCAGCTAGTAAATATAAGAAGAAAAAGGAAGCGGTTGAATAGGGGTGGCCCAAGACCGGTCTGTGTGGAATACCTAGGAGGCCTATGTCCAGCAGTAAACGTATTTCAGCTGAGATGATGTTATACATATAAATCTACTAATAATAATGTCCTCCAGACCGATTTTCGGTCACGGCGGCCAATCTTAACGGAGACTGGCCATCTGCGCAGGAGATATTATAGTGCACAAGTATGTGCGCAAACACAAGTGCACTCTCTGTTTCTTTACCCTCATGATCGGATGGGACGGATAATCCGACACGATCTGAGAGAGATCAGGCGCAGGACCAACGGCGTTACGTGCTTTCCGAGGCACAGGGGTGTCTCTAACACCGCCAACTTCCTAACTCCGGGCTCGTATTGAGATTTCTTAACAGAAAAACCCAATAACTTTATGTTGGCCCGACCCGGGTTTCGAACCCGAGATCTTATGCACAGCAATCGCATTTACTTCCGATGCGCCACAGAGGCTAAATCTATCTACATTATTCCAACAATTAAAAATAACCTTTTTCCATTTCTTTATTGTTAACAATAAAGCTCGAATATCTTCAAAACAAGACACAAAACGGTAATCGGTTCGCAAATAGATGGGATATGGTACTGAACTGTATTGTGTTCAACTATTTGTACATAGCTATAAATATACATGTAGTGTCTTTGGCTATAATACAAGTAATATATGATATTTTGGCGGCCTTGATGGCATAGTGGTTAGTGTAACCGATTGCCACGCCTGAAATCGCGGGTTCGATTCGCGCACAAGTCAAACATGCACACAATGCATGAACATGGATGTTAGTCTTGGTCTGGGTGGCTCTATGTGATTATATTTTTTTCTGAAAAAAAGTACATATATACCTATGTATGTTTATCCATAGTCTAGTACCCATAATACAAGCTCTACTTATTTTGGGCTAGATGGTACTGTGTGTATGTGGTAGAATATTATTATTATTATTACCCATGCTAATATTATAAAGCTGAAGAATTTGTTTGTTTGATTGTTTGTTAAGTTGAACACGCTAATCTCAGGTACTACTACTCCGCATTGAAAAATTCTTTCAGTGTTGGATAGCCCATTTATCGAGGAAGGCAATAGGCTATATAACACGCTACGACTAATAGGAGCAGAGCATATATGAAAAATGTTGCAAAATCGGGAAAATTCTTTTATGTGAAGCAGACGAAGGTGCGCGGCTCAACTAATATAAGATAAAGGATATGTCCCCCTGAAGTGCTAGACTATTCAACTACAAAACAATTCTGCAGATTGGACAACAAAACCGCGGTTTCAATACGAGCAAGCGATAACAATGTCCTGACTACCTAAGCACACACTACAGCATAAGGGTCGTACTCCGCGTCAAGCAAAGTATTGTGTATTCCTGAAAAGAAATTCTCAATATCAGCACGAGCTTATATTTATTTAATTGAAATATTTACCCTATTGAAATTAAACACTGTTATTACATAATTTTGATGATTTTCTCCCCGTGAACATGGCTGCTGTAAAGCAACCGAAACGTCGGGGCAAAGTGTAAACTTAAATACAAATAGTTTTAATTAGAAGAAAATATATAGCTTAAATAGTAGTAAAATTCAATAATAGTAGTGTTAGAGTTTTCAAAATTATGTAATAACAGTGTTTAAAGTAAAATAAACAACGCGATAAAATCCGTATAAAGTGTTTAATTTCAATGTATAACGTTCGCGTAAACATAAGACAATATTATATTTACCCTAATTATCTATACTTAGTTTGGGCTAGATGGTGTTGTGTGTATGTGTAGTAGAATAAATATATACATTCCTGCCATCTAAACTGAAGTTAATTTATGCCTTTACGATAGTACTCCAGGGATATAGATTCGACAAACTGTGTGAAAGCATTTTGTACTGCCTCTTGGAAAGAAATTTTTGTATCACGTAGAAAATTATCCAAATCACGAAAAAACATCTAACTACAGTTCCTTTAGAGTTACAACGGTTTCTCATGCAGTGTGAGGTCTTGCGTTATCATGGAGCAATAATGGTGAAGATCGATTCACGATTTGTTTTACTGCCAGTCTCGCCATCATTGTTCGAAGTTCCGCACAGTAAACATCTGCTGTTATTGCTTGATCAGACCTGAGAGAGCTATAGCTTTCTATATAAAGTCGAAGTTTCCATTACAAAAGCGTTTAAACCAAAAACGCACTCCTCTCCAAACGCAGCGTTGATGTTGCGAGCCGTTTCAGCCGCGT
The DNA here is from genome assembly GCA_963675205.1 of Catocala nupta. NCBI lineage: Eukaryota > Metazoa > Arthropoda > Insecta > Lepidoptera > Erebidae > Catocala > Catocala nupta. The sequence goes on along the minus strand of OY776102.1, from coordinate 18,885,799 downwards.
TAGTTCCGGAAAATTACTCGGATTTTCGAAGTATCCATCTTCCACGTCTAAGCTGAATAAAAAAAGCAATTGAAAGTCGAAAATCGAATGCTGTACATTTTTTAAAAGAAGAATCTTATTGGTATCGATTGAAAAAGTTTTTCTCAAAAATCTCACACCATGAAGGGTTTCTGTCAATTCAAAGTATATATTACTATATAACGGCAATTTCATACTTTAACCCCTATTATTAGTTAGGATACATTTTACATTTATAATATTAGCATATAATTATCTTATAAAGTAATTTAGTATGAATTCCTTGTAGGCGCAGCGGTTTTGGCCTTGGGTTTGAATCCCAAGTCAGGTTTAGTAGATAAGTGGTAGATTTCCTTACTAAAGATATCATAACCAGTACAGCGCTTCGATCAAATTTCCATCTCTTTCAGGTTATACCATCAAATGCTATTTTAATTTCAAGATAAGTTATTCATTTTGGCGTTTAGTCATGTGCATCATTATGCTTTAATATTTAAATAAACACAGCTATGACATATTACAACCTACCCTCAACATATCTTTAATTACGCGTCACAAAACCAGGTTCCCGTTTTCCGCCTCCAGTCACAAAGTAATTGAAATAGAATATCCCAAAACCTTAACAGTATGTTCATTCATATACATATACTATTCATTTGAAATAAGACCTTGTGCCTATGAAACTAGAGTTGGTATTTGTGCACGCAAAGATTGATTGCCGAGCAATATTATCATACAATTGTAGATACAGTGAATTCATTCGCCCTCGAGTCGTTAAGGTCTAGAAGTTCTGGAGCTCTGAAAGCTTAACGCTTGCTGTTTTGCGTTGCGAGTTATGTAAAGGAGAAAATGTAACCTATCTTTTGGTTCTTGATCAATCAGAGGTAAATATTTAAGTTAGACAGACTTTATGTACCTATAATCAAAACATTGAATGGTAGTTAATGTTTATTGGCATTAAGTCCACCATTGTAAAGAGGAAATATTTGATTTTTTGTTTGTTTGTTTATACGGATTCACGTCAGAAACATACCAGCCAATTTTTTTAAAAATCTTTCTCCTCTCTCGCTCTTCCTAGCTATGTATCCCACATGGTGGTGGGGTCAGCTTTCCTTATTATTCTCCTTTACTTCGCTCTGTCTTCGACATCATCGTCAGTAACATTGCATTCCCTCTTGTCCTTTAGCACTACATCTTGCCACCTTGTCTTGAGTCCACCTCTCGGTTTCCGCTGGAGAAAATTCTTTCACCATTAGAAATTTATATAATCACCGAGAAACATAGGCTACATTTTATTAAAAAAGTACTGTTACATAACCTAACCTACTTTTACGCGAGCAAAGCCGCGGGCAAAAGTTAGTATTTTTACGTAACCCCGTGATGTTCCATTGCCGTGTGAAGGCCCAAGATAAGAGAAGAAGACAACCAAACCACTTCCTTCCCTCATACGTGGCAAATCAGCACTCGGTCTGCTTGATATTAAACAGTTCCTGTAATCTATGTGCACTTACAACACCATTATATTACAATAATAATAATATCCTATCACATACGCACAAAACCATCTAGCCCAAACTAATCAGAGATACTATGGGTACTATTATATATAGAAACACCCAAACCAAGACAAACATCCATATGCACATAAATGTTTGACTTGCAGTCATCAAACCCGTGACCTTAGGCGTGGCAGTCGGTTACACTAACCACTACGCCCTCGAGGTCATCTAAATATATTCAACATTGGCACCAAACAACAGCTTCCGCGTTATAAAAAAATTGAAGGCGATGCGACGATAGAAAGCGGGTAGGAGGAAGAAAGCACGTTGCACGCCTAATGGTAACCTGTTACGACAGCTCAGCCTGAAACGACATACTGCGATTTATACCTCACTTGTATACCTTCACTATAACGTGGGACCTTAACACAGCTAGCGAAATGTAGGTCTAATACACCTCACCAACCCCCTCAGCGATGTTAGTGATGTAATCAGCTCCTCATTTATCACGAGGGATTCCTGATAAGTACAATTAGAAGAGATTCTAACAAAGTTAATTCACGTAATTATTTGAGACAAGATTCATTTAATTCTTGCTAAGCGTTAATTAATGTTGTCTCTAATTGGAGGAAATTAATTTTATTATGAATATCGAAGAAATTCTACTCGGGTGACAACGTAAAATATTATCTTCGTTTGTTTATATAAGTACTTACATTGTATTTTATTCAATTGAATAGAAAACTTGCCATGGTTCTCTTCCTCTAGTTTTGCCATGTCGTGTCTCTAAGATCCAGTCCCTATTGAAAATTCCCAAAGCATTTAATTGACTCGTGATATTTTCATTTATAAATTTTCATCTCGTGAGTAAATTTCTCACTAAACTGGCCAAACAAAATATCTCTGTTGTTATGTATAAGCGACGGAATAGTTAATTTTGTTGTTATGTTCAATTTTTATTCTCCACAAAAATATTTATTTCACCTATATACAATGAACCTAAAAGTTTTTGTTTTACCCTCATTACTGTTTTATATGTAAAATTACAATAATATGTAGAATGTAAAATATCATGACATATTAATTGTAAATGTTTAGAATTAGTAGGTAAGTTTTATTGAACAAAGTTTACAGGCGCAACAATTTACAATTACTTGACGGTATTTTTTTTACATATTTGTATGTTTTATTTAACAACGCATGTAGGACAATTTGACAATTAAGTCACTTATTGACAAAATTGTCGGATTGTAAATTTTATTGAATAGGGCCTAGAAGTGCAAGATCTATGAATTTTCATAAGAGCTGTTTTAAGCGTTGTAATTTATAAGCTACCAGAGAATCTGGGGACCATTCGTTTATTGGCCTCGATGGCGTAGTGGTTAGTGTCACCGACTGCTACGCCTGAGGTCGCGTGTTCGATTCCCGCACAAGTCAAACATTTGTGTGCATGAACATGGATGTTTATCTTGGTGTGGATGTTTCTATGTATAATATGTATGCATTTACAAAAAAGAAATGTATGTAAGTATCTATGTTTATCCACTTTCTAGTACCCATAATACAAGCTCTGCTTAGTTTGGACTAGATGGTGTTGTGTGTATGTAGTAGAATATTTATTTATTTATTGCAAGCATTTTAGAAGTACAAATCACACATTCACATCAAATGATGTTTAAACTATATTATACATTACTTTTATTTTTTATTATTATACATACTATATTGTATAAAACCTATAATTGCATAGACAATACTTGTAAGTCAAAAAATAATAATTCAAATTAGTCATGGATAAGAACGCTCAATTTATTCGCCACTCATGGGTATAGATTTACGGCAATAGCTTATTAGCAACGCAATTAAGGAATAATATAATTACTCCTTAATTGAGTTGCTGATATTTCAAAAAAGGAATAGCTGCATCACCAACGCTATGAACCCTAATCAGTGGTACATAATGATAATACTGTACCCCTCTCCCTAAGGAACTCCAGAAAGTCTTGTCATCATTACTCACACCCAAGTTACGTCAGTTATATCTTCAAGATATGAAAATAATACATATAGATACATGATAATATGATATGATACATAAGAAAAGACGCAATGATATACATAAAACAAGTAGATAATAATTTGTTAATTTCCATTACTAGGGCACGCAAAGTGAAGACTGGAAAACGTCTCAATGGTAACATTTTCTTTTTATTTTATACTACTAAAGTGGCAAACAAGTATACGGCCCATCTGATTATAAATAGTCACCATAGCCTATGGACACCTGCAATAGCAGAGGATGCCTCTGGTATTGCAGGTGTCCATAGGCATGCGCGTTGCCGACCTTGTAAAAACCTTTTAACGCCCTTTTTAAAGAACCCCATACTGTAGTATTGTGGGAATACATTTTCTATTGGTCTCAAAACGAAATCATTTACTCAAAATGCTTTGCAAAATATTTAAAGCATTTGCTCGAATCATAGCTATTTCTTTTACCATATCTATTGGGCTACTTATTAGTTCAAATTGTTAACACCTAAGCGGACAAAGTAACATCTATGCAAATAAGAACAAAAGTCTGAGCGCAGATTTTTGACGTCTATTACTATAGAAGTAAAATATCTTGTTTAAAATATCATCTAGGTTCCACATAAAAAGATGCTTGATAGCATTTATTAGCTTCCATTATTATTTTGCTTAGATATTTCGGCAGATACCTACATGCCAGTAACAACATGTCATTGTCTATAAGCATTTCGACGAAAATTTCAGCATAAAACAGATTCTTAAACAATCACAGCCGCAGGCAAAAACCACGTTATAAAGGAAACTAAACATAATACACGAACTCACAGACTATTACCCATCCTATCAAAGAAAACTCACAATATTCATTGTCTATTCATAAAAACAACAGGCAAGCTTGGCAATGTTATTCGTATAACGAGGACGGGCTACACCCACATCAAAAACGCTGACAACTGACAATCCAACAAAATAATAGTCTGTCACAATTCTTATTATGTATCGCTATAACGAGATGTCCGGCGCCTGACAGAAAGGTCATAGCAACGTTTCCTTTTTTGACAACTTCTGTGTAACTTAGTCTGTATGTATTTCTTTGGTTCCGTGTAGAAATTGTGTTAATGAGACAATATTACTAAAGCTATACCGTTTGCCTGTTTGCCGTACCTTTAAAAGTTTAAGGGTGATTTATAATTTACAGTTTAAAACAGTAAATTAACATGAATTCTAATGTTTCTTCAATTTTATCAAGTAACAGTTTATAATGTATTTGAACATAATCTTATACAAAACATAAGCAGTAAGAAAATACAAATTAGAGAAAGAAAACATTAATACAACATCAACTTATTCAATACTGATAGTATAAATACATTATAATTTGTTACTTGATAAAATTAAAGGGATACTTTAAAACCTTTACAGGTAGGCAGCAAAATTTTCAAAAATCTAACTAATTGTGGTGGAAGGATATTAAAACCAATAGCAAATACAAAACTTAAGATATTATTTTATTTTTATTTTAAATTTTACGAAAATAAACAATTTTACATTACAAAATATAAGAATATTCGTACTTATAAATGATCTTATAAAAAGTACAATCAACCACATTTTTCACAATTTACAAAAAAACTATATTATTCATTAGGCACTAGTGGCACAAATAAAAGTATTGCAACAATATTATTTAAAGGAGGAAGAGATTCACAACAATACTTAGATAGAGTTAACTATAGTTATTACAATAGAATTTAAAAATAAAAATATACTTAAGGCAAGTATGGCACACAAAGAAAAGTTGTTTATTTATAAAAACAACAGACAGTCACTGTCGCTAGGTGAGGTGTAGTTAAGAAGGCTTTTGTGCTGAATCACCATCTTCATGCTCAAGCATTTCTACAGCTTCTTTTTTAAATCGACCAGCAGTCTGTGCGAATATATCAAGGTCTGTGAAGTGGTTATTATAATTAACAACTAGCTGACGCAGTGCTGCGCGTATACCAGCGTTAGTTCTGCAAGTTCCAACTGCAAATAATGTCCTCACCTCACGACAATATACTGTTCTAGGAACTATACAACACAGTTTGTTAACAATTTCAGTGCAATCGACCTTACCCTGACATATTCCATAAAGCATTGCGGCTTCTAATTGACTACGTCTGGATTTTAGTGAGAGCAATTTGTATCTACTAAGTTAAGAAATGATTTTAAAGTTCGTACATAAAATATGATATTTTTTAAAACTATGTACTGTGTACATATAAACACCTATACAGTCATAATATTCAAGTTTCCAACAAGAATTTTAGAGGCATACGCCATAGTAATACAAATTTAATAATTCAATCTGGCCAAATATGAGAACCGAGGTGTGTTTTACGGAATTCTTTGTAAACGAATCCAACTCGCATTTAGCCGTTTTTTTCGGCTTAGTAGTCGTTTCGCACGAATTTGTTCGCACAAATCGTGCGACAAAACGCTATTATAAAAAAATATTTTTTTTTTGTCGTTTCGCATACATGTAATATATTTTCGTGCGAATCGTTCCTGTCTGAAAACACAGTTGTCGTTTCGCACGTTTTGTATTTTAATGAGAAAATATCAAAATACAGTCGTGCACACACTACTTTCAAGTGCATATAAGTAATATTTATGTTCTCTCAATAAAAGCTCAGTTTTATAAAAGTAATATGTATATTTATTTTGCGCACTGTTTGGTAGAAATGTTGTTTTAAAAATATATTTTTTGATTTATTGGTATACCTTGTTTTATTTTAAACTATCACCTTCGTGCGCGAATGTACAATACTTCTACTTTTATTAGCATAAAAAGAAAACGTGCGAATGGACACCTGCATTTTCAGATGGGAACCATTCCCACGAAAATATATTCCATGTGTGCGAAACGACAATAAAAAAATATTATTTTAAAAAACTGTCTTTTCGTACGATATGTGCGAACAAATTCGTGCGAAACGACTACTAAGTCGTTTTTTCGTAATGCTTGATGACGGTTATAATTTGAAAAAAGAAATGACATAACACCAAGTTCGTGTTTCCTCTAAGAACTGATTGGGTGCTGGTTTATTTCTTGTATAGCAGAATAAAAAGCAATATTTCGTTACTTATAATTAATTAATACTTTTAGTTTTTTTAAGTAGGTAGTTTTTATACTATTCATGAATACTTGGGCAGTACCTATGAAAAACAATAATTATAGGCACATAGCAGGATAGTATTGATAGTGTAATAAGTTAGAATAGGATATTAATTTAAATCTAGAATTCAAGACTTTTTAATATATTATTAATATTCGCATGCTAGTAAAGGTGAAATGTGCCGTAGACAATTTATTTACTACAACATCTTTATAACCATATTTCTTGTGAATAAATTATTATTTCTTTTTTAAGTTTACTATACTAATATTATAACCATAAATTTAAAATTTAAAAAATCCCCGGCACATATTTAATTTGATACCCATATTGAGGGAGAGGTGAAAAAAAAAATGTAATCGGCCGTTTTGTGGCGGCGGCCATCTTGGTCCAATTTTCATCAAACATAACTAACAACAATCCCGACTAATTCACCTTTCAAACAAAAAAAAACAAAATTAAAATCGGTTCATCCGTTTGGGAGCTATGATGCCACAGACAGACACACACACATACACACACACACACACGCACAGACACGTCAAACTTATAACACCCCGTCGTTTTTGCGTCGGGGGTTAAAAATAGAATTGGATGATTCATATGTAGTACATAATGTATAGCTAAAGGTCATATAGTACCAGGTTCGATTTCCGGGCCAGACAAAGTGTTATAGAGAATTTATGCGGGACCTAAAACCATATTTGGTTAAGTGTAGGTGATACATCTCTGCCTAACCTTTCAGGGTTATGAATTCTAGTATTGGTATCATAAATATCACAAATTATATTTCTGTGAATTGAAAAATGTCATGACTAATTGCCTTTCAGTTCTGTTCAAAATAAAAAATTTGAACATACTAGCGGACCCGACAGACGTTGTCCTGTACACACGAAAAAAAAACCAAATCTAAACCATTCTCGAATCCACTTGAAAACACACAAAAAATTTCATCAAAGTCGGTCCAGCCGTTTAGGATGTAAACGGCTGGACCAACTTTGATGAAAATTTAATTACAAACACACGCACAGAAGATTTATATAAAGATAAAGATTATTCATTACGATAATTGGCCTTCAGATAAAAAGTTTATAACAGTGAATCATCACTGTTATAAACTTTTTATCTTTTTATATTGATTAGGCATTGCATTCGATTGCATTCGGATTGTTGTGGGTTCGAATCCCATACGGGACAAATATTTGTGTGATCCATAAATGGTTGTGCCGAGTCTGGGTGTTCTTTGTGTCTGTTGTTTGAATGTTTATTAAGTCTCCCGCGATACAAAAATTATTCCTAGTACGGAAACTGTATTTTTAAAAGGAGAGGAATAAAATTGTTGTTTACAATTATACACAGCGCTATACCTACTTTCCGTTGATAGACTTGCCGGTTAAGTGGAACAACTTTTGTCAATTGTAGAGATTTATTCGAATACGATTCGAATGAATCTGTACATATGGCCATTAAATTCATAATTGCTTTTAAAACCATAACTACTGGATGTGTGCCAGTTATAACAGATACGAACATATCGTCGTCGGTGCATAGGATTAAATCGTCGGTTTAACCATTAATCTACTTCCTTATACTATAAATTTTATATTACGATTGTTTTTTATTTCTTAATATGTTGCTCTTAATGTGTTTTATGTTTCTGTAATTGTTTATTCTAGTATTGTATGAGGTTATACTGAGCGTTAAATACTTAGGTACATATAATACACTAGCTAACCCGCGCAACTTCGTCTGCTTCATATAAGATAAGCGAATTTACCCTGTTTTTGCAACATTTTTCATTACTGCTCCACTCCAATTGGCCGTAGCGTAATGTTATATAGACTATAGCCTTCCTCGATAAATGGGCTATCCAGCAGTAAAATAATTTTCCAATTCGAACCAGTAGTTCCTGAGATTAGCGCGTTCAATCAAACAAATAAACTCTTCAGCTTCATAATATTAGTATAGATGACTGCATGGATGTCGCAGTGGTTTAAGTGGTCACCTTGCTGCCACGCCGAGTGTTGTGGGTTCGGTTCCCACACGGGACAAAAATTTGTGTGATCCACAAATAGATGTACCGAGTCTGGGCGTTCTTTGTGTCCGTTGTTTGAATGTTTGTAAAGTCTCCCGTGACACAGAAATAACTCACAAAGCGGGAGTTGTCTTTAAAAATAAAATACATAGCTTCACGCCTCAGCTCCTCAAAGAATAGGCAGAGGCATTTTACAACAAGGTTTTGCCAGCGATAATGTTAATTCTCACGTCATAACGGTAATTGTGATACTTCTGGAGTCCTTGATGATGTCCAACACTTACCGATGGATTGTGTCAAATACCAGCGCCAAAGGAACTCGTGGATGTTCAAATATAATCTTAACTTGTACGATGTAGGACTTTTCATTAATATTCTAAGTGATCCTACTTCAAATGCGGCGTTAGACCTATTTGAGATATATGTACAACGACGACTTCCTCTGTCTCTTATCATTACATAGTAAGTAAGTATCTTAGAATAAGCCACGATGCGGCTTACATATTATTCTGTAATAGAAGCCTCTACTTCTTTCTTTCTTTCTTTTCGTGTGGTTAGTGGCCAACCTGTTGTCAAGAATTGTTCAAGCCGCCCGTAGGCCTCTGACATGGCTTCACGACTGCTGTCAATTTGACAACAACCGGGACCGACTTTTTACGTGCCCTCCGAAGCATGGAGACGTTTAGATAAAATACCACTAAGCGTTCACCCATCTATAGACTGACCGCACCCAACGTTGCTTAACCTCGCTAATCGTTTACCGATCAGTGAGTGCAACTGGCTATGAGCGCCTCTAAATAAATAAAGATAAAAAAAAACAATACGTCATAAAGACACTGACATACTATCGTAGCGGGCAAAGTTTAAGACTCCATGCTGATGCTGTGTTTGTAACAAGTACAGCCGACGCATACACGGCCGTTGCGTCATCGAGGTAGTATACATATGTGCCACTTACAGGTATATAGTCAATTAGCTTATGCGCGCCTCCGCTGCGAGGTACCTACATCAATAAAGTCGTAACGTAGCCTATGTTTTTCCCCAAGATTTAAACTATATCTGTACTAAATTTCATCTAAATCGGTTAAGTGGTTTAGAGGTTACAGACATACAGACAGAGTTACTTTCGAATTTATAACATTATTATAGTAAGGATACATAAAAAATTTGAATATAAGATATTTTTATCACTTTCATTAAAGGACCCTATAATTGTACCATTAACGTTTGTTTCAAGTTTCATTCGAAATACAAATTCAAATACCGACGTTTCGAATTGGAGAATCCAAAATATCGGGTTAATTGACAACCCGAGAAATAATTAACTGTCATGTGTCGAACAAACGCCATGTTCTATTACGTATCGTATTATTATTTCAAGGTATCACCTTCACAAGATTCCTCTAGCGCCTATCGCTTTTGTCATAGCAATGTACTGTCGTATGTTTACATCTTCGTAATACCTTATTATAGGTCCTTTACCCAAGAAAAATCCATTCGTAGCCGATAAACAATCAGTTTTAAGCGTTAAGGTTATCTTATCTTATCTTATCTTGTGTGGGGGCCAGTCAGTACAGACCGGCGACACTTCAACCCAGTGGGATCTTTTGTGCCGATTTCCCCAATAACGATAGCCATTGATGTTCATGGCAGCCGGAATCGACGGCTTAACGTGCTCTCCGAGGCACGGAGCAGGTGATAATTGTCAATCAATACGCACATAATTTCGAAAAGTCATATAACTTCCGAAAGTCAGAGATGCGTGACGTGGGTTCAAACCCGAGACCTTCTGCATTGCAGTCTGTTGGTCTCCCCACTGAGCTATCGCTGCGCAAGCGTTAAGATTAATAAAATAAGGTTTAAAGTGGCGCGCACTTGGTGGCTCGTATCCGAACCGCTAACAAATACACGATACAAATGTAGAGGCTCGTATGCGAGCATCTGTTTAAAATACAATTTGCTGTATTTCAATCAAATTACTTTACATATCGCACTATTAATAAAACAGCGACTTAACTCGAAATTTGGAAGTAAGGCAATTTGAACTCTATTTGTGTGACTATAAATTCAAATATTATACTCATGTCAAGTAAATGCAACAGAGTTTAAATTTGCTTAATCCAAAATACTCAGAGAAGTATATTGAAGTATACTCAGAGACAGCCAAGTGGACTGTTGGACTACCACACAGAGATCTCTAGTTCGATCCCAAGAGACGCATCTCTGACTTTTTGAAGTTAAATGAATGTCTGAGGGTTCTCCATAATATTCATGAAGATATGTGTATGAAGTCTGCAAACTCGTACAGAGCCAGCGTGATAGACACTTTTTTTACCTGGAGGAATGCGTTGATTCATACCTCCTCATACCAATCACTTTCACATGCAATCGGGACCCCGCCGAGGTTTCGCCCACCGTATGAAATGGCAGGCTACTACACGAGAAGTCCTTCACTTTGGTCACTCCTAATTTTAATCCTACTGTCTCCTTGAGGGTGGACGGACACATGACACAGAGGCGCGCGTGGGAACACGCACGCCGCCTCTCGGACCTGGTGCTGATCGGATGGCGGGCACGCCCACGAAGCCCACCACCACAATCTCGGAATCCGGAATCATCGCCCGATCGCCGATCACCGGAATCTCGCATTGAGAAGAGGCCCAGCAGTGTGACAGTTTAATACAGGGCTGATATTACAGGTTAAAAGCACCTTAAACCGGCGAGCGTTTATGAGGAATGTTATGAAAGTGAATGAAGCCAGAGAAGTGTGTCAGGATCGTAGCAAATGGAAATCCGTAGTCTCTGCCTACCCCTCTGGGAAACAGGCGTGAATCTATGTATGTATGTATTATGTACCGATTTTATTGCGGATTATTTCCGTGAAAACACTAATAAATTAGGCTCATCATAGTCAAGTTCGATAGTAGCAGTAGTTTAATAGTTTCAAAACTATATAAAAGTGATGTTTTGCAGAAAACCGCGATAAACTTCGTATGAAGGACTTCAATTTCAATGTATAACATTCGCGTAAACGTCTTTTCTCCCTAGCCTTTATTATTCCCAAGTCACTTGGGGTCGGCTTTTCTAGTCTAACCGGATTTGACTGGATATCAGTTTTTACACGGAGCGGCTGCCACCTGACCTTCGGAACCCGAAGGCTAACGATACCCTAAGGCTAGACCAGTCTCAGGATATTATACTACTGAATTCCCAATAACGACTGCCATAGATGTTCATGGCAGCCGGGACCAACGGCTTAACGTGCTCTCCGAGGCACGGAGCAGGCGATAATTGTCAATCAATACGCACATAATTTCGAAAAGTCATCTAACTTCCGAAAGTTAGAGGTGCGCGACGTGGGTTCGAACCCGAGACCCTCTGCATTGCAGTCTGTTGGTCTCCCCACTGAGCTATCGCTGCCTATATTCGCGTAAACGTAAGACAATACATATTATGTAAATTTACTGTTATCGTTTTGGTGAGTTATTATCAGGATTTTCTCCATTAAAGTACGTGTTACTTTGTTCTTGTTTTAACAATAATTATTATTCGACAAAACGTATGTTATTTTATTAACCGACTTCGAAGAAAAATATTATTTGGTTGCGGTATAAACGTTTGCGTCTATAAGTAAAATTAGAATTATGTTATATTTTTAATTATTTTGTGCTATATTTTGCCCGCAGCCTCGCTCGCGTAAATGTAGGATAGGTTAGGTTAAATTACTAATAGTATTTTTTTCTGGATGAAAGGTAAAGGAATGTGAATTTGTTTATTTGTTACGTTTCACATCTTAACTACTCGATCTACCGTCATGAAATTTCGCATAAACATTGTCAGGGGAACAAAAAAGGATATAGGGTACCTTTCATCCAGAAAAAAGAACTTACTAATCTAACTTACATTTACGAGAGCGAAGCAGCGGGCAAAAACTAGTACATAACAATTGAAGAGCGCGGCCATAACTTGCGATCTATTGCACTGAGAATGAGAGAGACCTTTGCGTGGCAGTCTAGTTCGATCCCACGCTTTAATAGTGGAAGAAACCATCGTGAGGAAACCTGCATGTCTAAGAGTTCTGCATAATATGCTTTAAGATATGTGAAGTCTGCCGACTCACACTGGGCCAGCGTGGTTGACTATTGCCTACCACTTTCACACTGAGAGAGGCCTGTGCCAAGCAGCGTAACAGTTTATGTACAGGGCGGATATTATTTAATTACGGTTCATAAGCACGTTCTACAGAACGCAACGTAAACGTAAACGTGCAAGTAAACGTACACGTTTACTTGCTCAAAAGATCCATAAAATACTAGCTTTTGCCCGTGGCTTCGCTCGCGTAAAATTAGGTCAGTTTAGGCTATGTTAGCAAGAGTACCTATGTTTAAAAAAACATTGGCTATGTTACTCGGTGATAATATAGTTTACTAATGGTGTCGCGATTGCATGTGAAAGTGATTCGCGCGGTCCCACCGACCCTGGTTATGTCGAGATACACCGTGGTAGGTTTAGTCGGTATTACCGGGATCGTCGTCCGACATTACCTCTCCGCCACCCCGCGGAAAGGTAAGCGTCAATGCAAACCCCACGAAAAAAGAAGTTTAAAAATTATTTCACCATTAAGGAGAAAAATTTTAAAATCTGTTAAATAGCTTTTGAGTTAAATTATAACAAACAAACAAACGAAGAAAATAAAACCTTTCCTCTTTATAATATCAGTATAGATTTGGTCCAATATTACTACCATACAAGATTATTCACTCGAATATCATCAATGAAACTTTAACCGGACAATAGCTAGGATATAAATCATATCATATACCGAACTCATATTTAGTGTTCGGTCAATAATTTCCCAAGGGTACAGCGAGCCACTATGTCTGTCCTTTGTGTGAGTGACGCTATCGTGCGTTCGGTTTTATCTTATATGGGCTATGGAGGGATGAAGGAATTCTAGTAGTTGATACAAGGATACCTTTTTGTAATATAACGGTTATCTTTCAATGTTTTCGGCCTCGATGGCGTAGTGGTCAGTGTAACCGACTGCCATTCCTGGGGTCACGGGTTCGATTGCCGCACAAGTCAAACATTTGTGTGCATGGATAGGATGTTTATCTTGGTCTGGGTGTTCCTATGTATAATATGTATGTATATATTTACAAAAAAGTAAATATGTATATTTATCCATAGTCTAGTACCCATAGTACGAGCTCTGCTTAGTTTGGGCTAGATGGTGTTGCGTTTATGTGATAGAATATTATTATTATATTACTACTACTGTTGAGCAGCGCTCTAGTGTAAGCACATTTCCTTCAGTCATATTTTGGCTCTCTTGTTACTGAGATTACCGGACCGGTGATCTCGTGACAGTGTTTTTTGTACTTTTCGATGATCGAGAGACGCCTGGTTTGATTAACAGGCTATAAAATGTTATTGAATTTTTGGTATATATACACATAGATACATACATGGACTTGTTCGTCACAGAGATCACACAGAGGACATTATATATTTTTATATATACGAAGTCTACAAATATACTCGACATTGGTGCCAATTCTGTTGTCACAAATTCTCTAATCTTAGCTAAAAATCTCTAAAATTTAGTTTAGTCCTGTCAAACGACATTTCGTATTCTGAAATCGCTAAACGTGATAGGACTAAAATAAATTTTAGAGATTTTTAGCTAAGATTAGAGAATTTTGTGACAACAGAATTGGCACCAGTATCTACCTAACTGGGAAAATGTAGAGTTATACCTCTGCAAATCTTTTTGATTATATACAGGCGTTAGTATGTATAATTGAATGTACATAGTCTCACATCCATTAACCGAAGTAATAAAAAAGGTATATTACATTCACATTTTGTCTGCTGTATATTTAAATCTTACAAAATGAAAGGTGACTATTGCTATTTGACAGGAACAATTCCAGACTGTGCTGCTTTCAAGAACTGAGAATTTCCTGACAGAAGTACCTAATACTACCCAATTTGTAACCTTCTGGCCGGCACAGTAATTATATTCTCAACGACAGCGGCATCGAGTTAACCTAAAGAAAAATTGACAGTAAATGTAATAGCACTTTTTCAGGATTGGTATTAGAACAGAAACTTCACGATTGGTAGAAAACGTTAGTGCAGTTAATGCCATCATTTAACGAGAGAGCCAGACCAACGGAAATACCTCGTTATTGGCACGTAATTATTATTTAACGTGTAGTGGTGATGAGGCTAAGTAAGTAAAACTGGTGAACATTAAATTAAAATTATAGGAAGAAGCCATCTTAGTTTCTCATGTGACTGGCTGTTGAAAAGCAACCGAAACGTCGGAGAACGTATAAACTTAAATCGAAATAGTTTTAATAGCTTAAGCTTAGTTAGTAGTTTAATAGTTCCAAAATTATAAAATTATTGTGTTTTAAAATAACAAAAAGAAAGCCGACTTCAAGTGGACTACAACTTACTTACTTGTTTAGATTAATAAAATGATAACATCTTCAATGTAGTCGAAGTTAACCGAATACGCGTTATAAAGAATAACTCAAAAACTACGGGTCAGTTCTTGATCAAATTACATGAGGCCACAAGGGAAGCACGAGCTTTTAAATAAAAAATAATAATCAAAATCGGTTCACCTAGAAAAAGTTCCGAGGTATGTACCGAGGTTGGAGGAGGTTCTCAATAAGACTGTATTTTTTTATATGTATATATAAAAAAATACAGTCAATTTGAGAACCTTCTCCTTTTTTTGAAGTCGGTTAATAAACAACGAGTTAAATCCATATAAAGTACTTTAATTTCAATGTATAACATTCGCGTAAACGTAAGACAATATTATCTCCTCAGCAACGATAGCTCAGTGGGGAGACCAACAGACTGCAATGCAGAGGGTCTTGGTTTCGAACCCGCGTCGCGCACCTCTGACTTTCGGAAGTTATATGACTTTTCGAAATTATGTGCGTATTAATTGAGAATTATCGCCTGCTCCGTGCCTCGGAGAGCGCGTTAAGCCGTCAATCCCGGCTGCCATGAACATCTATGCCAATCGTTACTGGGAAGTCAGTGCCCTATAATATCCTGATATTGGTCTAGCCTTAGGGTAATGTTAGCCTTCGGGTTGCGGAGGTCAGGTGGCAGCCGCTCCGTGTAAAAACTGATATCTATTCAAATCCGGTTAAACCAGAAAAGCAAGTGACTTGGGAATAATATAATAAAGGCTAGGGAGAAGAAGAACTGCTTCCTTTTATTCTAAATATTCATTTTGTCCGAAGGACGACAGCTATTGATAATCCTATTATCGCAAACGATCATAGGTAACCGCTTACCAAGTATGAATGCTTGCAAGTGTATTGTATAAGCGCTTATGTGATAATGACTGCACGGATGGCGTCGTGGTTTAAGTGGTTACCTCGCCACTACCACCGCCGAGTGTTGTGGGTTCGATCCCTACACGGGGAAAATCTGATCCACAAATGATTGTTCCGAATCTGGGTATATCTTGTGTCCGTTGTTTGAATGTTTGTAAAAACCCTCGCAAAACAGGAGTTATTTTTGGTGCGGTAATTGCCATTAACGAAAAAAGAAGTTATATAATTTAGTAATAACCCTATTTTTACAGTTCGGTGGTCCTTATTTAATATACACAAAATAGCGGACAGACTAGTACATAATTACTAGTCTGTTCGCTATTTTCTGCTTAATACTTTCCAAATCAATCGTAAAAAAGATTGTAATAAAAAATTCACCACACAAACGCACCTCTTAAAAGGCAAAATCCGTAACAGAAAAATCCAAAATGTTCTGTTTTCCTTTGAGTATTTTATTCACCAGTTTTATAGACTTGGCTCGGCCGGAAGGGTCTGAGGCTCGTATTCTATAATTACATCCTAAGGGTCCAGGAAAACAGCCTCTCTTTACATATTCATAGGGGAAATTGACTTCCGTTTTGAAGGAGAAAAATCATTCGACGAAGTCTGTGTTTTCGGCTTTTGTGTTTGTAAACAAGAACTTTGGCTGTATTGATTACTTATACAAGTTTAGCGATTTAATTTAGTAGTACTGATTAGTCTGTACTAATCCAATAAAAATATTAAGGATACAAATTACGTCCAGACTCAGACCAATCATTTGTCCCGTGTTCGACCCTCAGTGCACTGGCAGTAGAAAAGCACTACACCATCTATATGACACGATCCTACGTGGTGTGATAGACCTTTAGCGTTTGCCGGGCATAGCTATAGACTCCGTGATGCTACTGAAAATTTCTCGACAAGTAACCACTTTGGCCGATCCGGAATTTAAATTCTAGACCACATGTACAACAGTCATATATACCGCTGTGCCACGGAGACAGTCATCTGGCTTAAATTACATCAAGTCAAAATCATTTATTCATTTAGGTCACAAAGCAACACTTATGAACGTCAAAATATTTAGGTTAATGAGTTTACTAAGTTACTGAAGCTACACTTAGGTTAGCTGCTAGGTTCAGGCAAAGGGTTGACCTTATAAGAAAAAACCTGCAAGAAGCTCAAGGCCACTCTTTTAAATCGCCAATTAAATATAATTTCAGTATTTTACAACTCGTATCAAAAAGTTGTTGCAGCCATTATCTAAAACTTATAACAATAATTGTAAAAAAAATAATTACTGATATAAAGGAGATTAATTAATCATCGATATAAGTGATTGTCTCTGTTTTACTACGCTGAAAAGGTTTACTGTTATCTGAGTATTATACACTGGTATTGCAACCGTTCATAGGTTACGCTTCAGGCGGTAACATACACGGCGTATTTTCGACGTGTAAACTCGTATTGTGGCCTTCGCTGAAGGCGTTTACAAACCGCTTGTATTTTCGGCGTGCATTCTCTTGTTTTTACGCTTGTGTGTGTAAAATCGTGTGATCTGGTGTGATATTCCAATCTCGTATGAGCGTATATACCTTATTCATGATATAATTCTTCAGCAGATTCAAGATTGCTACTGACTTCCGTGTTTTTGTTTTAGGAAAGGCATCTCTAGTTCCTGTGTCGCGAGGGACTTTACTAATATTCAAACCATGAACTTTAAGAAAACCAAAACGCAGTTTTGGATCCATTTCTGGATACCATAATATCCAGAAACGGATGAACTGCGTTTGGGTTTAGGTATTCACTCTGCTGCTACTCGGCAAAAAAAAACAAAAAAAATATATGTTTATTTTTGTGTGTTTTCTTGCCATGTGGGAATCGAACCCACAACACTCAGCGTATCGGTAGGAGCGAAGTGTAAACCACTGCGCATTTCGTACAGCCAAAGACTACCGGTAGCGAAATGGAATAGAATCTTATAGGCGCGTTTGTTTGTAGTAAAATGTGCGTATCATACTAGCATTGCCATGCTTGCCGACAATACAACCTATGGGCATTTCATTGGGGCGTTTATAAACCGACCGTAGAATTGTCGTTTTCATACGCTCGTATGTATTGGATGCTTTTGTAACAAATGTCTATCACGTTCGTACACACATGCGCTTTTGAGCTCGCCTACTCTAATCCTTTGCGGCAGCCCTATTTGACTGCGCTACTATTTAGTTTTTTTTAAAGATTACTTACAAATTGGGTTACTTATTTCTAGTATTATTATTAAGCTTTAGCTAAGCTTTAAGCCTTTAGCTAAGCTAAAATGATTGTATAAAGAGTGGTACTACCTCGTTAGTGCAATGTATCTGTTGAGAACCCAGGACCTTCTTGATCGCAAGTCCAACGCCTACTCTACTAGATCGCTTACTAAATATTATTCGGGCAAAATAAAAAAAGATCTTAATCATTAGTATATTACAGACCGCATATAAATTGTCATGATAAAACCGCATTACTAGATATACTTTAACATTGTAACATTTAAATTAATCGTTTAAATCTCTTATTGTTGCCAATAAGTAGGCTTTTTGTACAGAAATTCATACTAATCCCAAGTACTATAAAAATATCACATTTTATCTCAATTATCCTAGAATTATTAGCTTAATATAAGCTTTTGTCCCTTAACTTAACTTATCCTGTGTGGAGGCCACATCCCTCTCTCTACGACTATCCCAGTTTATGATATAGCGTTCCCCCTACACCAATCGTTAGGCTATAATAATAGCTTTTGTTCCTACTCCTAATACAAGCATTTTAGCTTAGCAACAGTGGTTAACAAAAATACTACTAATTTGTAAGCCGAATTGCTAGTAATCCATACTAATATTATAAAAAGAAATATTTGTATTTCAGTTTGTAATCAACAACCACCTAACTACATGACTGATTTAAAAAAATGATTTTATCACTACCTGATTTGGCAATCGTTGCCCTGTCAATAGATACAAGAATACATTTCACGTTATTAAATTCAATATCAAAACGTCTATAAAATTTTCCATATAAAAATACCATTAAAATTTTCAACATTTACGGCAGATCTTCTCCCTAGTCTTTATTATTCTCAAGTCAATTGGAGTCGGCTTTTCTGGTCTAACCGGATTTGACTGGATATCAGTTTTTATACAGAGCGGCTGCCACCTGACCGCAACCCGAAGGCTATCGATACCCTAAGGCTAGACCAGCGTCAGGATATTATAGGGCACTGGCTTCCCAATAACGACTACCATAGATGTTCATGGCAACCGGCGGCTTAACGTGCTCTCCAAGGCACGAAGCAGACGATAATTGTCAATCAATACGCACATAATTTCGAAAAGTCATATAACTTCGGAAAGTCAGAGGTGCGTGACATGGGTTCGAACCCGAGACCCTCTGCATTACAGTCTTTTGGTCTCCCCACTGATATTTCGCAAATTTCGTTCATACAAACCTTGTTCTGACAATTACAAATACAACAAAAAATAAACAGTCAAATTGGTCGAGCCGTTCCTAAGTGATGCTCCATCATACATATGGCAATTTATTGTTATATATATAGATTAGAAAGCTACTTTACTCAGAACTAACATAAGCTATATAACATCACGCTATGAGCCACGGGAGCGGAACAGCAATTATAAACATGGCTGAAACCATGGAAAACAGCTAGTCTAATAAGAAAATGGTTTTTCATGACTTTTACATTTATTTATTTATATAAGACTACAATACATCAAAAATTATGTGTAATGTGAGGCTTATGTCAGATGCGTAGCCTTTTAAGACGGCCACAGTATGCATATTTAATTGAGCTTAGTGATAAAAAAAAAAAGAAATGGCAATAAGTATATCCAAGAGGTTACTTCAATTTTCAAAATAGATATACATATGACGAAAAGTAAATATCAAAAAACAGAATAAAAGAAAAATTTCATAACAAAATAAAATTATTAGAGTATAATAATAATAAAATCAATATGTCACGTTTAAACAAATAACTCATAGTTTAGCGTAGGATTGTTCATAAAATTAGAATTACAGTGTCAATATTAAAAATAATACCATCACATTATATCACAATACACAAAATATAAATATTAACAAATTTGAAAATACTAAATTTAAATAAAAAATAATCAAATTAGTCAACAATAATAAAATTATTACTTAAAATAATAAATTATAATAATGATACATAAAAGCAAAATGTTTTAATAGAATCAATTTCGGGTTTATCTATCTTCATCTATTAATGTATATTTGTACAGATAGTTTTATTTTTATTTTCATTTAGTCACTAGATTTTCCCGCGACTTCGTTTGTAGTAATATAGATTTTGTCAATAAATTTTTATCCTTTGAGAACAGTATTTTTCTAGTTCAGGCCTTATGTATTTTTAGTACCCCTGGAATATGCAAAATTTCATGATGATCGGTTGAGTCGTTAAGGCGTAAAGAGTAACAAACAAACTCATATTCACATTTAAAATATTAGTTACGATTTGGCGAGTTTAACATATGTATCTAACTACCATGTGTATAAGCTTACGCTTATATCAATCGTGAATTCTCAATTTCAATTCCTGGATTTGGCTCTATTGAGATTCTCTACAAAGGAATTCTCAGTACCAGCTCGATGGATGGAAATGTGGACAGCTGCCTATTGAGGCTTTCATTCAATTACATGGAGCCTTAAACACAGTTAGAAAAGTATATCTATCCCATATTATAAAGAGAAAAGATTTAATTTTTTGTATGTTTGTTTGTAAGAATTTAACTCAAAAACTATTCAACCGATTTTAAATATTTTGTCACCATTAGAAGGTTATATTATCACCGAGTAATATAGGCTACATTTTATTGAAACAAAAAGTACTGTTATTATTATACCCTTTTTTTAATTTATTTTTTCCCAGAAAAATGATTTATGCCCTGTCCGCCGGCTAGGGGACGGCACCGGCGGGATGTGTGGGACTCCCAGCAAGTGCTAGTATACCCACTAAAAAACCTGGGGTGTTTCCTCTCTCATCCAATGGGGGGACCAGTTGGGAGCTCTTAAAAGATTCATCCATAGCAGGCCCTCCCGTGTGGGTGCGGGCCGGGTCTTCCCTGGGGACGAGAGGTGGTCGAGTCCGTTTGACTCTCGGGGCTCTTAATTTACGGGTGCCAGGGTTCCCTGAGGCCCTGCCACCCGGAGCTCCTAGGTGGGGAGCAGGAGAGCGACAAATGCGCGTCTCCTGCGCCACCTCCTCCGGTGGCGAACATCCGGGGCGTAAAGATCTTCCTCACGCCCCCGTTCCGCCGCCTCCTTCTGACTTCTGACCTCATTGCGCCCCAGCACCTGTCGTCGCCGACCAACCTAACCTAACCTACTTGTACGCAAGCAAAGCCGCGGACAAAAGCCAATGCGTAATAAACCTTTAAACCCTTTCCGCACAAGGTAGACTGACGACCTGGTAAAGGTCACGGGAATTCGGATGCGGGTGGCACAAGTCCGGTCTGAGTGGAAAACATTGTGAGAGACCTATGATCAGCAGTGGAAGTCTTTCGGCTAGGATGATGACGATGAAACCTTTGCCTACCTATTAAGTATATAAAAGGTGATTCTATGTAAATACATCTAGATACCATTACAACACCCGTTCATTCGTGCTATCCTACCAATGCAGCAATGTTATAAATGTAAAAGTTTGAAAGTATATATGGATGTTTGTTACTTTTTCACGCAAAAACTACTGAACGCGTTTAGATGAACCTTTACAGTATTATTGGTTACACATCAGAATAACATATAGGCTACTAAAAATCTATCTTAACATAAATATACATTAATGCAGGCGAAGCCGCAGGTAAAACCTAATTCTTTATATACCTAGCAAAAAGTACACTACTAATATGAAAAACCATCAAAATGAATATAAAAAGCCTTTGAATGTTCAAAGCTTGACAAAATTTAGAGCAACTTGCTAAACATCAGACCGGAGTGAAAATATTTTTACAATTCGTCTGTCGAATGGAAGCGGAACGGTTATGGAATCACTTTGAAGTTTGTCTGTCAATGTAGGTGAGCCATATTCACTGACATCGGTGGGATATTACGTACGGACAGACGTAATATAATGCCATTTATTTCGTGAAGCTTTTAAGCTTTTTAGCTAAGCTTTAGTTTAGCTATATGTGGACATACTCTACGTTTGCGTTGACAATGATTAAATTCTATTCTGATAACAACCAGGTTGGTGCTAACTACACTAAAGGTAGGAAGTAACTAAAGTGTTTTGTGGTTAAAGGGTGAAGTTAACTTCGTGCTGTAACCTGCACCCATGGAAAACAACCAATTTTGACATTAGTAAGGTCCTAGGAATAGTCAAACTATCTTGTAAACCGCAACGAATTTAATCAGCTGTCAAAATATTTCTGATAAAATTCTTAGCGGTTTTCGAAAATTTAATAGCTCTTATCACTTTATCTGAGAGGAAGACAACACAAAGATTATTTATTAAGACTAAATACCTTTAAGAAGAAGAAATAAGCTTGTGCTTTTTTAAGGTAATTGAAGATATATCGTCTTTTTATTTTCCATCAAAAACTCTTTAAAATCGGCAACTTAAGGATAAATTTCTGAGTCATAGAGGACTTTATCAACATTTAAACTATACAAAGAACAATCAGATTCAGAACAACATATTGTAGATCACACAAAGGTTTGTTTAGTGTGTTAGAACCCATAACACTCGGCGTGGTGAACTGACCACTTAAAGCACGCCATCCGTGAAATCAAATCAACAAAACAATCCACGATGTTTAAGTTCATATCCCGATTTCTCAATCGAAGTATGGTGCTCCCAGTCACAGGTATTTTCCTCTTGAACTTCGGCCCAATGTGAATGTTCGGTACAATTCCGAGTAAGTGGAACGATTATAGATGAACACAATAGGTGAATGTTTTTGAACGTCGCCTTTGACCAATCCAGATCTAATCTGGCGATTCAATATATTCGTTCTACGTAGATACTTAGACCTATACGTTTATATTACTAAAGGGCTAAGCAGATGTGTGAAGTCCCACGTTGTAATAGAAACTCTATTGCTTTCTAGCATGCTTTTTACCAGTTACGGCACTGCTACTATATATTTTATTATTGGTTTTTTTGTTATAGAAGATAACTCTCTAAATAGGAATAATCCAGTGTGGCGAGAGACTTCACAAACATTCAAACGATGGACATAAAGAACATCCAGAATCGGAACAACCATTTATGGATCACCGAAATGGTTGTATTGTGAGGGATTCGAACCCACAACACGTAGTAGCAGTGCTTAATTAAACCACTACGCCATAATAATAACCGCAGTGACCATTAGACTTGTTAGAATAATCCTTTCTAATATTATAAACGCGGCAGTTTATATGGGTGTATGTATGTATAGATGTTTGTTACTCTTTCACGCAAAAACTCCTGGACCGATTGCGATGAAACTTGGTATATAGATAGCTGGAGACTTGTTTTCTTTTTTTTTTATTTTTTTTTTTTTTTGCTCGTCAAAATGACCACACTCCGCCTGATGGTAAGCAGTCGTGTAGTCTAAGAGCAGTGGCCTCCACATCGTCCTCATAGCAGCCGAGGCGATGTTGAGGTCTCTACTTTGACGGCCTGAGAAGGTGCTTTTTCACGCCCCGCTTAAAGGACCCAGGATTGAAGGAAGAAAGAAACACGTGCCTTGGCAGAGAATTCCATGCCTTGATCGTTCGGCAGAGGTATGAGGACCCAAACTTATTGGTACGCACTCTAGTCGACTCCACCGTGTAAGGATGGCATCTGAGCCCAGCACGCGTTGTTCTGGATAGGAAAGGGGAGGGCGGGATAAGGTGGAATAACTCTTCAGAGCACTCCCCGTGGTATATTCTATAGAAACATGCCTGGATGCCATGGATTCACACATAGGCTACTTTTTATCCCAATATTCCCACGGGAACGGGACTTACGCGGGTGAAACGCGGGGAAAAACTAGTATATAATAAAGTTAAAGTGACCTAACAGGGTTCATGTAGGGAACAGCAAAAAATGCAACGACTTTGTAATAACATGGGTGCAATAAATAATTATGATATCACTAGCAATAAGCAAATAAGTCATAAATACATACATATATATACCACTCAAATCTATTAGCAACGATAGCGCCTTAAGTTCGATCTCAAGACACGCACTCCGACATTTCGAAGTTATGTGTGTATTAAAAAGTTAATTATCGTTCGCTTTAACGGTGAAGGAAAACATCGTGCTGAAACCTGCATTTATGAGAGTTCTCCATAATGTTCTCGAAGATATGTGAAGTCTGCCAACCCGCACTGGGCCACCGTGGTGGACTATGATTAAGATAGCCCACCATGCTAGTCTAGTGCGTGTTGCTCTTCTCAGTATACGAAGAGTAAGCCCCTCTCACACCGAGAAGAGGCCCGAGCCCAGCAGTAGTTTATGTACAGGACTGATATTATATACGTATATATAGGTATATAAAGAATCTATTAGAACAAGAAAAAATAGCGGCATAATATGTTTAAGGTATTGGATATTGAATATTTGCATGCCTTAATTATATACATAATATAAACACAATTCTTTAAAACTAACTTATACCTAAAATATTATAACACAGAACTAAAAAAGAAAAAGAAAACTAATACCCTCTAATAGGCGTCATAGAATTCCTCCGCATCACATTCGAGTGGTAGTGTGCCTAGAAGACTGGCAGCATTGCCACGTTGAATGGCAATGCTTATTCTTTCCACGAAATAAAGGCCAGCCCTCTGGTCACGGAAAGCGTCGATTAACCTTTTCGCTGTCTCTATAGAGAGCACGAGCACTGGGACCCCATGACCCTAGCGTATATTGGTTTGAATCCCACGCATTGCACTATCAATGTGAAAGCACTCCTAACAAAATGGTCGCTGGTACGTCTGCTAACAGCAACAATATAAATATGAAAATGATATAACAAAAATATAATTTAAATTTCTTTGATATTATTTTATGATTTAAAATGCTGGCATTATTTTTCTTATTAATTAGGAACTGTTATTTTTTCGTTCCGCAGCCTAACTCCTGAATAAACAAAAGCTTTTACTTTTTTAATAAATCACAACCCAAGGACATGAAGGGAGCCTAAAAATTATGTGTCATGTAAAAACTTTTAAATCACTTTTTTTTGTTATAGCTCTGTTATGGCATAGGAAATGAGGCTGTGTGCCTAATTTGAAGTGTTAGGTAATAGTACATAGCGAGTTTATTATTTCTAGTCCTATAATATTTAATGCCTACTACAGTAGCGTAACGGGACTGAAAGCGATTGCTTTGCCTGAAGTCTCTGGTTGACAAGTAGCGTCACGAAGATTGGGACTGTGCCAGGTAGATTGCAATAGACTCGACTATTATTATTATAGACCTAAAATCTTATCTGATGGAATGTGAGCGTGATGAACCTCTAGCTATCTCATCGAGAATGTAGGCGTGAAATATATATTACTAGATTTAGCCCGCAGTTTCGCTCGCGTTAATTTAGTATTTATATTATTATGTATATGTTATTCTGATGTATAAACAGTAATAGGTACTGTAAAGTTTCATCAAAATCCGTTCGGTAGTTTTTGCGTCAAAGAATAACAAACATCGATCCATCCATAATATTATCTTCTGTTTACGCGAATGTTATTCATTGAAATTAAACTACTATATACGGATTTTATCGCGTTGTTTATTAATCACTGTATTACATAATTTTTAAATTATGTAATACAGTGCTACTACTATTGAACTACTATTATTATACTATTGTACTATTACACTACTACTACTATTATATTATATATATTTATTTAATATATTAAAATTATTTAATCTATTAAATCTATTTATATTAAGATTTACACTTTCCCCGACGTTTCGGTTGCTTAATCAATCCATCCAACCATCCATCCTCACAAACTTTCACATTTAATATATTAGTAGGATATATTATAAGTAGGAACTGCTTATTAGTGATGTACACAGAATTTGAATGATATCCGAATGCAATCAACAACACTAGTAAATACGTTGCGTTCTTGACTATGCAAAATAGATATCGAGTTGAAAACAATCGTTATGATTGATCCGAGTCATAATTATTCGAATCGTAATTACGGACACGAATAATATTTTCCTGCATCGTTGGTCTTATGGTATAAGTTTTTTTGTATGTTTGCAATTGTGTGGTGACGGATTCGATTCTCGGGTCAGTAAGTGTTATTAGGTTTTTCTGCTAGAAGATTTCCGGTAGCTTTAGGGTATTTGGAGATGCACCCAATAGATGGCAATAGGTCCCTTTATGTGGAGTCAAAATATAGCTTGCTTAATTTATACTGCTTACCACTCAGGCGATACCATATAGGCGTGAGATTAAGAATGTACTAAAAACATAATTTATAATCAAATCGTTTTTAAGTTTAAATATTGGTTCTTCCTGAAATATTTACCTTTTTACTATGAATGCAATAATCGCGGCAGATTTGTTGTTGCCCTTTCAATGTTTCTAGGCCGTAAAATATATTTATTTTTGATCAAATGTTTGTGGAGAAGGTCCGACTGATTTGAAAAATAATAAAAAAGTGGCTAAAATGAAACGATACAATTAAAAGTTGTGCGTGAACAAAAACATTTATGTTGAACATCGAACATCTTTTTTCAGAAGTCGATTATAAAGCAACATGTGTCTCCTCCAATAAAAATATATTGGACCTAATGTCTATCCCTAACAAGTATCCTGTTCAATTCTCCCTAACAACAGCTAAGGATACGATATTTAAGTCGGTACATTTTAATTAAAGCGCGCTTCGACTACATTTCACTTCGACGCCTTAACGCCTCTTAATTGAAACTTTCAAGCTTTGTAAAGCCAAAACCCCCGAATACGCAAACAATTAATTTCATACAAAGACAGATAAAAGTTGTCAACAAACACTAAGTACAGGGGAAGCTGTCAAGAAACTTAGATTGCCGCTCAGAAACTTAAATTAAAAGCACTTACAATTATAAATTACTTACCAAAATGATGTCAAAGTAACACGTACCCACCAAAATAAACAGCCCATAAACACAATTGTTCAAATTAACGAAAATCACAAACGAAATAAAAAAAGAATATTTCGAACGTTCGAAAAAAGAACTGTCACAATTTTCCCGCCAAGATCAGAGAGAAATGCGTTCTCCCCCTTCCGTGGTACGAGAGCTACTGGCGTGCGGTCGGGAGCTGCAAATGATGTTCCGAGTTTGAAAAGTTAGGGTAGGTCCTTTGTGTCAGGGGAAGAGGGTAGGACGTTTTATTGAAAACTATTTTCGGAGTACCTTAACCGCACAAGTTCACGAATAGAAATAATTTCGTTTTAGTAGCGACGGATTTCATCTTTGGGTTTAGGTATTTCTACCTTTACCTGTAAGGGTCCAATTAAGTGGAACTGACCACTTTCAGCTAACTTGTAACTATTTGAGATCGTTATTTTTTAACTGTTTTATTTTAGGTTTTGAAATGTATACTGTAAAACATTATCTATTAAGTACTTTGTATTTTTTCTTTATAGGTATAAATTATCGATTAAATGTAACGTCAAAGTGTTGACGTAGGTATCTATAAATTATTTCTCTAATAATTGATTCTTATAATTTAGCAAGAAGTTGTTTATGTTTACATTGTTATTATTCTGAAATACACATACACTTCAGTCACAGCATCAGTTGTTTCAAGCCTTGTGTCATATCGTCACGATGTCACACTTTTATCTCGTTTTGCTTACTTTCCTCTTATGATTAATTTATTTTTCTTACAAAGCTCTTATCAATTAAAACATATTTTACTTTTATAGTATCTGAATTCCTGATCTTTACTTTCCAAACTCTTTTAATCTCAATTGCTTTGGATTACTTCCCCTGTACAATGAATGAGATTGAATAGCACATTCAATAATAAAGCAATTGTTGCTGCTTAGATTTTGTTAGTTGGTCTTCAATCAGACGCTCATTATTAAGGATGATTCTCATGACAAATTAATCCGCACAATACTTTAGCAGAAGACCAAATTTGGTATCTTTCATCACATATTTTGCCAGTCTAATAGTAAATTTGTTTTTAGTGTAACTTTGTATGATCAAAGTTACACCAAAGACAATTCAGTATCAACAACAAAGTTACGTCACGAAAATATTTTCCCGCTCATTTATCCAACATGGCGCCTCCCTTCACTGTGACCGCGTTTTCGCGCGTCGCGATCGCTCATTGAGTTACGAATTTTGGACACAATTTATATCCAATTCAGTTCATTATTGAACATAAATTTATTATAAATAATAAAATAGTATTCAGCGATATAAAGCTTCTCTTGTATCCGATTCGTGATGATTCAGTTAATATTAAAAGCCTTTTATTTACGGGTTTTCAATGCATTATTTCAGGTTTTGAGAACAAAGAAGCAGTTTGTAACTATAAAATGTGATTTTAATTCTTAATCTGTTAGAGAATTGTGTTGTTTTTAGACTAGACAAAAATGGCGAAAATGATAAATATTTGACAAAGTAAGGGTAAGGCTATATATTTATGTGTTCTGGAAAACCTTTTGAATATAGAAATATTCTAAAACTATATAATATCAAATGGGACGTTATTCTTTTTTATTGACAATCTGACCGGCAAATTTTTATATTTGTTAAAAAGTACACAAATATTTGTTTTACTTTAAATGTTGTAGTAATGGTAACTAAGAATTAACACCTCAGTCTCAAAAATGTTTTATTTTTTTTATTTTCATTCAACATCTGATCTTCAGTTTCCTATTACTTCCTTATTAAGAATACAAACATTTATTTTTAGCTAGCTCCATGTTCCTAAAATAAACATTTAAAAATGTTATTCAATGCCACTCTGTCACATTTTTGCTTCTTAAGACAAAAAACTTTTTAATATTATGAAGGTCTTCCTATAAAGTAACTTGAAAATCTGGTGAACACCTTTATTGTTTAGCATGTAATATTAGAAAACGTTATTTTTGTAAATATTACCAATAAACTGGATCATACACTACTTTGAACTTTAATTATAAGGGGGACAAAATTGTGACAGAGTGGTTAACGAAGTGACGGAGTGGTAAATAGTGATTACCCGCCGAACAAAGTTAACCTTTTAACAATAGCAAATTATAATAATTCCTTAAAATGCTACTATAAGTCTTATTTATTGGTATCCATTCTTTGGTAGATATTAATTTAGTTATTAATATCTTTTCGCTTACTCTACTTTTCAAATATTTCTATTGGTTGATCGAAATCGTAAAACTCGCGTCTTCCGCTTTTAATTACCTTAGGAGGTGGAATAATTTTTAACAAATTTTCAAACGACACATCAGATTCTACCAATTTAAATAATTTTCCAGTACCAACAACAGTTTTATAAAACATCACCCGAACATCTCCATCTTCATCCACTCCACTTTTTGCTACTCCTAAATAAGTGTACTCGACTTTTCTTTCACTTACTACTTGAACTAAAAGATGTGTACCATTGTTTATTAATAGTGGATGGATGTTATCCACAGATTTTTCGAATAAGAAGAGGCTGATCATCTTCTTCTTCTGAAGTAGAAGTATACACAGTCTTATAAAATCCTTTGTAGAACCTATTATATTAATTATATCAGTCAGCGGTTTTTCTACATCTGAGGTTAGAATGTCGACTTCTGTCTCACGTTTAGGCAATGGGCAATAAGTCTTTAAATTGTAACAATCACAAAATTTATCGCAAAAACAACTCAACATTCGGTAGCTCAACATTCCAGGCTGCTGAGCAAGCAATTGGTGGACTTGCATAGTTCATTTTAATGAAGCAATTATTTGTGGGATTGCCATCAAAATCTAGGCAATATCGTCTTTGCCAACAGAAAAGACTTGCTTTCGTGATCCTCCAAAATGTACTGACTGGATTTCTTCGTGGTACTTACAGGCATAGTTGACATATAGATTGTCTAGATCTGTCGTCGCCGAAGGCTGCGGGGGCGCTGATGGAGGAAGGGAGTGAGGGGGGTGGCCAGCAGTGCCTGCCACCGTAGACGCCACCATAGGCAGACCGAATGGCGGGACTAAGGTGCGTACAAATAAACCTTCATCACTGCATCGGGGCGATGGCCGTTCTGGCCCGCCACCTGCGGATGAAGGAATATGATATTGCCCTGATCCAGGAACCTTATGTTAAAGAGGGAAAGATCAGAGGTTTGGGTGGGACAGGAGGTGTAATTTATCATAACTGTTCCACTAATGATATAAGGACATGTGTGTATGTCAGAAATGGCATAAATGCAATGCCCTTATACAATTTTTGTTCTAGGGATCTTACGACAGTTAAGATAGATGTGCGAGGGAGCGGAGGGCGGGATATTGTAATCCTGACCTCTGCATACTTCGACTATACGGACAAGGAAACTGTATCTGGACAGATAAAGGACCTTGTTGAATATGGCAGCCGGGAGAACCTGGACATGATCCTGGGGTGCGATGCCAACGCACAC
The DNA here is from genome assembly GCA_963675205.1 of Catocala nupta. NCBI lineage: Eukaryota > Metazoa > Arthropoda > Insecta > Lepidoptera > Erebidae > Catocala > Catocala nupta. Next base: position 18,855,084 of record OY776102.1, on the reverse strand, counting down.
CACACAGTCTGGGGGAGCACGGATGTGAATGTAAGAGGGGAAAAGCTACTGGAGTATGTGGTAAGTACCTCTTTACAAATTCTAAACAAGGGAAACAGGCCAACGTTCGTCAACTGTAGGCGAGCAGAGGTAATTGACATCACGTTAGCCACCAACAGGGCTAGCACTAAGATTGTCGAGTGGCATGTGTCTGATGAGATTACCTTGTCAGATCATAATTACATATGCTTTAAGTATAGGACGCTGGTTCCAGCTCCTATAACACGTAGAAGGAATCCCAGAAATACGGACTGGAACTCCTTCAGGAGTGACCTCAGTATAGATTTGGAGGATTCTAAGGGTAAGCTTAATTCTATATTAGACATAGAGTTTACAGCAGACAAATTGGTCCAGACTGTAAATACGGCCTGGACAAGTAACTGCCCTGAAAGGGAAGTTAGGCCCAAGAGGGTACCGTGGTGGACGCCAGAGTTGGTCAAGCTGAGGCTTGAAGCCAGAAGAGCGTTTAACAGTGCTAGGACCAGCAGGGACTATAGCGGTTACGCTCGCTGTTTGACCAACTACAACAAAGCTGTGCGGAAAGCCAAACGGAAGGCTTGGAGAGCCCACTGTGAAAACATCAGTACTATTCCTGAAGGAATGAGACTCTCCAAAGCTATCTCGACTGTCAGAGCACACCCATTGACAACCATCAGAGATGGCAATGGGCAGCGAACAGGGTCCGGTAAGGAGACACTAGCAATGATGCTAAACACACACTTTCCGGACTGTAAGATAATAGAAAAGGAGCAGGAGGACCCGATTAGCCTGGTTGAACTAGGCTACCGTACAACCAAGTCAGATTGGGACACTGCAAGGAAGGTAGTGGATGAAGGGAAGGTCGGCTGGGCTCTAAATGGTTTTCAACCGTTCAAGTCACCTGGTCCAGACATGGTTTATCCCATTATCCTACAACAGGGAGCTGCACTCTTGGTTCCGCATTTGTGCAGACTATACAGAGCCTGCATAGCTTTTGGATACATTCCAAAGATATGGAGGCGAGTTAAAGTCATCTACATACCGAAGCCGGGCAAAGAAGACTACGAAGAAGCCAAGGCATACCGACCTATTAGCCTCGAGTCGTTCTTCTTGAAAGCCCTGGAGAAGTTAGTAGATAGACATATCAGGGAGGGAGCATTGAGAAAATTTCCCCTCCACGGGCTACAATGTGCCTACCAGTCGGGAAAATCCACTGAGACGGCACTGCATTTTGTGGTAAATAAGGCAGAACATGCATTAGATAACCGGGAAGTATGCATTGCTGCATTCCTGGATATTGAGGGAGCTTTCGATCGGACCACCTTTGATGCCATTAGTGTGGCATCAGCAAATCACGGCATAGAGCCAACCATTTGCAAGTGGATCGATTGTATGCTCAGAGGAAGAATTATTAGGTCTGAGTTGTTAGGGGATGAAATGACTGCAATGACCACCAAAGGCTGCCCTCAGGGTGGAGTACTCTCACCGCTCTTATGGTGCTTGGTGGTTAATTCACTCTTAGAACAACTCAACAAAGGTCCGTACTTAACGGTCGGATATGCGGATGACTTGGTGATACTTGTCAATGGAAAATTTCCGAGCACAGTATCCAGTCTCATGCAGAGGGCCCTGAGTATGGTAGAAAAATGGTGCAGTAGTAACCATTTATCGATCAACCCAGGGAAAACTACTGTCGTGCCGTTTACTAGGATGAGAGATCCGACTGGCTTGGGAACTCTATCCATGTATGGTACACAGCTACAATGGTCCACGGAGGTGAAGTATCTAGGCATGACCTTAGATAACAAGCTAACGTGGAAACCTCATGTAGACAAAGTCATAATGAAGGCCCAGCGGGTCTTCGGTATGATTCGTTCTACTTATGGGAAGACCTGGGGCCTGAAGCCCAAGGTCATCAAGTGGCTATACACGATGATGATAAGACCCATAATCACATATGGAAGCGTTGTCTGGTGGCCAAGAACCAATCTAGCAACATGCAGGAAAGCGCTGTCGAAGGTGCAGCGATTAGCCTGCATGGCTATAACAGGGGCGTTCCCTACTACGCCAACGGCTGCGTTAGAGATCCTGCTGGACCTAACGCCGCTACACATTGTTGTGGAGTTAGAGGCGATAAAGGCGCTACATAGACTATCTATACATGGGCTGTGGAGCGTCAACATGCCAGTAACTCGACACACAAAACTGGAGATCTCGAAGGATCTTAAAGAGATTATGAGCATGGGATGTGACAAAATGCAACCAATGCACATATTCAAAAAGAATTTTAAAATAAAGGTCCCCACAAGGGACGAATGGAGACGAGGTCTACGATCCCCTGACAAGGGTTGTCTCATATGGTACACCGATGGTTCCAAAATGGAAACAGGATCAGGCGCTGGTATTTATGCCAACGACTGCAAGGTGAACCAAAGCATGGGCAAATATGCAACGGTCTTCCAGGCGGAAACCTATACTATAATTGCCTGTGCGCAGGAGAATATTAACAACAATGTCACTGACAAGATTGTTTATATACTCAGTGACAGTCAAGCTGCTCTTAAGGCTCTGAACTCCTGTAGGGTGGACTCAGCACTAGTCCTGAACTGTGTTAAAGCCCTTAACAAGCTTGGCAGGAAAAACACAGTCAGGCTGGTGTGGGTTCCGGGGCATGCAGGGGTGCAGGGTAATGAGGAGGCTGATGTATTAGCCAAAAAGGGCTCGGAGCAACAATTTGTGGGCCCCGAGCCATTCGTAGGTCTCTCTGAGAGTACCGTCAAGGCAGCTTTGAATGCACATGGCAATGATAAACACAGGCTGGAGTGGATGGCCCTTAGGGGTCTGGAACACTCCAAGAAATTCATTGCAAACAGAGCCACGGGCTTTACCCGGAAGTTCTGCGGGTACAACAAGGGCCAAATACGCCTACTCACAGGAGCGTTTACTGGTCATTTTGGCACCAATGACTTCCTGTGCAGATTGAGATTGTCAAACAATTCGATCTGCAGAGCCTGTGGTGAACAGGACGAGTCCATATCACACCTACTGTGTGAATGTGACGCGTTGGCCGGACTAAGGATGGGTCTGATGGGATTGGCATATCCGAACCCTGAAGACTTCAGGCTTCTCCCTCTGAGGTGTACGCTGCGACTGATGCAGTACATTCATAGGGAGATAGCTCAAGGATAAACCTCGGGGCCGACACAAAAGATCCCACTGGGTCGAAGTGTCGCCGGTCTACAATGACTGGCCCCCGGATCAAGATAGATAGATAGATACAGGCATAGTTTTGGCTAAAGTCAATATGTAAAGCAAGAACGAAATCTAGGACTTAATGGAAGTAGTCTGTGACTTGAAGGAGGTGGTGTAGAAGCCGGAGTGTTCATTCATCAAAACGTTCTGCAAAGCAAATTTTTTTGTATTCTTTTGGTGTCATATCTTTAACTAACTTTTTACGAGCATGATATCTTTCTAAATCTTTATGTTTCACTTCTGCAACGATTTCAGGGTTAAGTTTCCTTTTCTCATGACACGGTCGCTGTCTTTCAGCCGCAAATAATGCCATTTTCCATGTACCTGATGGTAACACTTTAAATTAACAAAATAATCCACGATATAATAACCAGCATAAGAAAACTAACAATCATCTATTATTAAAATGAACAAAGGCTCTAAATTCCATACAAAAACGACCACTCAGTCACGAGTTAGTCACTCAGTTCGAGATTCTCAGCATTCACCTAATTATCATTTACGCATAAAACGGCATACATGAAATATTTATCAGGTATCAAACACAAAAATTACAATAACATTTGGAAGTAGTAACTTACGTGACAGAGCGGTCGCTAAATAAACACACGCACCTCTTTTTATTGTTTGCGAGCGTCTGACTGGTATTTGCCGGGATGCAGGGACGCATAGCGTGGGTCCGGGGTAGAGGGGGACTATGCTCTTGTCTAGTGACTAAGGTAAAAATTGCTAACGCACATTATTTTGTACCATGAAATGAGTGAAGAACGAAAAAGAAGAAAGAAGTGAAGGGAGCAACAAAAATCATATATGTCGGGAGATATCTAATAAAAACTTTTTTAATTTAATAATAGAAACATTAAAAATTATTTCTTCTTATTAATTTAATAACAACAATTAAGTAGTTCAGTAAGTGTTTTTGGATAGAAACTTCCAATGTGATTTTTTTTATGAGAGCAGTTTGTTTACACTAGTGGTCACAGAGGGACACACTTTATTTGTATGTAAAAATCCTCCGTCACGCTTTCTATATACTATGACACAATAATTTTGAAAAATATATTAATAATTAAAATCTAGTTTTAAGGATATTATAATTGTTGTATTGTCAAGTGTATTTTTGTACAAAAAAAATAAGAAAATTAGTTTTTTGGAGCAATAACATTATTTTTACGAAGAAGACAAGTCATTGTCGATAAAAAAGAAGAACGTCCCAAACAACAGTTTGACAGAAGTATTAATTGTTGTATATTTGATGTGT